>CM064870.1:3358359-3936067 GCA_032719365.1 Prinsepia uniflora | reverse complement strand
GTAACTAGTACTAATCGCTAGTCTAGCATGCTGACCAAAACCTAGTACTGACCACAACCTAGTGCTCTGATACCAAGCTGACAGGACCCGCCCGATCCCACAGGGACCACAAGGGGACGTGCCCTGCTCCCGTCTGACACCCAATAATTCATACCAATCTTAACCTCCAAACATTTAAAAGCAAAAATAACCAAATAAACGTTATACATCAATTCCGAATTAAACGAATGTCAGACAAGGGATGAAAATCCGAAATACAAGTTGCGAGCACGACTCTATTAAAAACCTGCGGGTACACCACCCAACAGGGGTTCAGGTACGCAGAAAGTGGATCTATGCCTCAGCCTCTGGTTCCTCCTCTACCTCAGTTTCCCGACCTGGAGGGGTTAATCAAACAGTAAGGGGTGAGTGGACCGAAACTCAAGTTATAAAATCATTTGATAAGTAACACATATAATTTACCCCTCTGTTTTCCAAACATGCATGCATCATTATTTAAAATCATAAACCCTATAATATAAACCATAAGGCATGTAATAAAAACATAAGTATAATTTTAGTTGCTGCACTATACACTCCAATCCCGACATCCCTGATGTCTGACGTCCCTGATGTCTGACGTCCCTGACGTCAATAAGGTCACAATCACAAGGCTACGCGTGCCACTCGGGTCTCAATTCCGAGTTCAATCCCCGAACCCCGTTCGGGTACAGCATCCCCGATGCTTAGCGTCATAGACGCTGGACGTTCTAGACGTCCCGTGACCTCTCCGGGGTACCTCATCCGGAGGAGACAATATAACATGGAAGGATCTATACAGTGCAGTACCAAATACATTTTATCGATATCCACATGCAAGGTATATATATACCTAGATAAAATCTGAATCAATCATTAAGTTTCACCAAACGGGTCTCAGCCCAAATACCGTGAAACGTGCCATAACCATATTTTCCATATCATCAAAAACATCATTGGTTTAGCATATGAATAAATATAATAAAACCAGAAAACGTTTATGCACGCAAGGGTTTAAGAAAATGGCCCACTCACAGTACAGTCCTGCTGAAAACCGAGCGTTTACCCTCGATCTGGTACAATTACAAAATTCCTGTCACATCCAAAGTATACGTAAGGGTAAATACAAACCCCTAACATTCAACCAAGAAACCCTAGACCGAAACCGGTCCGGAAAAGCTGCCCGAACACGCTTTCCAAGGCAAAAACTCTCATTTTGACCAACTTAAAGATCTCCAATCGACCCGAAACCACCGCCATTGGATCCGGATCGTCGAAACCTAAAGAATGGTGGTGGTCCCACCAAAATTACTGTTCACACGCGCCCCCACGCGCCTGGTCAACCCTCTGGTCAACGGTGCTACAGTACTGCTGACGTCAGCATGACGTCACTGCTTGACGTCAGCATGACGTCATCACTGACAGTGTCAGAGGACACGTGTCAGCAGTCCATTGGTCCCTGGGCTGACTGAATTCTGACATGATGACGTCATCATGACGTCACTGCTGACGTCAGCATGATGACGTCATCCGCTACAGTAACCGGGTCTGAGAACCGGGTCACCGCAGACCCACGGTTCGACCCGATCAGTTCTCTCCAACCCGTCCACCATTTCTGATGGGATTTGTTCCTATGGACTCGTCACAAGGTGTTCTATGGTTCTACAGACTCAAAACTAGTTCTAGGTTCAAAGAACTACCTGAAAATCGACAGAAATCCGGCTGCCGGCACTGGTTCGTCTTCTCCGGCGAGTCGTCCAGCTTCCAGCCGTGAACCTTGGTTTAAAATGGTCGTCTGGGTCCCTTAAGTGTGTCTTAGAAACAAACAAACAAAATCAACGTCAAAACGATCGTTTCGAAGAAGGGAAGGTAATCGGGTCATACGGGTTTTTCAACCTACCGCCGCCGTGTCACCGCCGCACGTCGTCCAGTCCAGCAGAGGGTCGTCCTGCCGTCAACAGTGATCCCAACCGTACGTTGGTTCGAGCCTCAGAGTGAAGGTTGGGACGGTTTGGTGACTTGGGCTGTTCGGGTCTCCTTCTTGGTCTGGGAGGAATTCCGCCGTGCAGGTGGCCGTGGGTGGTGGTCGGCGTCTGGGGTGTGGCTGCTGGTCGCCTGGTGTTACCGTGAGGGTGAGGTTGCAAGGTGAGGGGCTGGTGTGTTGGTTCGAATGGTTAGCCGTGCACACGGTTTGGAAGAATGAAGAGTGAAAATTCTGGGAATTAATAAACAGTTGGCTGGATGGTTTGAAGGGCTGAGATTAAATCTCAGCATAGGATCAATGGTGAGGATTTGAGGAGAGGAAATTAATTGTTTAATCCAATGGCCAACAGAGATCCATGTTTTAGGGAGTGTGGGGATGAGTGACACTTGTCACTCATCCAAGGGTCCAGAATGATTTGATTAAAGTAACCAGATTCCATAAATAAAATAATATTTTAATCCGGTTCTCGGTTGGTTCGGTTAAATGCGAAATACTTCCGTGACCATAACTTCCCCGTACGAAGTCCGATTTCGGCGTGCCGCCTGTCTACGGACTCAGGACGTCGAGACCTACCCAACGGTCCTTGAGTCAACCGAAAAATAGTTTCCAAGGGAAAAGTCAACATTTTCACCCCCAAAAGTCCAAATTACGGTAATGCCCCTGAACTTCCGATAGTCATAACTTTTTCCCTGATCGTCCGAAATGGACGTGCCACTTGTCTATGAACTCGTGACGTCCCGAACTACGTCACGGTCATAGGTTAAAGTCCATTTAATTTATAAATCAAAAAGTCAACAATTGGACATACCCAACGCATGGGTAAAAAGCGTCAATTCAAACATTAATTTACAATATTAAAATCCTCGAATTTCCGGGGTGTTACAATGATGGTCTCCTCCAGATGTCTGGGACACTGGGGAAGTCACGGTGCATTTCCTGCGAGGGGTCATTATACGGAGCAGCCGGACCGTATGATGACTCAGGAGCAGGATTGCTATGATTGACGTCAGGGATGTCAGACATCAGGGATGTCAGATATATGGACCCGGAGAGACCCCGAGCAGCACGCGTAGCTTATTAAACCGTGAGATATGACGTCAGGGACGTCAAGCGTCTGGGACGCTAAGCATCAGGTGTCAGGACCCACCCCGTTTCACCCCGAAACCCGAGGTAAATCCCGCTCCCGTCTGACTTCCAACGCAAAACACAAGTAAAACTCACTCACATTCTAACCAGTCAAACGCAGGAGTAATTAGACACAAAGTCCCGAAGGTAGCATTTACAAAACATAGTACAAACATACAAAGAAAATAAAACCGTTAACTACACGCACACGGAAGCCTTTACTCTACTCTGGGAACCCTCACGTCACTTCTATGCCTCAGACTCTGCCTCGACGTCAAGACCCCGCGCTCGCTCCACAACCTGGAGGGCAAATAAAACAGAAAATGTGAGTGGACCAGAAAGTACAAAAGTTTAAAAACCATTTTATAAGAAAACCGAGTTAAACCCTCCGTTTTGAAATCACATGCATAACCAGCAGTTATAAACACATTTATAAAATAATCATTATAAACATCATAAGAAACAGAAACACTATAAAATACCATAAGAAACCACACATGAGTATCAGAAAACCGTATCATAAACCATAACCACCAAATCATCATTTTCTCGATCAAACCTGCTGGATCTATCCGAGTCTTTAAACTCCCGAGTCTTTAAACTCAATCCAGGCCTTAATAATATCCGAGTCTTTAAACTCCCGAGTCTTTAAACTCAAGGCCTACGGGGGAAAATCAATATATCCGAGTCTTTAAACTCCCGAGTCTTTAAACTCAATCCGGGTCTTTAAACCCAATATCCAGATCCAGCAAATCCAATCCCAAAACCATTTGAAAACCATTTACCAAACCCTCATCCAAATCCGAATCCGAAATCACTGGTCTGATGCCATTCCGGCGTTCAGGACCGTCATTCCGAATCCAAATCCGGAAAATATCCATTTTCATACCAAAACCCCATGTAGTCACAAGTCACATTTCATAACCCATATATCATTATTAGAAAACCTTTATCGGTGGAAATCCCCAAATGTGGCATCAAAATCCGAAAACCAACATTTTCTCGAAAACCGTGCCAAAACCGTCTTTTCCTCGAAAAACGTGCAAATATATAAAATCATCATTTCATATTCAATAAACATAGATTCATAAGTAAAACCATAAATACGTATATAAAAACAGTTATGCATGCTCGAGTTTAAGGAAAGGGTCCACTCACAGTACTGAGCCCTACTCGCGTCCCGGACGTCCAGCCCGTTCCTCGGCTTCCTCGGGAAATCCCGATCCTGTCAAGCACCGCCAAATTACGTCACTAACACGTCTACGTAGGTTCACCTAAATTCCCTTAAAAATCCCCGAACCGAAGACTTAAAACCCCGGGACCCTACACATTCACCCTCGCGGAACTCAACTCAAACGACTTCCGATTGACCCGAAACCAACTCCATTGAACTCACAACAACTCCTAGACCAAAAACTATGTTGACCGTTTCTCCCAGAACCGCCGCACGCGCCCCCACGCGCCGCCCAAAGTGGCTGCGCGTGGCCCCACGCGCCAGCTACAGTGCACCTTCAACCTCACGTCGACCCGGTTCAACACAGTAGGCTACAGCTGAACCGGCGTCAACGGTTCTCCGCCGTACCTGCACGATTTCCTTCCCTTTCTTCACCATCCTCTTCGTCCAGCCTTAAGCTATCCAGCTCCCTCACTCAAACACCTCAACACTGTCCCTAACCTGTCGACTCGAGCTCAAAATCAAAACCCAAACTATCCCCTGTTTCCTATTTCCGCCACTCAAGTCTTCTCCCGTCACAATAACCACCCTAGACGACGCCTAGGACCTCCCTGAGCCTAATCCAACTCTTCTAAACCTTCGACTCAGTCCCTAGGATCACGACTCTTGGATTGAAACAAAACGGAAAAACAGGGCACACAAAGTCCCTCCGTCGCGCCAACCACCACCGTGCACCTCTCGTCACGGCAACACAACCAGACGGTTCCTAGGACTCAACTAAATCCCCTAAACCACTATAGACCCAACGATTCAACCCCTAGACTCACGACTTCCGATTCAAAACTCGACGGGAAAACAGGGCAAGATTACAAGGAAGAAGGATTACCTGCAACCGTCCACCACCGTGCTCGCCGCCGCGGTTCCTGGAGTCCACAACGTCGCCTCAGCTTCCTCTCGAGGTCAAACGCACTTACACACGGCCACAGCACCACCAGCTCCCTCAGTTCCTCTCTGTTTTTCTCTGAAGTTCTCGTGGCTCTCAACACACTCACACACCACCTGCACACTTCTAACCCACTCAGCACCACCCCAGCATCTCTCAACCTCCTTCTGATCACTCTTCACTCACCAGAACTCATCAACATCCACGATCAATCCTCAATTCCTCCTCACAAGCTCACCCTGTTTCTATCTGGGTCGAAGAACTCACACTTGCACGGTTGCACCCAAATAATTGGACCGTGCACACACTGGAACCCCCCAGAAACCACTCCACCTTTAGCACGTGTCACCATCCTACCCTTCATCTCACATGTGGCTCAATCTCAACCCTTCATCTGTCCTTATCTGTTGCACACACCCCAGAGCACAAAAGACCAAAATGCCCTTCTGTTTTACCCAAAATTACAACTTTGCCACTACCTTTCTAGACCTGTAACTCCCACATCGTACGTCCGATGAATACGTGCCGCCTGTCATCGAACTCGGGACGACGAGATCTATCTAACGGTCTTAGGTCAACTTACCAAAACTCGATTATTCACAAAGTCAACTTTTCCCCCCTAATTTTCCAAATTACGGTTATGCCCTCAACATTCCGAACATCACAACTTCCTCCTCGGATGTCGGAATCGGGCGTGCCTCCTGCCTACGGATTCGTAACGTCCTCAACTACGTCCTGGTCACTGGTCAACTCCCATTTGACCACCCGAAATAAAAGTCAACATTTTTGCCCAAAGCAGGGGGAAAAATCGTCATTCTAGGTTCCCGGACCCCTCGGGACCACCTAACCCCTGATTAACCTTACTAATCACACCTTAATCACTCCACTTATCCCTATTCTCGGGACGGGTTGTTACATCAGGGATGCTGGTGATGGTAATGGTAAATATGGATTAATGAATAAAATGGCTTATTGGTTGGATATGTGTTATATGGTAAAAATGGATTATGAAATGGTATGTCGGGTCGGGGACCCTAAATGGTTTTGGATTTATGGATTTATACTTATGGCTTTGGGCGGTGGCCCACATGGTTTTAATATGTCTGGTGGTGGTATTCCACAGTTTTGGGCTGAGTTCCCACACTTGGTTTTTGGTTAACGATTTTTGGGCTAAAGCCCTAAGGGCTCGGTTGAGTAAACGTTTTGGTTACTGGTTTTCGTGGCATGCATATGTTTTTATTGGAGGGCATAAATGTCTTATAAATGTATTTGATAAACTTATTGGTTTTTGTCCACTCACAGCTTTTGGTTTTAATGCCCTTTAGGTTGGTTACGGATGCGTTTGCAGCAGAGACTGAGACATTGCACACCTCCTCCATCGATCCTTGCGCACTCTGGATGGCCCGTTTGGGCAGTGGCTCTTGGTTATCCCTTGTCTGACACCCCTTGTTGGACGGGAGCAGGGCACATTCCACGGTAATCCCGGGGGGATTGGGATGGGTCCTGTCAAAATTCCCCGATTTTCTAAATTATTATGTAAATGTAAAGTCCATCATTATATGCTTATTTTTATGTTTTAACTATATTAACATTCAATTATAGTAGTTCACTTCAATTTATGTTTACGTTTAAAATTTTATATTATTAGTCATCGACATAACCCTATTGTATCGTATTACTCATCATATATTTATTATAACAAAATTATTTTATCATTTTTATTAGTCAAATATAACCATTATTGGGTACTTAAGTTTTTCCCAAAATTTCATTCCAAATTTTCAACTTTAAGACCAATTTTCTGTCATTTTTATTGACGGTAAACGATATCGATATCGATATTTGGGGCGAAATATCAGTAAATTTGACTAGCGATATATCCGTCTATATCGATATTTCAATCCTTGGTTGCATGGTGATCGACAATTGTATACGCTTTGTAAGGGATATATTGAGTCTAATTGTAAGATAATCCCGTTCTTCTTAAGACGTGGGGGCGGTGATCGGTTTAAGCTACTCCAAGAGCTTGGACTCAATGTGGAGGAAGTTGTTGAAACAATTGAAGAAGTTCTGTAAAAAGATGCAAATGCAGATTTTAGAAAGAAAAGTAAGGGGAAAGAAAAAGTTGTTGAAACAATTGAAGAAATTCTATAAGAAGATGCATATGCAGATTTTAGAAAGAAAAGTAAGAGGAAAGAAAAATTTCTACAAGAAGAAGATGGAATTGATGTTGAGATAGATACTGAAGAAGATGATGAGCTTGATACAAAGTTTATTGACATTGAGTTTGTACAACCAGATGAACTAGGTCCTAATCAAACGACAGACATGGATGATGCTTTGTTTCAGAATTATGTAGACCATCAAGAAGGAGAACTTGATCTCAATGTTCATGAACATGCTGAATATGTGGCAAATGAGGAGATTGGGGACAAATCACCTAGGTTGAATAGTTTTGGTCCGGAAGGTGAACAAAGTGGTAGTGGCGAAGGTGAGACTGAACGTATGGGAAGGAAAAGAAAAGATGGTCAGGCATATAGGGACTTCCATCCAAAAACAGATATGGAAAATCCTATATTTGAACTTGGTTTGAAATTTGCTTCTGCTGCAATCTTCAGAGAAGCAATTAGGAGGTACTCTGTGATAGTTAGGAGGGAAATTAACTTCAAGAAGCAATTAGGAGGTACTCTGTGATACTGAGCTTAGGGGAGTTTCAAGAGTTTGTGATCTAAGAACCGGGCTATTGGCCACGAAAAGTTACTTGTTATAGGGCAAGGTCTATGGCCATAGAGTTGGTTCAAGGTAAATACACTAGACAAAATGAAATATTACATGATTATTGTGAGGAGTTGAAGAGTGTGGATGGTGAAAGCACCGCAGTGATTAAGGCTGAACTTGAGGGCGATGAGGTGCCTAAATTCCAGAGAGTGTACATTTCATTAGGGCCTTGTAAAAGGGTTGGATACAAGGTTGTAGGCCTTTCATTGGCTTAGATGGGACTCATATTAAAGGCCTACATCTTGGGCAGATTTTGGCTGCCATTGGAGTTTATGCAAACAACGGTATGTATCCAATAGCATAGGCCATAGTGGAGGATAAGAATTACAGTACCTGGAAATGGTTTATGGTGATTTTGGGTGATGATTTGAAGATACAAAACAGCTATGGGTACGTGTTTATGGCTGATAAGTAGAAAGGACTGATTGAAGCTATAGGTGAGTTATTCTCACATGCAGAGCATAGACACTGCATTAAGCATATGTATGAAAACTTCAACAAGGAGCACAAAGGCCTAGCTTTGAAGGAGCAATTTGAAAAGATAGCATGGGCCACTAATTTGGCATGGTTTGAAACTAAAATGAAGAAGATGATAGAACTCAGTGAGCCTGCCCATTATTGGCTAAGTCCGTGTGATGTTAAGCAATGGTGTCCTGCACATTTCAACCCTACCTTTAAATGTGACATCTTGACGAACAATTAAATGAGGCTTTCAACAAGGCAATCATACTAGCAAAATACAAGCCTATACTAACTATGTTGGAGAAAATTAGGGTTTATGTGATGATGTTGTACTCAGCGAGAAGGTTAGTATGTATTAGTTAGCGATATGAGATACAATAGACATATTTTGGTAGTGTATATGGTATTGAAATGTTGTATATAAACTGAACAATATTATGTTGTTATCTAGTATGACCCCCGATCATTGGCATGGACATCAAATAGGGCCAAGAATTAGACAGTTGTTAGAAGAAAACAAGAAACAAGGAAAACAATTTTTGTCAAGGCGTGCATGAGATTATATGTTTTAAATAAGTTCTGATACTGGAAGGCAGTTTAGGGTCGAATTGAGGGTGAGATCATGTTCTTTTCGTAGGTGGGATCTTAGTGGAATTCCCTGCCCACATGCAAGCTGTGCCATAAGCAGATTGAATCGTAATGCAGCATAATATATGGATGAATGTTACAACTTGGAGTCATATAAGAGGTGTTATGCGGGAATTAGCATGCCAACGACAAATGAAGACCAATGGATATCTGTAATGACCCGCCTTGAATTTCAGAATTAGACTAGTGACTAATCAAGGATTAGTGAGGTTAATCCGTGATTAGTTGAGCGAAATCGGATGAACGATGCAAAATGACCGTTTTGCCCCTAGTCGTGGGTAAAATATTGACTTTTTGACCGGGAGGTCCGATGGCCGAGGGCCGAGGACTGTTACGTAGATCGAGTCAATACGAATCTGTAGACAAGGGGCACGTCGAATTCGGACGTTCGACGGAGAAGTTACGGTTCACGAAAGTTTCGAGGAACTATTGCACATTTTACGAGACGAATGCCTTTTGGCATTAGGTGGGCCCCATATATTTAAATTGGCCCAATGGATACTCTCATCCAAGTGTCACTCATCCATTGCTCATTGCTTCCTATACATGCATTCCCATCCCTTTGTTCGAGCATACCAAGCCAAACCCAAACCCGATCTCACCTAAAAACCACCCATCGACCATTTCCATCTTTGCTTGAGTGAACGTGAGAGATTGAGTGAGAGACAGAGGGATGCTGGGGAGCTGAGGCACGATAGGGAGGCAGTAGGACCGCCGTCCACGACGGAGGGGGAGAAAACCCGACAAGGTACGATTTGGATTTCAAAATCCCATCTTTTGGTTTTTGATGTTATGGATCGTTTTGGACAATAGGATAATGTCTAGGGGGTTTGTAGAAGAGTTAAGGATTGATTTTGGTGGTGAATGGTGGCTGTATAGCCCTAGGGGTGGCCGGAAAACACAGACTGTGGAAGAGGGTGTTTTGGACGGATCGATTTAAAGGGCTTTTGTTAGGTTTCTTTATATGGTTAGACTCCTAGGGATGTGAGGAAGAGAGTAATATTGAATAGGGGTTGAATCGGACCGAAATAAGGAAGGGAATTGATTGGATCGGTCAAGCCGGTCAGGTCCGGTTCGAACCAAGTGGACCGGCCAGTTCACCTGAGGAAGAAGGAAACTGTAGCGGCACGTGGCTCCCACGCGCAGGGACTTTGGCCGGTGTGTGTACACACGTGGTCCACTTTCTGGGGAAGGTTCCAACATGTAAAATCATCTATTCGATGTAACGAACATTTCGGGACTGGTTTCGTGTCGATCGGACATCGTTTCGATAGGTTTCAGGGTGTCCGAAGGTTTAGAATCGAGTTTAAAAAATAGTTAAAAATTTCAGAAAATTACGGGGCTTTAGTGAGAGGTTACTAAGGTATTTCATAACCCTCTAAAGTGATTTGGACAGGTTTGGGAGTCCTGGTGACGATGATTGACTCGGGAGAGCCGTATAGCACGCGTATCGAGGCGGCAACTTGGACTGTCTGTGAGTGGACCTTGTTTTTCTAAATTGGTGCATGCATAAATGTTTATTATATGTTTTAATACTTGTTTTGTGATGCCATGAGTGCATTTGTGTGTGGTTGCATATTGACACGTATTTCGAAATTCCGGCCTTATACGGTGCCTATACGTGTTTGTATTTCTTTATTGGTTTAAATGAAATAGTTTTGGATTTAGAAAGGATAAACTCGAGCATGTGACCCATTTGGTTTGTCTCGGGCATATGACCTTATTGATGACCTACGGGTCTGAATCGTGGTCGCAGCTTGTGCTATGTTCACGGTGACGGACGATACGACGCTCGCCTCCAGACTGGGATGTGTTCCTTCCAGAGAGGTCACGATGTACGATCCGTTGTCGGGTAGCCGAGGGAGGCTCGACTGCGGAGTGATGACAATTCAAGATATCGATCGGTGATAGGTGCACTATGATCTTGTGGTGGTCGTGTCGGTTGATACGTTCACGGCGACATACTAGGATTGAGGGCGGTCATGGACGGATGGCTGCACACATCACCAGGATCGGAATCGTGATTGACCCTGAGATATCGGGCTCAATGCCCAGTTGAGTCATGTGTTCGGGCACGAGGCCCAGTTACTTTACGTTTATGTTTTCGGGTCGGGGACCCTAAATGAATTTTCGGGTTCATGACAGTTTATGGGGACCGGCATGAACCCTTGAAAGGTTTTTATGGTTCATGACGATTTAGGGGGACCGAGCATAAATGTTTTCGATATATATATATATATATATATTCATATACCTTCCTTATTTGGAATTTCTCCTCCGGGGAGGGTCGTTGGTCTAGGTGGACCCCGGAGTAGTCACGGAGCATTAACTGAGTGGATTTGCCCCCGTTGGGTACCTTACTCTCAGGAGGGCTTGGATTATAACCTCAGGGAGGGTCAGTGATCTACGGACATTGACCTGGGTGGACCCTGAGAGACTTAGGCTTTGAGACCCCGGATAGCACGCACGTAGCTTTAGAAACCGTGACAGGATGGGTTATGTGATTTATATGTATATACTATATGATGTGTGATGTGTGCTGGTTTTGGGCTGAGTCCCACATAGATTTGGGTTGTTGCACGTATGGTTGGTTTCATTTAAGGTTTTGGGCTAAGGCCCTATTAGTTTGATAAGTTGGTTTTCGAATACATGCATGCTTTTTAGTGAAGGGTACAAATGTTTTTATGAAAATGTTTTTATAAATTATTGTTTTGTCCACTCACAGCTTTTAAATGTTTTGACTGCCCTTCAGGTTGAATTCAGATGCGGACTGTAGCAGAGACCGAGACATCATATACCTCCTCCGGATCCTGGCGTACTCTGAAGGCCCGAGCGGGCTAACGTCGGAATTTTCCCTTGTCTGACACTCTGTGTCAAACTGGATCAGGGTTGTCCCCCGTTAATCCCTAGGAGATTGGGATGGGTCCTGACAATATCAACTAGAAGGAATCCTTTGAAGCCACTCAAGTACCACAAGCAACCTGACAGGCCAAGGAAAACTAGGAGAAAAGCACCTGATGAGCCCAAGAAGACCTCCAGTACTAAAATGCCAAGATATCACTCAGGGACAAAATGTAGCAATTGTGATTCAGTTGGACGTTATATGAGCAAGTGCATGGTATTGTCCTTTACTAAATACTTATATGTTTCAGCTATAGATGTTTATTTCGGTTTTTACTTTCTATTTCTCAATTTGAGCCGTTGTTTTTTATGATTATAAATGTTGTTTTTCTGTTTAATGTTGTTGTTTTTCAATTGGGAATGCTTTTTTTCTGTTTATTGTTGCTGAAATTGAGTTTGCAATGCTGTTTTTCTATTTGTTGTTGCTGTTTTTGAGTTTGGAA
The DNA here is from genome assembly GCA_032719365.1 of Prinsepia uniflora. Classification (NCBI taxonomy): domain Eukaryota; kingdom Viridiplantae; phylum Streptophyta; class Magnoliopsida; order Rosales; family Rosaceae; genus Prinsepia; species Prinsepia uniflora. The sequence goes on along the minus strand of CM064870.1, from coordinate 3,923,591 downwards.
TGCAGATTTTCTGTTTAATGTTGCTGTTTTTCAGTTTGGAACACAATTTTTCTGTTTAATGTTGCTGTTTTTCAGTTTGGAATGCAATTTTTCTATTTATTGTTGCTTCCTAAACATCAAGTTTACTACAATTCTTAAATACCAAGGCAATAAATAATGCCCAAGAAACCAACAATCATATCCATAGCTTCCTACACAATGCTCTCTTTTTTTCCGCATCTCTTTCAAGCCTATCAGCCTCCATTTCAAACCTATCAATCTTCCTCAATAATCCAGGTATGATAGTTTGAGATCTAGGATAAATCTCGGAATCTAGCCATTGCCAAAGCCCACAATCATCCTGCATAACATAGCAACCATGCACAAACAAGTTATTAAGGTCATTATATCAAGACATTAACAACATAAAACAAAAGTGTCGTTTTGACTAAAAAGCCTAAAAAAAGTAAGAAATCAAATTCAATTTGGAGATTCCAGCCGTCATTGCTAAAATGATAACAAAGCAAAAGTTTAACATGTGATTTAGGAAAGTATTAAAAAGTAAGAAATCAAATTCAATTTGGAGATTCCAGTCATCATTGCTAAAATGCTAACAAAGCAGAAGTTTAACATGTGATTCCAGCCATCAATTTGTAATTAATTTAACATGTGATTTAGGTAAGTATTAAATTGTCCAATTTTGACTAAATGATAACAAAGCAAAAGTTTTTAATGAAAATAACAAAGTGAGCTACATATAATTGATTCACCGAAGCTCGATTTTTGCTCGGAATCGGTCATTCTCATCCACATCTCTTGAAGAATTAGCAAAATTCAAGCTTTTGGAATCAGTCAAATCCTCTGCCACACCTACCATAGCCAGTATAAAATACAGAGATATAAAAAAATAATTTACCCTTTTTTGTTATAAATTTGAAACAATGTCGTCATCGATACTAATAGATGCGTGTGGTGATAACCATGGATTGAAATATCGACCGATATGGCCGATATATCGTCAAAATTGGTCGGCGGCAAGTAAAAGGGGGGGGGGGAAAGAAATTGAGCGAAAAATCGACATTTTTTCTTGTTTTAAGCCCATCAATCTCTTTATTTCATTAAAATGATCGAAATAGGAACAAATTTTATGAAAATCGAACATAAAACGATTGAGTTACAGTCGGGTCATGCCGTGCGGGTCAAAAAACCTGAATTGCAGACCCGCGCGAAAAGAAAGAAGACTGTTTTTATGTCTGTATGTATACTTTATATATTACTTGCTTATTTAAGTTTGCAAACTGAGTTGATAGTTGAGTTGGTTGTGGTCTTCAATTAATGACTTAAGCACCTAGGTTCGACCCACCCCAGGTACGCGCCTACCTTTTTTTTTTTCATTTCATTATTTTCTTATATATTACTTGCTTATTTAAGTTTGCAAACTAAGTTGGTAGTTGAGTTGGTTGTGGCCTTCAATTGCTTACTTATGCACCTGGGTTTGATCCACCCCAGGTGCGCAGATACCTAATTTATTTTTTCATTTCATTATTTTCTTATTTGAGCCATATTTATCATTTTTATTCACCTAATTTCTTTTCATTATTTTCTTATTTTGAGCTATATTTATCATTTTTTTTTCTAATTTTAAATATATCAATCCTTTCTAATTTTTGAAAAATATCGACACTATTTTTAAATTTTTTTTTTCAATTTTAAATATATTTACTCATTTTATAATTTTTCTTTCATTCAAATTTTTGTATGCGTATTGTTATATTTTAATTATATTAACATTCAATTATAATAATTCACTTCAATTTATATTTATGTTTATATTTTTATATTACTAGTCATCGGCAGAACCCTATTATATCATATTATTCATCATATATTTATTATAGCAAGATCATTTTATAGTTTTTATTAGTCCTATATAACCATCATTGGGTACTTAATTTTTTTCCAAAGTTTCATTCCAAATTTCCAACTTTTAGATCGAATTTCCGTCATTTTTTGTTGACCGTAATCGATATCGATATTTGGGGCGAGATATCCGTAAATTTGACTAGCGATATATCCGTCGATATCGATATTTTCATCCTTGGTGATAACCAACATAAACCATTAAGACCTTCTATCCCATGGAAACTATTCTGGGTTAACTATCCATCGATACTAATAGCTGCATGTGCTGGTAACCATTAAGACCTTCTATCCCATGGAAAATATTCTGGGTCAACTATGATTACCTATATTATCCAATGTGGATGTCTCGAATTCAAGTCTTGTAACAATAAAACGAATTCAACAAGATATCTTGAATTCAAGTCTTGTAATCATGTGTGGTATTTGATTCACGCACTATGCAATAGGATATCTCGAATTCTAGTCTCATAACAATAAAACGAAATTGATACTTTATATAATAACGAGCTAAGTCTTAGTCTCATAATAATAACGAAGTAGATGACTAATAAAGTAATGGACAAAGTCTTCTAATAATGGACGAAGTCTCCTAATAATAGACGCAATAATGGGTTTAGCTGATACTTATAGATACACTAAATGGTCCAATGCAGCTGAATATACAAAAGATCTCATTCATAGCTTAACATCCATCTTATTCAAGTCTGTTTAGATTTGGAAGATGAAGTTAATAGGGCAAAACGAGAGTTAAAAAATGATATGAAATGATCTGGAAATCAGATTAATGCAGCTTTAGTATCCCTAACACTTGGTATGTTAGTCTACATTTTCACAGCAGTATACTCCAAAATTTGATAGGAGGACAACCACAAAACTACTTAGGTGTAAGTTTTCTTGATATCGGGCAATTTCTTTTTTACTAGGCATATCAAACTCACTGGACAAACACCTCGAATCCCTCTCAACAATAAAGAAACCCTAACAATCCCTCTCAAATATAGTTAACAAGAAATATAAATGAAACGTAAGAATAGAGTAAGAATAGAGCACAAAATTACCCAAATCATGCGTATAAAATCTGATCATGAATTCTAAAAGAATACCAATTTGTTCTTCAAATTAGACTATCCAAACTCTCACCCAAATTTCACCCAATCATATATTTACCAAAGTAGAGTACAAAAATAAAATTCTCACCCTTGGATTTGGGCAAACTAGGAATCTCCTCCCTGGATTTTTTTCAGTCCAAGAGGTAAGCATTTTGTTGGCCTTCCCACAATAGCAACAACTGGGGTGATTGAACCCTCATTTTTCCATTTTTCACCTTCATACGAAGAGATAAACAGATGCGAAAATTGATATTGAGCATTTAGGGCAAATGAAAGCATAATTGGGGACAAAATTGGGGCTCATTAAGGAGGAAGGAAATTAACTTACGATCAAAGTCCCAGGGAAATTGGATCCCCTCGATATGCCTTCACGCCTTCATGCCTAGGCACCTTGTCACTCCTCTCCCTCTTAGATGGTTCTTCTTCGCGTGCATTTTGTTTTTTTATTTCAGTTTGTTCTCAAAGGCTTGGACAATTATACCCATCTAATTTGATGGAGAAGTGTGAAAATTGATGTTCAGAGGCAATTTGGAACTAAAAATGTATTCATGGTACAAATTGGGTTCAAATCATGTTTAGAGGACATTTTGAGACTGAGTTCACTGATCGATGAGATTTTGACTAAAAAGCCAATTTTAATTATAGATCATATTTTCGTACTTGGACCTCCCCAATCCTACCCAGATGGCCCAATATCTGCGTTCTTAAGTCCGTTTCAAATCCAGCCGACAATGCTTTTTTCATGCTTGAAGACATTGGTTTTGAATTGGTGTAGGCCTTTCACGCAAGAGGCAGATATAAATATCACTATGCTAATGGAAGAAAAAGAGGTATTTAACTACCGATGGGACATAGACGGCTGAGCCGCTGAGGTTTTTTTTTTTTTTTAAATTTTGGGTCGAAGAGATAATTCATCAAGCAAACAGACCAGGCCCTCAAAGAAACGACCCAGCCACCAACAACACAACGAAGAAGCTCCATTCTCTTGCCGTTCAAAACCACAGGCGGCTAAGAATAAAACACCTGATGGAGGCGTCATTGATTAGGGATTTGTAGCTGAAAATCAAATTCGGTGTTTTTGGCAAATCTGCAGGAACAGAATTCTCTCCAGAGGGTGCTGCGCGCTACTAGTAATTTCCAAAGCCAGTGGTAAGGTAAAGCTTTCTTCTTCTCTCTTTGCAGCAATCATCTTTTCTTATACTGTGCGTTATTTCTTTCTTTTATTTCTCGGTTTTTCACATCTGATCTGTGTTTTCATCTCTATGAATATCGTCACTGTGTTTTGTTTGGTTTTGTTACCAATTTTTGAAATTTTGAGTGTAATTCGATTTAAAGCACAACCAAAACCTGTTTGAACTTCTCAGAATTCATATCTTCAGTCTTAATTTGATTTTCAAACGAGAAACCCAAAACTTGGTGCTAAAACCCTAGAAGTTCCTCAAGGCTCAGTTCTCTACATATAAACATCTTAGAATTGATATTAGTTTTAGGAAGCCAAAAGCTGTTTTCTTTTTCGATGAAGGCGGGGGCGATGAACCGGCGAACTGGAGACGGTGGCCGAGGCAGAGCAACATAGAGAACCCTTAATTTACACTCTTCATCATTATGCCCTAACTCCATATTGAACATCACTGCAGTCATATCCTTGGCGGTAGCCCCAGGGCTGGCCACACTCCGAAGAAGGAACTTGTCGTTGTATTGTTGCTATAACGTCACATGTGGATCTTGGGGATACAACCCTGGTGTTATTGGAAATTGTCCTCGCACTGAAAGCTACAGAGGCATTGGTCTTATTGGAGAGCTTCAGAGGGCAACAGCTCTGCTTCCTCAATCCAAAAGGGAATTGGAGCTCTTGATGCTCGATGCTGAGAAGCCCTCCAGTGCTCATATTTGAAGCGATTGGAGAAGAAAGGCCTTGTCTGGTAGTTTTACAGTAGAGATGAGCACTTTTACAGTGACGGAACAGAGAGACAATGCTGGTTCTTCACTTGGTTTTAAGTTTTTAACCTAAAGAATTAAGGAGAGAACAGTGTTGAATACTTGCATTTGACTTGAACAAGAAATCGCTGAAATCTGAGACTTGAGTTAAAACCGAGAAATTCTTTCAGACTTAATTTCAATATAATATAAACATAAAGTTGATACTAATTTTAGGAAGGTAAGTAGCTGGTTCCTCAATCAATGTCCAAACAAAGTTTTCCACTCGCCTGTAAAGATTACATTTAGGCTATTTTGATAATTTCAGCATACAGGCACACTAACTCCAATTTAGTTGATAATTGTCGTAGTTTGTTTCAACCCATGTAAACTGTTTATGACATCGAACCCACCTTGGAGCACTTTGCCGCCTTAACTGGTGTTTTAGGATACTGGGATCTATTGATGAACTAGAGGAAACAATCTGTAAGATGCCTTTTGAGCCTCATGTTTCTGTTTGGCAAGCTTTTCCTAATAGCTGTCGAATCAGCATGAATACTGCTGTTGGAAAAAGGATTTTGAAAAGTATGCTTGCGATGGAGCCTAAAGATCTGTCTACTTAAGACACATATCAAATCTGTATTTCAGCATCTGGGAGATGGCATTGCTCCGAAATGGCTAGGAAGGATATGAGAAAATAGAGTTACATATATCCTCGTAATTGCAGTTACCAAAATTGTTAGCAAAATGAAACTCAGTTCCCAAAATAAAAACTATCCCCAAACGTGCAATTGATGCTACATGATTGCTTTTATGTTTATTTTATTTCAGTAGTCCTGATAATTGGATTAGGATTTATTGCGTAGGATTCCTTGATGAGCAAGGCTATTGTACTCTAGTATAAATAATGGACTATTAAGAGATTTTTGTATCCAGATTATTTTAATAATTCTGTAGATTTTTCCTTTCTAGATTTCTTGTTTATTACTGGGTATATCTAACGCGCTTGTGTAATTTTTTCTTGTCTTGAATTTCTATGAATTGTTAGACTAATTTGCTGATTGCAGTCTTCTTTTCTTGTTTTTGTTTTTCGTCGACAGAATCTTGTAATTTGTAATTTTAGACATGGATGGCTTTATCGATCATTATGCAGTACTTGGTTTACCGCCTGGGGAGGAAAGCTCCAAGCTGACTAAAGAAGAGATTTCAAAGGCATACAAAGTAAAGGCCTTGGAGTTGCACCCGGACAAGAGGCCAGATGATCCCAATGCCCATGATAAATTCCAAAGTCTTAATGCATCCTATAAAATACTCAAGGACGAAAAGGAGAGGGCAATCTTTGATGCTAAACTAAGTTCTAAGCGAGCCCAGCAGAGAACCCAGATACTCCGCGATTCGAAACGTGATGCCAAGCGACAGAAGATGGTCTCTGATCTTGATAGAGCAGAGGCACGAGCTGCTGCTTCCGCTGCCCAAGATAAGGTAGACGAAGAGGAGAGACGTGAACGGAGGTTTAGAGAAGACCTTGAGAGAATACGTGCGACGATTGCGAAAGAGCAGGCGGAAGCAGCAGCAGCAGCGGTTGCTGCCTCTTTTTCTGTTTCTAAGAGAGAGACTAGTGGAGTTGCTAAGGAGTTGGATAAGGAGAAGGAGAAGGTGCTTAAAGTATCTTGGGAAAAGGTTGGTGAAGGTTATACGGCCACGAGGTTGAGACGTTTGTTCTCCAAGTTTGGTGTGGTTGAAGATATTGTCACTAAGGACTCTAAGAAGAGAGGCCGAGCCCTTGTTGTGATGGCCACTAAAGATGCAGCTGTGAGTATTCCATGATTGTTATATTCGTACTTTTCAATTTGAACTTTAGTGCTTGTTTGATGAGTTGGATTGGATTGGATTGGAACTCATTAAATGCAAGGTGTTTTGAAGATAGAAGTGATTGATTATTCATTGTGAAGGGATTAGACATAGAACGAAACTTATCCAAATTTCCTTTTATCTCTTTGCAATGAAAAACATTCACTTTTATCTTCAAATCCTTGAATTTGATGAATTATACAATCCAATCTAATATGATTGACAAAACAAGCCCTTAACATCTGATTATAACGTTGCTGTAGTTACTTATATTATCATGGTTTTTCGTATTTGTAGGATGCTGCAAGAACGTTTTCTGGTGATCCTCCTAATTCACTGCTGATTGAACCTCTGGAACCAGTTACTGCACCAACAGATGCTCCCCCAGTACACAAGGCAGACAAGCCTGAAGCAGTTAGTAGTCAGGTTGGGGGAGACCATCAAGTATCTGAAGGGCATCAAAGATTCCGAGATGCTGTTTTGAAGAAGCTGCAGAAGGCCGCCCAGAAGCAGCAGGTAAGAGATTTTTAGGAACATGAAGGCATGATGATGAATGATGATGATGATGATCCCAATAGCATTCTAATGTTCATGATTTCACGATTAGTTACTCCGACCACTCAGGACTAGCATCGATGTTTTTGCGCGATGTTAGGACTAGCATAGATTCATGAGCTTTACCTCAGCTTCTGCTGCTGTTTCCACAGCTTAGCTGCTTGTATTCTGATATATTAACCATTTCGTTTTCAATTACACAATCTTTTTTTTTCTTTGATCGAGGAGTAATTACGCAAGGTTAAGTTAGATAGTAATTACTAATGTTAAGATGGTGGGATTAAACATGATGGTAAATACGCAAGCTCAAGGTGGAGTAATAACGCACTTTATTTGATAACCGGTTTGTAGTAAAATTTGAAATTTGAAATTAAATTATATTTTTTCCAAGGTAAATTGAATTAAATTGAATTGTTTGTTTTTGTGAGCTTTTGTTAAAGCCAAATTTTGTATTTTTGGGAATGAGTGTATTCATTGTGAGACGGATGAAGTAGGGGTAGATATGGTGCGGTTCGATAGAAATATTGACAATATCTAAATTCAAATCGTTAAAATTTTAACAGTTCGATATGGTTTAGATTTTCAAAAATTAGAAATAAAATCATTTCGATTCAAATCGTTATTAACAATTCGGTTTAGATTGAAATAATTTGAAATCGTTTAAAAATGAAAAAAAAAATCAAGGATATAAAAAAAAACAAGGATACAACAAAAAATAGAATAATTAATACACAAAATTTTATATATAAGTTTGTGGATGATTGGAATGTAAGTATTATCACTATATTAAGATTTATTAAACAAATATTAGTATTTAATAATCTTTTATTATACTTTTATATGAGTATATATGTATTTACATGGGTATATCTAGATATCTTTTTTTTGTATTAATAATAAATTTAAAAATTAATAAAAATTAAAATATTTTTAAAAATGGTTCGGTTTGGATTTAACGGATTTTTAAAATAAAAATATAAATCCAAACTGTTACTAACGGAGCAGTTTGGATTCTCAAACTATTTAATTTTTATTCGATCAAAGTAAAAATTTAAATTCAAACCATTACTAACATAACAGTTTAGATTTTTAAACTGTTTAATTTTTATGCGATCCAATTTAGATTTTTAAACTGTTTAATTTTTATGCGATCAAAATAAAAATTTAAATCCAAACCGTTAGTAACAAATTCGTGTCCATCCTTATCCTTAGATGCAAGCAAAGTAGTACATCACCATTTGCATAAATATAAGTCATGCAAGAATTTTCATTTTCAATGTGTTACGTCTCCACTCCACTTTCCCTTCCAACATAGGGAGCTTCTTTTATCATTTTCTTAAATTCAATAATTTTTAGTTCCACTATACAACAAGACTAATTAATGGTACTCCTTTTTATTGTGAGGTCTCTATGCTTTTAGGTAGATAGTCGGGTTTAACCTTCTCAAGGGGCGATATTATAGTATTTTTACTCTATTTTTAGGGTTATACCCTAATATTACTGAAAAAATCCGAGAAAAAAAAAATCAGTAGAAAAAAAGCAAATTGTTTTTTTGGGCAATTAATTAGGTCAATATAAATTGTGAATATATATATATATATCAGAGATAACGGAAATTTTGGTAAACGCAGTTGCAGTGAAGAAAATATAAGATAAAATTGGGAGGAGAGATATTTCTTCCCCGTTCACATTGTTTAACAGAAACAGAGCAAACTGAGGTGTCTAAAATGGTCACCATGGCCACCTCCTTCTCCACGCCAAAGCTCACCACCATCTCTTCCTCCCCAACACTTCAAAACCTACTCTTCTCCAAAAAAATCCCAATGTTTCTCTCCCTCCGCAAAACCCTAACCTCTTTCCCTGACCTTCACCGCACCTCTATCTCTCACTACCAACACCACCGCAGCCATGGCTTCTCCATTCGGGCCGATTCTGGAAACGGCCCTGACTCGACCCGCCACTACGATTTTGACCTCTTCACTATTGGCGCCGGCAGTGGCGGCGTTCGCGCTTCCCGCTTCGCCGCCAACTTTGGGGCCTCAGTCGCCGTCTGTGAGCTCCCTTTCGCCACCATCTCTTCCGATACCACTGGCGGCGTCGGCGGCACGTGAGTTATTTCAGCTTTAGTTAGGGGTTGTGGAATTAGATTATTAAGCTTTTCAATGATTAGAATTATGGGTTTAATGAAATGTTATTGCTTTTCCTTTTTACTTTTGTGAATGATATTTGTATCTTTTATTTTCTTTTTGGGTAATAAAAGGTGCGTGCTTCGTGGGTGTGTGCCGAAGAAACTACTCGTTTACGCTTCGAAATTTGCTCATGAATTTGAAGAGAGTAATGGATTTGGATGGAGATATGAGACTGAGCCAAAGCATGATTGGAGCACATTAATGGCTAATAAGAATGCTGAGTTGAAGCGCCTCACTGGAATTTATAAAAATGTTCTTAAAAATGCCGGTGTGACTTTAATAGAAGGTCGTGGAAAGGTAAAAACTATTTCTTTGTAAATTATGCAAAGCTATAGATATAGATAGATATACACGAAATGTTGTTGAAAGTTTTGTCTTTTTTTAACCAATAACACAGATAGTGGATCCACACACAGTTGATGTAGACGGGAAGCTATATTCGGCTAGACATATACTAGTTTCGGTTGGGGGACGACCCTTCATTCCAGAAATTCCTGGAAGTGAGTATGCAATAGATTCCGATGCTGCCCTTGATTTGCCGGCAAAGCCTGGGAAAATTGCAATAGTTGGTGGAGGGTACATTGCCTTGGAGTTTGCTGGCATCTTCAATGGTTTGACGAGTGAAGTCCATGTATTTATAAGGCAAAAGAAAGTTTTGAGGGGTTTTGATGAAGAGGTGAGGAGCCATGCATAATGCTAGTATTGGTTCGTTAACACAGTACCATGAAAAAGGTTTTTCTTTATAGGTGTAATATGTGTTTTCATATTCCTGCAGGTTAGAGATTTTGTTGCAGAGCAGATGTCTCTGCAAGGAATCGAGTTCCACACGGAGGAGTCTCCCCAGGCTATCTTAAAGTCTGCTGACGGTTCGCTGTCCTTGAAGACCAACAAAGGGACAGTTGAAGGGTTCTCACATATCATGTTTGCTACAGGGCGAAGGCCTAATACAAAGGTTTGAACTTTGAAGTGTTCATATCGTTGTTTAGCTTCTACTTGGTCTTCATGTCCATCAGCACTAGTCAAAGTGTGTCCCATGCATGACTGTAACCATCCTTTGAATGAAAGAAAGCTGTCTAAAAATTTGATCAGGACTTCCTCCCTTGATGCACAGGCACTTTGAAAATGCAAGTTTACAAAGTTGAAGATGCCAGTCTATGCCATTCGTATTTTCCTTGTCAAAGCTACTGTGAATACTGAAATTTCAATGACATTGATGCATTGAATATGGGTTAATTAATTCGAACTTCTGCTGGATTGCAGAATTTAGGTTTGGAGGAAGTAGGGGTGAAGATGACCAAGAATGGAGCAATTGAGGTATTGTTCCATGATATATTTAAGTTTGCTTTTTTCATTGTTCTTTTCCTTTCTTACTTGCTTTTGATTTGAAAATGACCATAAACTAGAAAACAGACATAGTTGAGCACTGAATGTTTTTGCTTCTCAGGTCGATGAGTTCTCCCGTGCATCAGTTCCTTCAATTTGGGCAGTAGGAGATGTTACAGACAGAATAAATCTTACTCCAGTTGCTTTGATGGAGGGAGGGGCATTAGCAAAAACAATTTTTTTGAATGAGCCAACCAAACCTGATTACAGGTATCTTAAGCTACCTTGTTAGCCAGCTAATAAGATTTGGATTCTTATTATCTTCTATAGTTTTAAGGCGACTCCATAAATATCTCTTCCAAGTAGGGTAGACAAAAAGGATGTAGGCAACATTATGTAAAGAATTACTTTTATATTTAAGATATGTCATTCTAATAGTCATACAATAAACGAATGATGCTCTTAACACACTTCTTTTAAAGAATCAGCATGTTTACATTCTGTTGGTTGAATTATGCATACATCTTTCTGATTGTTTCTATGCTTCGAGTAGAGCTGTTCCTTCTGCTGTGTTTTCCCAACCGCCGATTGGGCAAGTTGGTCTTTCCGAAGAACAGGTGAGAAATATTTGGTGTATCTGCACTTACCAGAAATTGGCTTCTTGTCTCAAAATGCAATTACTTTTGCAGGCTGTAGAACAGTACGGTGATGTTGATATCTACACATCAAACTTCAGGCCCTTAAAGGCTACACTGTCAGGATTGCCAGATCGAGTCTTCATGAAACTTGTTGTTTGTGCAAAGACAAACAAAGTTCTGGGGTTGCACATGTGTGGAGAGGATTCACCAGAAATTGTGCAGGTTAAGGCATTTACCTTTCAGTTTTCTTTTTCATATCATATCAGAATTTAATTTCTGGATCTCAGATGTGTAGTCCATGTGTTGAATTGCAGGGATTCGCAGTTGCAGTGAAAGCTGGCTTGACAAAGGCGGACTTAGATGCCACAATTGGTATTCACCCTACAGCCGCTGAGGAGTTTGTCACAATGAGGAGTCCCACTCGGAAAATACGAAACGACCCTCCACCTCAGGTTTGCTTAGGCATTCAAAACCGTTGTTAACCATGAAATAAGTGACCTGCATATTACTTATCCTTTTTTTAAAAAATGCACCTGTTCCAGGAGAAAACTGATTCTGATGTTAAGGCCACTGCTGGTGTCTGATTGTACTTGACCAATCTTCTGCTTGGCTCCTGCATTTTGTACGTGAAAATTGTTTTGCAACAGCTGCTGGAAAACGCAGCATCAGATATACAACAGGAGCTGAAGGTCTGGAGAGAGCATGGATGCTGCAATCTTCCTCCTGCAGCGAACTTGAGCAACAGCGGGCCGTCAAACCTTAAATCGCCTTTTGGTATAATTCATGATTTTCGCGTCAGTATTTACATCGAATTGCTGCACTTCTACATGGTTTTGATGCTAATGAATTGTTATGTTTCATCATAATTCTGTTTCTTGGAGCTTCTCTGTACAATGTGTACATTATAAGAGAACAATCAAGTACATTATAAATGTGAATACATTTCTGATTTTTTATCAATGAGATTGTATCCTGAAATAATCAAGTAGATTCGTATAGATTTCGTCAACAAATACTATAGGCCGTTTAGCTAATTTTTTTCTTTGAATCAAAGTAATGTCAATAAAAAAGACTTGGAAGTCTAGAACTAAAGATTGACAGAAAAAAAAAATGACATTTTAATTTTAAACTTGGTTCAATGCATTCATTCAACAAACCGGAGGGTAAGAAAAAAAAAACTCAATAAAAAGCCACCATAGCCGTACAAAACTTTTCTCTAAACTGCAGAAATTTCCAGTGCATTCGCTCTATGCATTTTGGTAATGGTGCAACTTGTACAACAGCACTTTTCCACCGGCATTTCCAACAGCCATGAAACCCCCACCAGGACTAAAATCCAGACAGCGGGGATATTGCAGGGACTTTTTCGGCGGAGGCCAATTGGAGAAAACAGTAAATGATGGAACATGAATCAACTTCAGGCTGTCCTTCTTCATGCTCGAACAGATGGCCAGAATCTTAGAATCACTGTTGAATTTGAGAAAATTGATTTTCGTTGTAAGATTGTCAATGGTCTTGATGGGTTTTCTCTTGCCTCCCAAAAACTCCTCTCTATTGTAAATGTTGACAATTCCACTGTCTGAACCAGCAGCAAACAATGCACCGTTTGGAGATGTACAAAGAGATGTACCAGTAATGCAACCTTCATCCACCGCTTTGTAGAAGCAAGCCATCGTTCGCAGATCCCAATGATAAATCTGTCCATCCCCTCCAGAGCTCAGCAACTGCTTTCCATCATTCGTAAAAGCAAAAGAACGAACGCTTCCATTCATCTTTAGTGTTCCAATCAATTCCTTTGTTTTAGAGGAGACTAACAAGATATAACCTTCATTTCCCGCAAAAGCAATTGTACTAGAATCCGGCGAAACTTCAAAAGTTTCCAAGCTTTTCTCTTCTCTACCAACCAGAGGACCGATTCTATCAACTGTTGCCTTCACTAAATCAAAGCAGTAAAAGAACTTCCTCCTTCCAGCTATAATAACCTGAGATCCATCAGGTGTAAAAGACGCCTTCCGAATGGGACAATCTTCAAGGAAGATGCTTTCTATTTTAGTATTGCGCTTGCCATCAATCTGAAAAAACCTAAGCCTTCGATCCAATCCAGCAGTAAGAAGCAACTGCCCGTTTCTATGAAACTGCACTGAGTTTATTGGACCCTTTGAAGGTTCCTCTACATTTGCATCCACAAGTACTGAATATTCGAGAAGCCCAGGCAACAAATTTGCACCGCTCTTCACAACAAGATCCTCATTTGTTCGAAGGATATCATCAACAGATTCTACACCCTTGTAGCCCCGGGCCACTGTCACCCCACCCTCGTCATCTGATGACTCACTGTCAGAATAACAACTGTTCCTCAACTGTGGATCGAGTTGAGCCCACTCTGTACCCGGGTTCAGCTTACAATGTTGAGCCCTCAATCTTGACACATAATCCGAACCAGAAATCACTCTCTCGTCCTGCTCCTTCCTCAGCTTCCTTAATCTGTTAACCTTGTCGATATTTATGTTGGTCTTTTCCTCTTCCTCATCCACCCAGACAGGTTTCCTTTGCTTAGCTTCCTCTTCCGATAACTCTCCTTCCTCATCATTAGCTGAAATCACATTATTTGCAGAACGGTCCACAAAGAATAAAGAAGACCCGTTATCCAGTCCATCTCCAGCTTCTTCCTTATCTTCCTTCCCAAACTCAACCGGAGAATAAATGGCTCCAAACAAAAAATTCTCAAGCTTCTTCATCTCCTTTTCTTGCTCGATAGGAGCGTTCTTATCATGCTGCTCCCCTTTCTTTCGCTTCTTCGTCTTCATAACATCCAATTTAGGAGCTTCCCCATCTGCAACGCTGTCTTCATTCCTTTGCAGAATTGAAGGCATATCAGTATCAACCCATTTAGCCTTGTTGGCTTTCAAAGCCAAGGGAGCATTCTGAGATATCAAACTCATCTCTCACAAAAACTATGCCTGTCTGCTTCTGCAAAATAACAGAAGCGAAACTTAAGTCACAAACAATATTAGCAGCCAAAATGGGTTCCAAAATTCGTAGACAAATAAAAATTTGCAGAAACGGGGGAAAAAATTAACTTTCATGACCTGACCCATGCAAATTTGTTCATAATACCAGAAATTCAAAGAATGATTTCATCTAATTATAAATATTTGTTGGATTCTCTTCACATTCATAGGTGAAAAACAAGATTGTAAATAATCAATAAGAAATCGATGTCGAAATAAGTAAAAAAAAAAGAGAGAGAGAGAGGTAATAATTTAAATAAATAAATATTGGCTATATAAATACATTCCTGAATAATATTTAAATTACAGTTATGGCTGCAAATCAATATGTAAATTAGGACAAGAGTGAAAGAATTCATGGCATCCTTATTAACTGAATTTAGGTAATTGAAACCGAAGGTAAGTGAAGAGAAAAACTAGAGAAATTACGTATACGAAACTAGATAAATTATGTATACGAACACTCCTAGTGCACAAAATGAAGAAAAGAAAAACAACAAATATAAATTCAATTTTAGCCATAAACTGATAAGGGAACCAAAGGAAAGAGGAAGTAAAATTACCAGAAAGCTGAAGGACAGTGAACTTCTGCAGCGCAGGATGACAGAGAACGGCGACTAGAGATTGGCAAGACGGAATTACTTAGTTCGGGTTCGGTTCGAGCGGGAGAGCAGGGGGACGGGGGACGACAACCGGCTGGATTCTGTGAGATGGACGATTGAGAGTGAGAATTTCTGGAGAGATAGAGAGAATGGGAGCGTGAACGGATGACGGCTGGAGATTGGAAGACAACCGGCGATGTAGAACAAACACCTAGGTTAGAGTTGCTGAGTTCCGCAGCGAGATACAGAGAGCCTGCTGGGGTGCGGCCGCGTGGTTGGGGAGAGTAGGTACGACCGTACGAGAGAGGTTACGAGATTTTGGATATGAATTATTATGGTGCCAGGGTTTATAAAAATTTTGGACAATTGGGCTTTCGGTTTGGATTTTTGGGTGTTGGGTATTGAAATAGGTCATGGGCTTGGGTTTTTGACTTTTTGGTTGTTGGTTCTTAATTAAATAGTAAAATGTAAAATTATACAGGTGGTGGGTTTTTTATTTTCTTTCGTCCTTTTTTAATTAATTCATAATATTGAATTAGATTAGTGGATTAGATTTGGTAGGCTGATTTTTCTTTTAAGAGATGTTTTATTTATTTAAAATATCGCGAAGAGAGTACAAGGATTCTTTTAGGAGTCCCTTTGTAAATAATCGAAATAATAGCAAAATCTCATAGAGATTTGCAGTACCTACTCATGGGGAACAAAATGAAAGTCGTGAAATCAACCTTCTGTCTATCTCAATCTTCTTCTTTGTTATCCTTATCGTCCATCTTAATCGTGAAGATGTGATTCTTGCCTTCATTCTGACATTTTTAAAATTTTTTAAATAAACATATGATGCCTCATATCATCTCAAGCGTATGAGGAAGCCTTCCTAACATACCTCACCTTGTCCCGAGAGTATGATTGAATCTTCCACAATATACCTCACCAATTACCAAAAAAGTCCTACCTGCCCTCCTATCAGGCCAAAGCCTAGCCCATCAGTCTAGGCCAAAAACCCAAAATCATCAAATACGCACGGCTAAGCCCAATTAAATATCCCCGACTTAAGCCTGAAATCCATAAATTCAGCACTTTTAGACATTAGCAAACCAAATAGCCCATTTAACTTAGTTATCGAGTTTCATAATTATAATAACTCGTAATCCATAACCTTAGGTTACGTATACCTAGAAACCTAGGAAGCCAAGTCCACTCACCTCAATTTATGTTCGCTCTTGAACACTCCCTCAATTTATGTTCGCTCTTCAACACTCCCTCAATTTTTGTTTAGGTTCTAACCGTAAACCCCAGATGTCACGATCTGACTCGTCTAGTATGATATTGTCTGCTCTGGACTTAGCCCTCACGATTTTGTTTATGGGAACTCACACGCAACTTCCCAGTGGGTCACCTATCTTGAGATTGCTCCAGCCCAATCTTCCTTAACTTTGGAGTTCCCAAGGAATCCAAAGTCAGTGAGCTCCCAAAAGGTCTTGTGCTAAATAGATACACGCCCACACATATAACACACTTCACATTTTCCTCCCCGAGCGATGTGGGATTATTCACCGTTCTTCCTAAGACACAAGTCTTACAATCCACCCCTTTGGAGCCCAGCGTCCTCGCTGGCACACTTCCGGTCGGGGTCCAGCTCTGATACCATTCAGTCACAACCCGACTCTCCTAGCATGATATTGTCTGCTTTGGGCCATAGCTCTCACGGTTTTGTTTTTGGGAACTCACGCGTAATTTCCCAGTGGGTCACCCATCTTGGGATTGCTCCAACCCAATCTCGCTTAACTTTGGAGTTCCCAAAGAATCCAAAACTAGTGAGCTTCCAAAATGCCTCGTGCTAGATAGATACGTACCCACACATATTAGGCACTTCACCTTTCCCTCCTCAAGCGATGTGGGACTATTCAATATTCTTCCTAAGACACAGATCTTACACCAAAAGCTCACATCGCTCTAAATGCATACCAAGTAACTTTAAACATAAACAGACTCTTATTGACCCGAAACATGTTCCAACAAGTCCAAAATTTTGAAAACATGGAAACACATGTTCGTTGGAACTAGAGGAAGTGCCCCACGCGCTGGTGCCTTCCCCACGTGTGGTTGCTCATTTTAGTCGCTTCCAACCTCCCTCACCAGACGTTGTTCACTCGCCAGCCAAAATCCTCCACAACCACCCTAAATTCAAAGCTTCTCAACTCATTCATTCTCAACCAAATTCGATGTTCTAATAGTGGAAATCTATCTACTCGATCTAAGGAATTTAAAACTGAAATTCACCAGTGCAATTTACAGTAAATAATTAAATCTATTTTCATCGCATACATAAAAGTAAGAAGTTCAATGGAAAAATAAAAATAGTGGGAGTGGCAAAATGTAATACTAACAGAAGAACAGTAAATAGTTTGCTTAAAGAAAACAAATTATTCTGATTAAAAAAAATATTATTGAATGCTAAATCCTAAAACCATGAAACAACCAAATTGAAACAAAATCAACTACATGTGAACCGGTGATCAGAATCAACATGAGAAACAAATATGATTAAGCCAAAATCAAACAGTCAGAACATGGAAAAGTGGAAGAAAATGCCAGAGGAAACTGGAAAGTGTGGAAGAGAACTTTCAGCCCAAAGAAAATGTCATCGATTGTTTTCGGAGAAAATAATGCAAAGTTGCAAACCCAAAAAAGTCACTTAATAATTTAATAAAAAATGGGTCAAGTTAGCAACTTATCTGCGTTAGATAGTCAGCAGATACGACCAGAAGTAGAGCGATGACGTGGTGATCGGTGTAGTGGATGTCGAGGCACTAAGTGTCAGGACCCGACCCTCCTCGATCAGTACCCGTCTCATCTAGCACCATATTGTCCGCTTTGGGCCTCGCCCTCACGGTTTTGTTTTCAGGAGCTCATGGTGCAACTTCCCAGGGGGTCACCCATCATGGAATTGCACCAGCCTCAACTCGCTTAACTTTGGGGTTCCAATCCCCCCCAAAACCACTTGAGCTCTCAAAAGGCCTAGTGCTAGATAGGTGTCTGCCTACACCTTTAAGGCACACCATCATCCTCTCCCAGACCATTCCCCCTGGCAGGAATGTGGGATTGTTCACCGTTCCCTCTAGGACACGGGTCTTACAATCCACCCCCCTTAGGGCCCAGCGTCCTCGCTGGCACACTTCCCGGTCGGGGTCTAGCTCTGATACCAAATTGTCAGGACCCGACCCTCCTCGATCAGTACCCGACTCATCTAGCACCATATTGTCCGCTTTGGGCCTCGCCCTCACGGTTTTGTTTTCGGGAGCTCATGGTGCAACTTCCCAGGGGGTCACCCATCATGGAATTGCACCAGCCTCAACTCGCTTAACTTTGGGGTTTCAATCCCCCCCAAAGCCACTTGAGCTCCCAAAAGGCCTAGTGCTAGATAGGTGTGTGTCTACACCTTTAAGGCACACCACCATCCTATCCCAGACCATTCCCCCTCGCAGGAATGTGAGATTGTTCACCGTTCCCTCTAGGACACAGGTCTTACACTAAGGGATCCATAGATCAGAATTTCTTGATTTCATTAGTGGTGAAAGGTCATCAACAGACAGTGGGGAAGGGGTTGAAGTGCTGAACCGTGCAAGCCGATGGTAAGGTGATGGCGACGCACCGATCGTCTTTCGCGCGATGATGAACGACGATTGATGATTTGGGTTTTGTAGATCGAGACGTTTTGAGCATCGCAGTGCAGGCAATGACATTGATCGAGGAAAGGTTGACGTCGATTGAAGAGTTGTATGTTCGAGGCAAGGACACTTCGAGCATCGCAGTGTCGAAGACCAAAGTGCCTTTGTTGATGAGAAAACCATCGTTAATCAACTTTTGGACGTGTTACTTGGTCAGCGCTAGTTACAGCCTGCCGTTCAACACCCCGCAACAATAATCGTCGATAATCATCAATAACTGCCTGATAACGGCTCACCGATAACCGTTAATAACCATCCTCAACTGCCTCCGAGATTCATGTTCCTCCATTGTCATCCTTTTACTTTTTTCTTTCCTTTTTCTTTTCTCGTCATTTCCTGACGGGGAAAAAGTACACATTGTATTTGTTTGGTGCCATGCAGAAATGGAAACAATTATATTTGGAGCCACACAACCAAAATTTGCCAAGACGAAATGAATAATGTTCATCTTTTATGCGCATACGTACATACCCAGTTACCCTCATGACATGTTTCTTTTAGTTATATAAAAATTATACAGATATCGATCTCATTTTTTTTTTCATAGAATTTAGAACTTAATTAAAATTGTTGATTAACTTCAAACATAAAGCGCAACAAATAGATATAATGTGAAATTTTGTACATGCGAACCATATTATCAAGCATCCACCAGAATTTATTAATTGTACATATTTTGTCAAAATCGATAAAGAAAACATCCCATGTCAAGTGATCATACACATATAGTACTCAGTCACTTTCCGTCTCTTGATCCGTAGGACCGTAACCATAAAAATCCAAGAACTCAACGCTAATTGCTACAGAAAAATATATAGGGCACCCCTTGCATCTTACATATATATATAATTTACAGTGGAATTAAGAAGAGCGTAGGTCCAATTTCTAATGATCTGAAGCGAGCCCTAATTGCTTGAGATGGCTGTTCATGTCTTCGGGATGATCGTCGAGTTTCGGACGTTCGGGCTGAATCCAACGGCCATCCATGCTCCTCACCATGCCCTTGTTCTCGTCTTGCCTCCAGTAAGGCGGAACCAAGTAATGGTCTTTCAAGAGATCAGAGGCTTTGTTCACCAATGCTGGGTCTCTTCCACTCGCCAGCACAAATCTGTGCCCTTTTCCATGATATCTGCACATACCATAAATCAGTCCAGTATTAGGTATGAAACTGTTTATTATATTTTTATTTATTCCGAAGTTTCAGACGTGAGTTTGTACTCTCAACGGTTCATTTATGCACATTTTTCACTTTTGATGTTGTGTTATTGATTTCTTTAATTTGCTGCAGATTTCCAAGACTGAACACACGGTCAAGATGGAACAGCTAAGTACTCCTATAAATATAGTAAATACCCACGATAATATATTAATTTATTATTTTTTAATTAATTAAATTGTTTTTATACATCTATTATTATAAAGCCAAGATGCTCAAAAGGTTTCACCAAAAAATTCTGACAAAAATACCCTTTAAATTATTAAATAGTTAAGGATAAAATAGTAAAATTAAATATCAAATTCAAAATTTAAAAAAATAATAAAGGTTAATGGAAGGAGTGGGGGTAAAAAAAATAAAATACAAAAAAGGGTGGTGGGCTAATGTAGTTACTCTTCTTATTTTTATTTTACAAATTAAAAAATTAATATTATTTATCCTTTTTCAATTTTTTTAACAAAACTAAAAAATTAACTAGCACCTGCATTAGCGGGTGCCAGGAGTCTAGTATATTATAATTGAAACTGTTTATTAAATAAATTAACAGTTTTTATAAAAATTAAAAATATATAACAAACTATACATTTATTTGATATATATATATATGAATAACTAAACAACCTCCGATCTAGTTAATTTTTATAAAGATGATCTTTAATATAATAATTTAAAGAATGAATGATTCCCCTTATGATATATAAATATATATAAATAATTTGATAAATAGAAATAATAGCATAAGAAAGTATCACCAAAATGAGCTATATGTATCATGTGTGAAAAACTTTTATTTTCTCTGAAAGGAAAAGATGGGGGGGCGGGGACTAGTTTCTTTTTTCGTTGGTCTAGGAAAAACAAAAGGAGAGGGGGGTGGGGGTGGTAAATTTTCTAAATTCTGAATCGGGGACCAGTTTAGCTTGCTGCCTACCCTCTATTATTTTAGATAGTTACCATTAATAAGTAGTTGGATTGAAATATATGTATTTATTATTTCCTAGCTAGTAGCTACTATCTTCATAGAGAATAATTAAAGTGCAGATTACATTGTGGTTTACACCTAATAATAAATTCATACTTTAATTTTTAAATATTACAATTTCCACTCTAAATTTTTCAAATTATTATACTTTGACCCATTTATTAAAAATTACAAAATTTTACAAATATTTTTTAAAAATCTAAAAAAATTATTTAAATACGAGAGTAATTAGTCTCTCTGCATCATCTTTATTTATTTTTTACTAAGGCCTTATTTCAAAAAATAAATTTTTTTAAAATTATTTATGGAGAAAGACAAATTACTTTCATACATAAATAATAATTTTTAAATTTTTTTAGATTCTTGTAAATTATTTATTTTTTAAAATTTTTCTTATTTTATTAGATAAAAGTAAATTTTTTGAATTTTTTTTCAAAATAAATAATTTTTATAAATTTAAATTAATATTTTATGGTTAAAATAATTTTTATAATTACATTATCGACTTACCCGTCAAGCAAATGCAGGTGAGCCTCCAAATTATGTGCACAACCAGGGTCATTCGTCTGTTTAAAAAACGGTGAGTTCTTATGATCCAACTCAAGCTGTACTCCCACATGCGAGTAGCTCCACGGCAATCCCTCAGCCAACATCATCAGCACCGGCGCCATGTGTTCGTTAAAGAACAGCCCAGGCGACTTGGGGACCACATCATGAACATTCACCACCCTCAGCACCTTAACCCCCAACGACTCAATCCGCTCCTTAAACCGCACGTTACCGACCCGAGGACCCGAAAACGAAAACACGGATATGGGCACGACCCGCCCGTCTGCCGTCACGTTCAAACCCGTTTCAGCTATATCGTAGGCGCTCAAAATTGCCAGCGCGCTCCCGAGACTGTGCCCCGTAATCGTAATGCTCAATTCCTCGTGCACATATTTCTCCATCAACCGCTTGATCTCCGTTAAAGTCTGTTCCCTTGCTGAGTATGTGCAAAATCGGCACGTCTCGTCTTTATCGGTGTAAAGATCCAGGAACCCGGATTCGACTTTGATGGCCAGATCCGGACAAGGGATCTTATTCGTGGAAATGGGCTTTAAGAAGTCCATTAAATCAACGATCCACTCGAGCCGGGTGACGGTGCCCCGCCATGCAATACTAATGTCACGTCGGCCTAAACGGGCTGTCGTTTCGTCGTCCGAAACGGCGACGTATCCGATCCAGTTGGCGTTTTTGCTCCAGACCTTTGGCCACCGCGATTTCTTGAAGAAGTTGGGCAAGTTGATGTTGGAGGTGGCGAAGAGGTAGCGAGACACGTGGTATCCTTGTTGGGCCATACCCAGAGATTGGAAGAAGCTCCGACGCATGAAGCGACAGCTACCGCAGTATTTAGAGAAGGGGTCGAAGTCGAAGGCATCGTAACATGCCTGGGCCATCTCGCCGTAGCGGATGAGTTCGGATCTCAAAATCGGGTCCATTGGGTCGAGTAACCCGACCCAGTCGTCTTGACCCTGTATTTCCCGCCATACATTGGATAAACGACGTTCAACGTGGGTAGTAATATTATTAACATCTTCTTGTCGTTGATTAATTTGGCGATCGTCGACGTTAGTGGCTCTTTCCTTTTCGAGCTCGGAGATGACGGAGGTTAAGGAGTCGCTGGTTTTTGAGTGGAGGGCTTTGGTGGAGACGGTGGAGGTTTGGATGGTGAGCTTTGATGGGACGTTGGTCGAGGGATTACATTTTTGGGTTGAGAAGGTGAGTTTTGAGAAGGGAAGGGCTGTACTGGATAGGGAGATGGCCATTGGGGACAATGATCAAACAGGTGGTGATGCTGCAACGGTGGATGAAGACGAGAGCAAATTTATATGTAAAAGATGGTGATCAAACAATAGGTATTTAAACGAAAAGAAAATGACGCTGGTGCTGCAACTGGCTAGCGAACTAGTTCTTTTATATTAGGATCTATGATAGACTTAACAAATGTGTTTTTTGGATAAATTTAATTAAAAATTTGTCTAAACTCTCTAATTTGGACCTGCAGCAGACTCAGCAAATTTATCCAAAAATTTAACAATTTTTTGATTGCTCTCTACATTTGTTGAGCCTAGATGACTCTCTCTATTTGTTTTCCTCCAATGAGCTTAAAGAGACTTTTACAAGAAATAGTAAACAATTGTATGTGTGTTAAACAAATGAATTTCATATTTAAAGTTGGTAAATAATAGAGAGTCTGATTTTGATAACTGTAAAAATTGACTAGCTATTTTTAACTTTTGGTTCATTTTAAGTTAAATTTGTTCATAAACTTAGAGAGTCGGATGTGGATGCTCTTCGACCAAATGTGACTTTTGCTCCCGATAGTTTACTCAAATTTTCACTTTAATTCCTTTAATTTCAATTTAATCCATCTCTACTTTATAATTTTGTACTTATAATAATTTAAGAATAATATTTAAATTTTCATTCAATTATTTAACATAATATTTTTATATTATATTTTAAAAGGATATTTTTTCTATCATATTACAATCATATATTTATATTTTTGTGTTAAAAGACCATTATATATCCTTACTACTTAATTTTACTGCTACTTGATAGTTAATTTTTTTTTTAATCAATTTACTTTGTACATGACATTGTCTTATTTGTAAAACTAATTTAAATTTCATTAAAATTAACTAATTCTTATATAATTCTAACCTTGATCACATATTTCATTAAATAACTAGATGAAAATTTAGATATTCTCTTAAAAAAAAATTCCCTTAAATTATTATAAGTAAAAAATTATAAAATTAAAATTGATTAAATTGACATTATAAGAACTACAATGAAAAATTAAATAAATTATAAGAATTAAAAGTGACTTTTGACTTTTATATTAATGAATAATTTAGTTCCATTAAGAAAATAAGGTAATAATAATCATCAGTTCCACGTGATTCACGATACAGGTCTTGGTCATGCAACATTGCAACCCCACGCGACCATCTTTGAGTTTTGTAGATATTTTTGCCCCCATTTTTCCCATTACGGGGCCCATATTGGGGCCCATATTGTTATGGTTTTAGACTTTTAGGGGCTTACATTATTCAATAAGATTTTAAAACAATAGTGTCAAATAAATATTTTAAATTACGATAATATAGATAACGAACAGTTTTCGTAGAGTGCAGTGCCAAGTTGAGGATAAAAAATTCTACATATTTGAAAGAGGTACACTATTGATATGAGATCTTATTAATTAATTTTTTATTTTGCCGTAATTATAAATTGGTACAAATTAATTTTTGGGTGGGTTATTAGTGTTAGGATCAAAATTTGTTGAATAAACAATCCTAGTTCTAGTAGGATTTACACGTAGGTAGCTAGCTGGGTATGGACTGTCCAGCACATGGAGTGGAGTCTTGTAATTTTCTTAAATTATATAGATTTTGTAAGATTTGATTAAGTTGGATAATCTTCAATTATATAAAAACTAATATTTATTAGAGATTTTGTGAAAAATAAATAAAAATCATGCATTCACAAGTAGCTCACAATGTATTATATATAATATTATTTGATGATCTGGATTCTGGAAGTAAGTAGAAACTTGAGAGCAATTATTTTGCGTTTGCTCAAAAGTCTAAATCAAAGTAATTTACCAAGTGGAAATAATAGAAGTGGAAAACTTTTCTTGACTGGTACGTTTTTTCTGCCCTTTTTTTTCTTTTTCTTTATACATGTCAAAAAAAAATTTCTTTTTTTTCCCTTTTCTTTTATTATTCTTTTATTTATTTTCTTTTCTTTTATACATATTAAAAAATCATAAAAGAGATATATAAAAAATACTATTCCCCTACAGTATTTTATCGATTCTGTCTTTTTTTTTTCTTTTTCTTTATAGATATTAAAAAATCACTGCTCATTTATGGAAAATTAGTAATACTCAATTCATATTCAATTCAAAAACCTTGCGGCAACGCGCGGGCTTAATTGTCAGTATAATCTGTTACCAATCAATCCGATCAGTGGGATCTATGATGAATTGATCTGTTACTAAAAACAAAAACAAAAAGTCAATGACCAGCATATAAGGAGCGTAAATCGAGGTTAATTTTTCATACATTTTTCTCAATTGTTATGTTGAGTTTTAAAAAAAATTATTATCTTTTTATATTACTCATTCGATATATGGAATAAGTTTAATGTAGCTCGGTGGACCGATGATAGTGAGCAGCTCGGTGGACCGATGATAGTGAACAGCTCGGTGGAGCGATGATGGTGAGCGGTCGGTGGAGCGATGATGGTGAGCGGTCGGTGGAGGGATGATAATGAGCTACTTGGTGGACCGATGATGGCGAGCGATGGGTCGGTTGAGCTTGGAGCCATCCGCACGGGCTGGACGGGGGAGAAGAAAAGAGGTCGTGACAAGACCCGCCCCGATCCACCTGGGACCACCCGGGACGTGCCCTGCTCCCGTCTGACACCCGACATTAAAATACCAAAAATACCCTTATTGAAGATGAAATGCATAAAGAAAAACCAAAGTTAAGTCATACATAGCACGCCACACAAATACTCGAATACAAATAGTGTCAGACAAGGGATAGTTTCCGAATACAGTTTATTGAGCACGACTCTAGACACACTACGTGCCAACCTACCCAGCAGTAGGGTTCAGGTACGCAACGTAAACCTATGCCTCTTCCTCCTCGGGATCCTCCTCCTCCTCCTCCTCGGGATCCTCCTCCTCGATAGCACTACCTGGAGGGGTAGTAAAACAACCAAGGTGAGTGGGCCGAAACTCAAGGTTTACAAAGTAGTTTACCATTTCGAAAACATATAGCTTTTCCCCTCCGTTTTCCGAAAAGACATGCATAGTATCATAAACCACAAAACCATATAATCATAAGCAGAATAATATCAACATAATATAATCTTAGTCACTGCACTATACATCCCAACCCTGACATCCCAGATGCCTGACGTCCCAGACGCCCGATAAGGTCACAGTCTCAAGGCTACACGTGCCACCCGGGGTCTCAATCCCGAGTCCAAATCCCGAACCTAGTCCGAGCATGGCATTCTAGATGCTTGACGTCCCAGACGCCCGATAGTAGCAATCCTGCTCCTGAGTCACTCTACGGTCCGGTCCCTCCGTAGAATGACTCCTCACAGGCAATGCGTCGTGACCACTCCGGTGTACCTACATCCGGAGGAGATAGAATCCTAGGGTAGATCTATACAGTGCAGTACCACAGATAATATCGAGATCCATTATACATATACATGACTCAAAACCATTCATAAACAACCAGACGGGTCTCATGCCCAAACATCGTAATACGTGCCATAAATCATACTCAAGATAAACAGATACTTTTACTTGAATAACATATAGATATAATAGAAGGTAAAACAGTTATGCATGCCGAAGTTTAGTGAAATCAAAGGCCTACTCACAGTACAATCCCGCTGCAATCCCGAGCGTAAAGCCCCGTCCAAGGGTTAAAGTACAATTTCTGTCATGCCCAAAACAAACGTAAAGGTCACTTTAAGTACTTACTAAACAACTAAGAAACCCTAGACTGAAACTGGCCTGGGAAAGCCGTCCGAACACGCTTCCCAAGGCGTCAAACCCTAATTTGACCAACTTAACGATCTCCGATCGACACGAAACCACCGCCATTGGATCCGTATCGTCGAAACCTTGAAAATGGAACTGGTCCCACACAAAATATTGTTCACACGCGCCCCCCACGCGCCGGTCAACCCTCTGGTCAACAGTGCTACAATGATGCTGACGTCAGCATGACGTCACTGCTGACGTCAGCATGACGTCATCACTGACAGTGTCAGAGGACACGTGTCAACAGCCTACTGGTCCCTGGTCTGATAATATTCTGACATGATGACGTCATCATGACGTCACTGCTGACGTCAGCATGATGACGTCATCAGCTACAGTACCAGGTCTGAGAACCGGGTCACCGTAGACCCACGGTTCGACCCGACCAGTTCTCATCAACCCGACCACCAAAATCGATGGGATTTGTTCCTATAAACTCGTCTAAACATGTTCTATGGTTCTGTGGGATTAAAACAGGTTTTTAAGTTCAAGAAACCACCTGAAAATCGACGGGGAACCGGCTGCCGGCTCTGGTTCGTCTTCTCCGGCGAGCCGTCGAGCTTCCAGCCGCGTACTTAAGTCTGAAATGGTCGTCTAGTCCCCTAGGTTATGTCTCAAAAGCAACCAAACATTTCTAACGTTAAAAACGGAAGTTTCGAAACAGGGAAGGAAAATCGGTCTTCTCGGGTTTATGGGCTTACCGCCGCCGTGTCGCCGCCGTGGGCTGCCCAGTCCGGTCCTGAGTCGTCCAGCCGTCACAACGGTTCTAGCCCTAGGTTGGTTCGAGCCCAGAAGTCATGGTTTGGACGGTTTGGACAGTTTGGGCTGCACGGGTTCCTTCTCGGGTTTGTGGGTTTTCCGGCCATGCAGGGTGGCCGTGGTGGTGTTGGCCGGTGTCAGGTGGAGGTGGTGGACGGTCTGGTGCTGCCTGTCTACGGATTCGCATCGACGAGACCTACGTAACGGTCATTGGCCCTCGTCCGTTGGACTTCCCGGGTCAAAAGTCAACATTTAGCCCCCAAATGGCCAAATTACCAAAATGCCCCTCGACTTCCGAACGTCACAACTTCTTCCTCGAACGTCGGAATCGAACGTGCCACCTGCCTATGAACTCGTGACGTCCTAAACTACGTCACGGTCACGTGTCAAAGTCCTAAATACTTCCCGAGGTAAAAGTCAACTTTCCTCCCCCTTAGGGGCAAAACGGTCATTTTACAATAAAATAAGAATTACGAAAGTTTGGGTCGTTACAATCTACCCACCTTACAAAAATTTCGTCCTCGAAATTTACTCGAATAAAAACGGGTACTACTCCCTCATCAAGTCTTCGGGTTCCCACGTCGCTTCCTCGACGTCATGGTTCCTCCATAGCACTTTCACCAACCGAATCGTCTTGTTTCTCAGAACCTTGTTCTTCTGATCCAGAATCTGCACTGGTTTCTCCTCAAAGCTCAGATCAGTCATCAGTTCTACTGGTTGTTCCGGCAAGGCATGTGAATCGTCCCGTAGGTATTTCCGTAACATGGACACATGGAAAACATCGTGCACTCTGGCAAGTTCTGGAGGTAGTGCCAACCGGTATGCCACAAGTCCAATCCTCTCAATGATCTCGAACGGTCCAAAATAACGTGGACTCAACTTCCCGCGTCGGCCAAAACGGATAATTCCTTTCCATGGAGATAACTTAAGGAACACAAAATCTCCCACCTCGAATTCCAAGTCTCGAATTCGTCGATCCGCATAGCTCTTTTGGCGATCCTGCGCTGCCTTCAATCTTTCCTTGATGATTCGAACTGTTTCCAGGGTCATGTCCATCAAATCCGGTCCTAAAGCTGCTCACTCTCCTACCTCCATCCAGCAGATAGGTGTCCTGCACTGTCGGCCATACAGTGCCTCGTAGGGTGCCATCCCGATACTTGCCTGATAACTGTTGTTGTATGCGAACTCCATCAAAGGCAAATGAGTATCCCACGAATCCTGAAACTGCAGTACACAAGACCTCATCATGTCCTCCAGTGTCTGGATAGTCCTCTCTGACTGCCCATCGGTCTGTGGGTGGAACGCTGTACTGAAATGTAAGTTTGTACGCAAGGCGTTCTGCAAACTTCGCCAGAACCTAGATGTGAAACGCGAATCTCGATCAGACACTATCGACTCCGGCGTACCATGAAGTCGAATGATCTCCTTCACAAACAGCTGAGCCAGTCGGTTTGGCTTAAATGTCTCCTGTACTGGTAAGAAATGAGCTGACTTGGTCAATCGATCGACAATCACCCAAACTCCATCGCATCCCCTCTGAGTCCTTGGCAACTTGAAGACAAAATCCATGGTAATGTGATCCCACTTCCACTCGGGAATCGGAAGCGGTTGCATTGCTCCATACGGTCTCTGCCGCTCAGCCTTGACCTGTTGACAGGTCAAACATCTGCTTACAAACTCTGCAATATCCTTCTTCATTCCTGCCCACCAATAGTGGTCCCGGAGGGTACGGTACATCTTTGTACCTCCCGGATGCATGGCATAAGCCGAACTGTGGGCTTCCTCGAGAATTTCTGCCCGTAACTCTACCACTGCAGGAACACACAAACGGCCCAGTTTCACCAGAGCTCCATCTGGTCGGATAGTAAAGTCCTGCCTCTCGTCCGCTTCGACCTCGATCCTGTAGATACAAAGTGTCGGATCCTCCAATTGTGCCTCGATAATCCGATCGACTAGCACATGTCGTACATGAAAACTGGCCAACAAAGCTCCCTGCTCATCCATCCCCAGCATAACTCCAGCTCTTCGGAGTTCCACAAGCAAAGGAAGGTACACCAGCCTCAGGTGTGCAATCGATCCTGCTGACTTCCTGCTGAGTGCGTCTGCCACAACGTTCGCCTTCCCTGGATGATATTCAATCGTACAATCATAGTCCTTGATTAGTTCCAACCACCGTCGCTGCCTTACGTTCAGCTCCTTCTGAGTGAACAAATGCTTTAAACTCTGATGATCGGTGAAGATCCTGCAAGTCACCCCGTACAGATAATGTCGCCAGATCTTTAAAGCGTGAACCACCGCCGCCAACTCCAGATCATGCGTAGGGTAGTTCAGTTCATGTGTCTTTAGTTGTCTCGATGCATAAGCGATAACTCTGCCATTCTGCATCAGCACGCAACCTAAACCTTGCAACGATGCGTCACTGTAGACTTCGAACTCTCCACTGTTATCCGGCAAAGCAAGAACAGGTGCGGTAGTTAACCGACCTTTTAATTCCTGATAACTCTGCTCACACCGTTCATCCCAAACAAACTTTACTCCCTTCCTGGTTAAACGAGTCAACGGTGCAGCAATACTAGAGAAGCCCTCAACAAATCTCCGGTAGTATCCTGCCAAACCAACGAAACTCCGTACCTCTGTCACGGTTGTCGGTCTAGCCCAATTTGTCACCGCTTCGGTCTTCTGGGGATCCACACTAATCCCGTCTGCTGACACTACATATCCCAGAAAACCAATGCTGGTTAGCCAAAACTGACACTTACTCAGCTTGGCGTATAACTGGTTCTGCCTCAGCTTCCCTAAGACCGATCGTAAGTGTTTCTCATGAGCCTGAGCACTCCTCGAGTACACAAGGATGTCATCAATGAACACGATAACGAACTTATCCAAATAAGATCGGAAGACCCTATTCATTAGATCCATGAATGCTGCTGGAGCATTCGTCAAGCCGAAAGGCATCACAAGGAATTCATAATGCCCGTATCTGGTTCGAAACGCTGTCTTCGGGACATCCCCCTCAGAAATCTTCAACTGGTGATAACCAGATCGTAAATCAATCTTCGAGAAGTACTGTGCTCCCCGCAGTTGATCAAAGAGATCGTCGATCCTGGGTAAGGGGTACTGGTTCCTTACCGTGACCTTGTTGAGCTGTCGATAATCCACACACAAACGGAGGCTCCCCTCCTTCTTCTTCACAAATAATACCGGTGCTCCCCACGGTGATGTACTCGGTCGGATGAATCCCAAGTCCACCAACTCCTGCAATTGGATCTTCAGTTCCCGTAACTCCACTGGTGCCATCCGATATTGTGCCTGCGATATAGGTCGTGTGCCGGGAAGTAGTTCAATCGTGAACTCAATCTCCCGATATGGTGGTAAACCAGGCAAATCTTCCGGGAACACATTCGGAAACTCTTGCACCACAGGTATATCATCGGCACCCGAAGTATCACTCTTTGTCGTCACAACATGCGCCAGATAACCCTGGCATCCCTTCTGTAGAAGCTTCATAGCGGCAAGTGAAGAAATTACTTCAGGTAGCGAACCGTCGCGCTCTCCCTGAAAAGTAACCTCCGGCAAACCCGGACTTCGCAGAATCACCCGCCTACTACAACAGTCGATGAGCGAACCGTGCTCAGTCAACCAATCCATTCCCAAGATAACATCAAAGTCATGGATATCCATAAGGATTAGATCAGCTAGCAGATCTACATCCTCCACCCTTACTGGGCATCTCCGGATCACCTGATTCACTATGTACACAACGCCCATCGGTGTACCAACACCCATTTCACTATCCAAGGCTGACACCTTGCGATCTAACATACCCGCACAACTTTTCGAAATAAAAGAATGAGTAGCCCCAGCATCCATTAACACCCGTACAACAATATTTGAGATATGAAGAGTACCTGTAACCACACCAGGGGCTGACCTCGCCTGCTGCCGAGTCACTGCAAAAACACGAGCTCTGGGTCCCGCAGTCTGTCCGCGTCCACGCGCGCCACGCTCAGCACTCTGTCCTCGGCCTCTGGCAGGGTGAGAAGCCGAACTCTGTGTCACACTAACACCTTTAGTCTCGTTGTTCCTTGACAGTAAAGGGCAATCTCGGGCATAGTGGCCCGCTCCTCCACAAGCAAAGCAATTAACTGTCCTCGGTCCATCCCAAGACCCTCCTGATGCACCACTCCAAGCCTGATGCTGTCCAGAACTAAATCTCGATCCGCCCCTCTGAGAGTTCCCATGTCGACCTGACCAGCCACGACCACGTAAAGATGAGGGTGCTCCTCGGTAATTTCCCCCCTTAGAGATCTTTGGGCCGGTTGGTCCAGGATGTGAACGATCCCGGCGCTGCCCCTCGCCTGATGATTGTCGCGCCTGGTGTGCCGCCAAACTGGCCTCGACACGAACTGCAGCGTCGACCATGTCCCTCAGAGTCGCGTAACTAGTAGCCGTCACACTTGCCCGTAACTCTCCTCGGAGCCCCAACTCAAATCTTTGACATTTTCCTCCTCAGTACTCACGAAAGCTGCGGCAAAACGGGAAAGCTTCCCGAAAGTCTGCTCGTAATCTGCCACGGACATATCTCCCTGTTCCAGCCGCAGAAACTCTGCCTCTCGTGCCATGCGAAATGAACGCTGGTAATACTGATCTAAGAATCGGGCACGAAAGACCTCCCATGTAGTGGTGTGAACAGTCCACCCGGACATCTCAAGACCATGCCACCATTGATAAGCCCCGCCTTCCAGTAAGAAGGCCGCCAGTCCCACCCGCTCGCCGGGTGGGCAGTGCATCACGGTGAAGATTCTTTCCCATTTCGCAATCCACTCATGGGCATCCTCGGGGTTTGATCCCCCGCTGAACGGTGTGGCTCCCAACCTTTGAGCCCGCTCAATGCTAGCACATTCCATCTCTCTCGCGATTTCCTCGTCAGTTCGTGTTTGAGGAATTCTCCTTGGAGGCATAACCCACTGTTAAGAGGTATAGATTAGATACTGACATCTTTTAAACTAAGTACTGACCACTAGTCTAGCATGCTGACCACAACCTAGTGCTCTGATACCAAGTTGACAAGACCCGCCCTGATCCCCCTGGGACCACCCGGGACGTGCCCTGCTCCCGTCTGACACTCGACATTAAAATACCAAAAATACCCTTATTGAAGATGAAATGCATAAAGAAAAACCAAAGTTAAGTCATACATAGCACGCCACTCAAATACTCGAATACAAATAGTGTCAGACAAGGGATAGTTCCCGAATACAGTTTATTGAGCACGACTCTAGACACACTACGTGCCAACCTACCCAGCAGTAGGGTTCAGGTACGCAACGTAAACCTATGCCTCTTCCTCCTCGGGATCCTCCTCCTCCTCCTCCTCCTCGGGATCCTCCTCCTCGATAGCACTACCTGGAGGGGTAGTAAAACAACAAAGGTGAGTGGGCCGAAACTCAAGGTTTACAAAGTAGTTTACCATTTCGAAAACATATAGCTTTTCCCCTCCGTTTTCCAAAAAGACATGCATAGTATCATAAACCACAAAACCATATAATCATAAGCAGAATAATATCAACATAATATAATCTTAGTCACTGCACTATACATCCCAACCCTGACATCCCAAATGCCTGACGTCCCAGACGCCCGATAAGGTCACAGTCTCAAGGCTACGCGTGCCACCCGGGGTCTCAATCCCGAGTCCAAATCCCGAACCTAGTCCGAGCATGGCATTCTAGATGCCTGACGTCCCAGACGCCCGATAGTAGCAATCCTGCTCCTGAGTCACTCTACGGTCCGGTCCCTCCGTAGAATGACTCCTCACAGGCAATCCGCCGTGACCACTCCGGTGTACCTACATCCGGAGGAGATAGAATCCTAGGGTAGATCTATACAGTGCAGTACCACAGATAATATCGAGATCCATTATACATATACATGACTCAAAACCATTCATAAACAACCAGACGGGTCTCATGCCCAAACATCGTAATACGGGCCATAAATCATACTCAAGATAAACAGATACTTTTACTTGAATCACATATAGATATAATAGAAGGTAAAACAGTTATGCATGCCGAAGTTTAGTGAAAATCAAAGGCCCACTCACAGTACAATCCCGCTGCAATCCCGAGCGTAAAGCCCCGTCCAAGGGTTAAAGTACAATTCCTGTCATGCCCAAAACATACGTAAAGGTCACTTTAAGTCCTTACTAAACAACTAAGAAACCCTAGACTGAAACCGGCCCGGGAAAGCCGTCCGAACACGCTTCCCAAGGCGTCAAACCCTAATTTGACCAACTTAACAATCTCCGATCGACACGAAACCACCGCCATTGGATCTGTATCGTCGAAACCTTGAAAATGGCACTGGTCCCACACAAAATACTGTTCACACGCGCCCCCCACGCGCCGGTCAACCCTCTGGTCAACAGTGCTACAGTGATGCTGACGTCAGCATGACGTCACTACTGACGTCAGCATGACGTCATCACTGACAGTGTCAGAGGACCCGTGTCAATAGCCTACTGGTCCCTGGTCTGATAATATTCTGACATGATGACGTCATCATGACGTCACTGCTGACGTCAGCATGATGACGTCATCAGCTACAGTACCGGGTCTGAGAACCGGGTCACCGTAGACCCACGGTTCGACCCGACCAGTTCTCATCAACCCGACCACCAAAATCGATGGGATTTGTTCCTATAAACTCGTCTAAACATGTTCTATGGTTCTGTGGGATTAAAACAGGTTTTTAAGTTCAAGAAACCACCTGAAAATCGACGGGGAACCGGCTGCCGGCTCTGGTTCGTCTTCTCCGGCGAGCCGTCGAGCTTCCAGCCGCGTACTTAGGTCTGAAATGGTCGTCTAGTCCCCTAGGTTATGTCTCAAGAGCAACCAAACATTTCTAACGTTAAAAACGGAAGTTTCAAAACAGGGAAGGAAAATCGGTCTTCTCGGGTTTATGGGCTTACCGTCGCCGTGTCGCCGCCATGGGCTGCCCAGTCCGGTCCTGAGTCGTCCAGCCGTCACAACGGTTCTAGCCCTAGGTTGGTTCGAGCCCAGAAGTCATGGTTTGGACGGTTTGGACAGTTTGGGTTGCACGGGTTCCTTCTCGGGTTTGTGGGTTTTCCGGCCGTGCAGGGTGGCCGTGGTGGTGTTGGCCGGTGTCAGGTGGAGGTGGTGGACGGTCTGGTGCTGCCTGTCTACGGATTCGCATCGACGAGACCTACGTAACGGTCATTGGCCCTCGTCCGTTGGACTTCCCGGGTCAAAAGTCAACATTTGGCCCCCAAATGGCCAAATTACCAAAATGCCCCTCGACTTCCGAACGTCACAACTTCTTCCTCGAACGTCGGAATAGAACGTGCCACCTGCCTATGAACTCGTGACGTCCTAAACTACGTCACGGTCACGTGTCAAAGTCCTAAATACTTCCCGAGGTAAAAGTCAACTTCCCCCCCCCCTTAGGGGCAAAACAGTCATTTTACAATAAAATAAGAATTACGAAAGTTCGGGTCGTTACAGGTCGAGCGGCCTCATTCTTGATGGTGGGATGGCTCTGATTCTCCTTAGCCCACTGAGCAGTGTACGGTATGTCATAAGGTTGTAGGATTTTCATTACCGTCCGGGTCAGTAGAGAGACGGGTCGGAGCTACTAAGGCAAACTTCTGCGTGCTCGGTCGGACCGAAGTTCAGCCGAGCACGCTTGAATGGACCTCGGTAGGTGTAAGATGAGAGGGTGTTTGAACGAGCAGTTCGAAGGACGTCGGTTGAGGACTACCGAACGGGTCGTCTGTTTGCTCCCCTGATGATTGTCGATGAGGTCGACGTCGAGCGGTCCCCATTGACCAGTCGGTCGAGCCTCGCTCGATAAACTCAGACTGAATGAGTCGGCGTGGGTTAGCTGGGCGCAATTTACAGTTGCACTAGCAGTGTAGGTGCTTGGAGGAAAAAAAAAGAGTCTGGGTTGTTATAATAAAGAGTTGATGTTTTTGTGGGGTCAAGTGGCAGGGGGCCGGTTACCAAGCATGATTATATATGTATTTACTTGTGGTAGGCAGAGCCTACAGTAAGCCAGGGCCAGTCCAATAAATTGGAGGCCTAGGACGAAAATTATAAAAGTGCCCTTATAATATATATTTACATACACAAAATTAATTTTTTTTTTCATCCTCCTCACAATATACAAAAAAAATTCAAGAATTTAATGACATCAATCATACATAGAAAATAGAGTCATTTTTGCAATATTATATTTGTAAGAAACGATGGAATTTTATCAAAAAATTTAGAGTTAGAGTTTTAATGATTTTATAAGACAAGCTAGATAAGTATATATTAATCAGAATAACTTTTATAATATTTCAAGAATATGAGCCCAATTTTTAATAAAATAATTCTTTAAATTCAATTTAAATATTTTTCAAATTTTAAATATTCTTTTATTTTTTCCCATAAAAATAAGATAAATTTAAAATTTTGGGCCCTCTTTGTTCGTGGGCCCAGGGGGGTCGCCTTTGCCGCCCTAAGCCATGGCAGGCCCTGCAATAGGCTAAAGTACATAAATTTGTTTTTGTGGTGGGCAGAGTTTGAAGAAGCTAGCAGCAGGTTGAGGACTTTATGCTGTCACAATAAAGAAATTGCGTGAGAGATGTATGAAAGGTTTGACCAACCGAGAGGGAGGGAATTTTCTGGGTTATTTTGCCAGAGAGCCAATCAGGATTTTCTTGGTGCTAGGATGGCCATTGTGACACGACCCACCCTCAATCCCCCAGGATTAAGGGATAAGTCATGCTCCCGTCTAACTTACGTGTGATACGAAAGCTAAACTTTCGTCCAACCTCTATGTAACACGTAAGCTGGATAAGGGATAACAGGTCAAAGTACCAAAACCACCTTCCGATGTCCCAGAGTGCGCAGAACTTACTATGGATTGTGTGTGTGATGTCTTCGTCTCTCTCTCTCATAACAGCTCGCACTGCATCAAACCTGGAGGGTAACGAAAAACCAAAAGACTGTGAGTGGACAAAAATAAATAATACCTTCAGAAAACAGTTTATAAGAAATTACATTTATACCCTCCACGAAAAACTAATGCATGCATATGAAAACCAATTCACAAAACCATTTCATATCCAAAATAAGAAAACCATCAATGAAAACTGGAAATCAAATCCTTTCCTCAAATCCGCAACTCAAATCCAGGGCCTCAGCCCAAATTATAAATCCTCATCAAAGTACGGGAACTCAACCCAAAATCCACAAAATCCAAATCATCCGGGCCACAGCCCAAAATCATTTGAAAACCAGTGAAAAACCAACTGAAAATCATAATCAATCAAGCTGCTGGATCTCAAGCGCACCGAG
This sequence comes from Prinsepia uniflora, assembly GCA_032719365.1. NCBI lineage: Eukaryota > Viridiplantae > Streptophyta > Magnoliopsida > Rosales > Rosaceae > Prinsepia > Prinsepia uniflora. The sequence goes on along the minus strand of CM064870.1, from coordinate 3,886,821 downwards.
TCTTTAAACTCAAAACACATGCGCATCATCAAGCTTTCCCGGGATATCAACGAGTCTTTAAACTCAAAACACAATCAACAGACCTCGAGGGATATCACAATAACCGAGTCATTAAACTCAAAACATATACCGAGTCTTTAAATTCAAAACATATCAATCAAGAGCCCTCCCCCGTCATCAATCAACCGAGTCTTTAAACTCAAAACCAGATCCAGCCATATCCGGGTCTTTAATCCCAAAACCAAGTTTCAGCAGGTCTTTATGACACGACCCATCCCAATCCCCCCGGGATTACCATGGAATGTGACGTGCTCCCGTCTGACAAGAGGCGTCAGACAAGGGATAACCGGTTGCCATTGCCCATCGGGCTTCCAGAGTGCGTAAGGATCGATGGAGGAGGTGTGCGATGCTCAAGTCTCTGCTGTAGTCGTATCTGGAATCAACCTGAAGGGCATTAAAAACAAAAGTTGTGAGTGGACGAAAATAAGCAAGTCTATTAAAAACATTTATAAGACGTTTATGCCCCTCAGTAAAATCATATGCATGCACCAAAAACCAATAATCCCATATTTATTTAGAAATAACCACTAGGGCCTTAGCCCGGAACCCAAAGCATAGTTTCAAATTCCCAAAAGTCAATCCAAGAGTTATTTCATCAATCCAGTAATATTCATTTATTATTTTTCCATCTCCGGCATCCCCGATGCCTAGCGTCCTAGACGCTTGACGTTCCAGACGTCATATCTCACGGTATTAAGCAACGCGTGCTGCCCGGGGTCTCACCGGGTCCATATCTTTGACATCCCCGATGTCTGACGTCCATGACGTCTAGCAATCCTGCTCCTGGATCACTATACGGTCTGGTAGCTCCGTATAATGAGCCCTCGCAGGCAATGCATCGTGACTTCTCCAGCGTCCCCGACACTTGGAGGAGACCAGGATATAAATATCCTCATATCGAGATGGTTTTATGGAACACATTTTATTATTCATTTCCAAAATATCACAAGGGCCCTGCCCCGAATTTCCATAAAACCGTCATAAGTCCAAATAGTTGAATCAAATCCGAAATAGTTTATTCAATTCCATTTTAGGGTCCCCGACCCGAAATCACAAATATAAGTCAACTGGGCCCCTGGCCCGATTTCATAAGTCAATTGGGCCCCTGGCCCGATTTCATAATTCAATTGGGCCCCTGGCCCGATTAACAAGTTAACTGGGCCCCTGACCTGATTTTCCTTTATCAAATCCGTAACCATTTCATGAAATCATATCCATCCATATTTATGGAAATCAGTGCAAATCCAGAAAACCTCGATTCACGTGCAAACACGTAAATCGCCTCGAAATGCGTGAAAACATATAAATTCACTGATATCCAAAATAAATCATATAATCCCAATTATAACAATCATGAAACAGTTATGCATGCATCGAATTTATAAAACCAATGTCCACTCACAGACCGTTTAACCGAGTGCCTCGATACGCGTGCCATAGGCCTTCCCGGGCCACACCACAATCACCGGGACTCCCAATCCTGTTCAAATCACATTAGAGGATCACTAACCTCATCATTAACATCCTATTCAAGTCCCGTAATTTTCCCGAATTTTTACGTATTTTTAAACTGGATTTAAAACCTTCGGACATCCCGAACAATATCGAAACGGGATCCGATCAACATGAAACCAACGCCAAAATGTTCGTTACATTGTATAGGATAAAAGTCATGTTGACCTCACCTCGAGATTCGTGTCCACGCGCCGTCACGCGCCGCCGTGAGTGGTTGCGCGTGAAAGCCACGCGCCTGCTACAGTGACTGCTACAGTCACCACCTTCACCCGTTTGTCTGGTAAACGGGTCTGATTACCCGCGATAGGATCCGGCTCAATCACACCCAATTCGACATCAATTCAATCCGTTCTTGATCCTAAAACAATCATCAACCAACCAATTTCAGTTCTGTGTCAATGATCAACATCAACCATCGATTAATCGTGTCAACAACCCGTGATCACCCAAAACGGGTCAACCACCAAAACTCCATCAATCCTCAACCATTGTCAAATTAACTTCATATGAAGCATATAAGGACTAACACGAACCAATTAGCATGATTAATTGAACACGACATTACCTCAATCACCACAACTCAAGCTTGAGTTTTCCGGCCGTCCACCTCGTCCGTTCACGGCCCTAGGAGCCCCAAAGCTTGCCCAATTTGATCTGGTTCGACACGTTGAAGTTCCAGAAAGCTCAATCCATCCTCAATTAGGCTTGGGCTGGCCTAAAACTAGGAATTTGTATTTGAATTTCCCAGAACCCAGTTTCGGGTTTTCAGGGAATTCCAGCCCCAAACTCACTCATTCCTCTCATTCTCAATCTCAGTGAACCACTCTCGACTCACTCACCATTCTTTTAATTCAATTCAGCCGTTAAAGGCGTCCAAAAGTGTCCTCAAATGACTGTGCAAAGTTCCCCTGCACTGACCCGAAAACATTAAACAACCAGTGCCCATGTCCTTTTGATCGATTGCCAGCACCAAACATGTGCAATTCCACCTCATACTGGTCCAATTAACTCAATTAAATTGATAAACAATCACGGGATCGATCGCACAAAGCATCCACCTTCACGGCTGTTCAATGAAAAAGTACCCCCGCGTGAAATTACAATTCTGCCCTTGTGCATAAAATTACCAAAATGCCCCTCACGCATCCTGACCCGTAACTCGGTCATACGGACTCCGATTGATGCGTGCCGCCTGTCTACGAACTCAGGGCATCGAGACCTTCCTAACGGTCCTCGACCATCGGACCACCCGATCAAAAAGTCAACATTTCCCCCTTATTACGTTCAAATTACGAAAACGCCCATGAACTTCCGTACATCATAACTTTCACCACGAACGTCGGAATCGAACGTGCCACCTGTCTATGAACTCGTGACGTCCCGAACTACGTCACGGTCATCGGTCAAAATCCATTTGACCATCCGAATTAAAAGTCAACATTTTGCCCACGCCTAGGGGCAAAACGGTCATTTTGCACAATTCGTCCGAAATCCCACAACTAATCCCAGATTAGTAAATCACCATTAAATATTATTAAATCCCGATATTCGGGACGGGTCGTTACAACCTTCCCTCCTTAAAGAATTTCGTCCTCGAAATTACCAATCTCCTTATTCCACAACCACCTTGTGGAAAACAATTCGCTCACACATCTGTGTACGCTTGTACACCCACATACTGGGACAACACCAGCCTCGTCTGTACCCAGAAATCCCATCACAGTCATACATCACAATCAACAACATTGGACCACCTCGAGTGGACATGATCACCAGATCCGCGATAAAATCGCCTAACCATTAAGCTGACTCCTTCAGCTAGACGGTTCCCTTCCATTATCAATATATCCTTACATTTGCTCCCATTGGGTGTCAGGACCCACCCCGGTTCCACCCCGAAATCCGAGGTAAATCCCGCTCCCGTCTGACTCCCCGACAGAAATACTCAAGTAAAACTCACTCTAACCCCATCAGACGCAGGAGTAATAAACAAAATGTCCCGAAGGTAGCATTTACAGAGCATAGTATGAAAATACAAAGAACTAGAAACCGATAAAAAGTACATGCACTCGGAAGCCTTTAATCTATTCTGGGATCCCTCACGTCACTTCTATGCCTCGGACACTGCCTCGACGTCAAGACCCCGCGCTCGCTCCACAACCTGGAGGGCAATTTAAAACAGAAAGTGTGAGTGGACCATAATAAAAGAGAAGTTTTAAAACCATTATCAGAAAACCGAGTTTTAACCCTCCGGTTTGAAAACCACATGCATAACCCAGTTATTAAAACGGTTAGAAACCAAAGTACCAACCACATCATAAGAAACAGAAACACTATTAAACAGTTAGAAAAACCACAGCATGTGAATCATAAAACCATATCAGAAATCATAACATCACATCATCATTTTCCCGATCAAACCTGCTGGACCTATCGTAACTCGGTCATACGGACTCCGATTGATGCGTGCCGCCTGTCTACGAACTCAGGGCATCGAGACCTTCCTAACGGTCCTCGGTCCTCGACCATCGGACCACCCGATCAAAAAGTCAACATTTCCCCCTTATTACGTTCAAATTACGAAAACGCCCATGAACTTCCGTACATCATAACTTTCACCACGAACGTCGGAATCGAACGTGCCACCTGTCTATGAACTCGTGACGTCCCGAACTACGTCACGGTCATCGGTCAAAGTCCATTTGACCATCCGAATTAAAAGTCAACATTTTGCCCACGCATAGGGGCAAAACGGTCATTTTGCACAATTCGTCCGAAATCCCACAACTAATCCCAGATTAGTAAATCACCATTAAATATTATTAAATCCCGATATTCGGGACGGGTCGTTACACTTTAAACCCAAAACCAAGTTTCAGCGGGTCTTTAAACCCAAAACCAAGTGAAAATCATAGAAAATCCATTCCCAAATAGGAATCCAAAATCATAATTCCGTAAGCCGGCATCCGAAATCATCATTTTGAACCCAAATCCAGAAATCCACTTTTCAAGTTCCAAAATCGACACCCGAATCGTATTTCCGAAATCCGATTCCAAAACCCGAAATCACATTTATCGAAATCACTTTTCCAAAATCCATTATAAAACATTAAAATCAAATCATATTTTAAATCCCAAAATCATAGTATCGAAACCATTATCGAATCATAGCGTGAAACCATAATCTCGTAAAACGAGCAATTACGTAAATATCTAGAAATACGTGCAAAATCGTAAATCATCAATACCGTATCATAAACATAGAAATCACGTATAGAAAACATATAAAAACGTTTATGCATGCATCATGAGTTAGAAAGCAAAGTCCACTCACATACCGTTTATGCGCTGCCTCGATACACGTGTTGTAACAACCCGTACCTTCGGGAAGGGTAAACATGTAATTTTGTAAGATTTTTGTATATAAAGGACGATTTTGCCCTTGTGAATAGTAGGCAAAAAGTTGACTTTTTTAATTACCGATTGGATGACTGTTGACCCTTGACTGTGACGTAGGTTAGGACGTCACGAGTCCGTTGACAGGTGGCAGGTTCGATTCGGACAATCGGCGAAAACGTTATGACGTTCGGAAGTTTGGGGGCGTTACCGTAATTTTGATTAAACGAGGAAAATGTTGACTTTTGAATGGACTTATAATTTTCACGTAGACCGAGGACCATTAGATAGGTCTCGACGTCCTGAGTACAACGACAGGCGGCACGCTGTCATCGGACGTCGGATGAAATATTTACGGGTCTGGAAAATCTGAGGGTAAAATGGTAATTTGTGCATGGGGGGGTATTTTGGTCATTTCCCTCAGCCCAATTAGATCAGCACAAGTGGCAGTAATGGATTGGGATATTTTGGTTTAATCCAGTGGATGGTGGACACGTGGGGGACACTGGATGGTTCTAGGACGATCGATTGTGTGCACGGCCACAAAACGTCCATATTCAAACCGTGCTTTGGGTTTGGACGCAGAGAAACAGAGGGTGAGATTTTGGGAGAGATTGATCGATTCTGTGCCAGGGGGAGTGAGGAGTGATTGGTGAGAGTGACAGAGAGGAGTGTTTGTACTAGTGATCGTGTTTTGGTGGAGGAATCGTGCACGACGGCACGGTGGTGGTGCGGCGGAGTTCTGAGGAAAACAGGGAGATTGTGAGACTGGGGCGGCTATTGTGCCGTGTGGTGGACCAAACCAAGGCGGTAGGAGGTTCAGGTGACTGAAGGGAGTCCAACGAGCACCGTGGCACGCGGCGGTGCGCACGGCGGAGCCTGAATCGAAATGTAAGCCTTTTTCCTCTGTTTTTCCCGTGAGTTTCATTTTGAAAGTCGTGAAGATAGGATGCGAATCGAGGGGATTGGTGAGTACAGTGATGTTTAGGGAGGTCCTAGGAGTGGGTTGTGACGGTCACCGTGACGGGGGAGTACACGGCGGAGTTCAGACGACGGCGAGTACTCTGTACTCTGTTTTGGCCGTGAGCTCAAACGAAAAGTCGAGGACTTCAGGGGTGAATCGAAGGTTTCTGTGAGTTGGGAGTGACTTAGTGAGGTCTTAGGAAGATGATGGGATGGCCACCGTGAATGGGGAAGAACTGGGCGGCCGGAAAGGAAAACAGGGGTTGTCTGTGTTTTCTTTCGAGCTTCAGTCGTGAAGCTGAGGGATGAGTCGAACCAAGAGAGTGAAGGGGATGAGTTCGTTGTGACTGGACGAAGCTTTTGGTGAAGGAAGGAAGTGAAATGGTGGCCGGACGGCGGAGAATGGCTCTCGCCGGTCCGGGTTGCAGCCTGGTGCGCACCGGGTTCGATCGAGGAAGACGGTGGCACTGTAGCAGGCGCGTGAGGCCCACGCGCAGCCACTTTGGGCGGCGCGTGAAGCCCACGCGCAACCACTTTGGGCGGCGCGTGGAGGCGCGTAGGGAGGAATCCGTCTAAGCTTCCAACATGGTTTTAGTTCTAAATGTTCTAAGGAATCCAATGGTATAATTTTCGAGTTGATCGGACAAAGTTACGGGATGGTTCGGGAATCCGGACGGTTTAGGGTCTAGGATTAAAATATTATTTAATTCCCGAAAAATTGGGAAAATTAGGATTAGTATCCTTGATGTGCTTGTGACCCTATTTGGTGTATATTGACAGGACGGGAGGCACCCGAGACGGTCGAGGAGCGCACGGAGCGTGATTGACTCGTTCTGCTTTGTGAGTGGACTTTTTCTTTCTTTCTAGCATGCCTAGCTGTTTTAATTGATATTTTATGATATGAATGTGTTTTTATGCTTCGTAATGATGCTTATACATGGTTGATGTGTTTGCACGTTTTTCAAGATATTTCCAGGATTTTGCACGTTTTTCGAGAAAACACTAGTTTTCGGATTTTGATGCCATATTTGCGGATTTCACCCTATAAATGTTTTCTGATGATGATAAATGGATTAGGAAATATGATTTGTGATTATATGTGGGTTTTGGTATAAAATGGATTTTCGGATTTGGGTTCGGAATGCCGGTTCTGAACGCTGGAAGGGCTTCGAACCGGGGATTTCGAATTCGAGTTTGGTTATGAAATTGGAATTGGTTCTATATTGAATTTGGATTGGATTTGCTGGATCTGGATATGGGTTTAAAGACCCGGATACTGATTTGACGGGAGACGGGCCCGGATTGAGTTTAAAGACTCGGGAGTTTAAAGACTCAGACATTTATGATATTACCCCCATAGGCCTTTGAGTTTAAAGACTCGGGAGTTTAAAGACTCGGATTACATTTAAGGCCTGGTTGAGTTTAAAGACTCGGATAGACCCAGCAGATTTGATCGGAAAATGGTATTTTATAGTGTATCTGTTTCTTATGATATTTATTAGTGTTTCTGTTTCTTATGATGTTTCATATTATGATTTGTTTAGTACTTCGTTGGGCATGCCTGTTTTCAAAACGGAGGGAACAATGATTCTTATTTTTCCTTAACCTTGAATTAGTGATAAACTGATTTTCAAACTTTTGGTTATTCTAGTCCACTCACACTTTTAGTTTTAAATTTTCCCTCCAGGTCGTGGTGATAGCGCTGGGGTGAACGTTGAGGCAGATATCGAGGCATAGAGCTTACGACGTTCTTCCGTTGCGGGACTAGCATTGTAGGATTTTTGTGCCCATTTTGTAGAACTATGCTCTGACTGACTGTTGTATATATTTACTCCTTCGTCTGATAATTATGCTTATAGTAGTAGTGAGATTATTTTTGGTACTGTAGGTGTGATTGTCAGACGGGAGCAGGGTTCGTCCCGGGTATCGTGGCGATATTTGGGACGGGTCCTGACACGTTCACTTATACTTTCCCGACTAATCCGCTATCACCGGTTTTTCCGAACCTGTCCAAATCTCATAATAAGGTCACTAATTACTTCACAAAGCTTATACTAAAGCACCATAATTTTTCCGCATTTTTAACTATTTTTAAACGAGCCCTAAAACCTTCGGACATCTCGAAAAATATCGAGACGATGTTCGATTGACTCGAAATCAGTCCCAAAATGTTCGTTACATCGAATACTTTAAAAGTTATGTTGGAACATTCCTCAAAATACGTGCCATGCACCCACACGCGCGGCTACTATTCATCCATGTCCTCTCGCCGAACTGGGTCCAGACCGGTTCCGTTCAGGCCGGTCCAGTCGAACCGGCGGGGGCGGTTCACGGCCATTCAATCATTTTTCCAACCCGATTTCAACCATTTTTAATCCTAGACTTCGCTCTAAGCGTTTCCAATAGATCCATAAGCTCAAAAATGAGAAAACCAAGTTAAAACAACATACCTTCAATCGATTGTTGGACCTGCGGACCACCACCTCGACGATTCCCTTGCCTCTGGACATCCTTTAGCTAGCAAGTTGAGGTCCTTAGGTCCCTAGAAACCTCAGAAAGATCATTCGATCAACAAACCCACTCGACAACCACCAAAACCCTACGTGCCATCTTTAACCCAAAACAAGACAGTGACGGTTTTAGGTCTTACCTGCACTGTCGAGCTCCGTCGTGGTCTCTGCCTTCATCACCTCACCTCCTTCTCACTTTCTCATTCAGGAATCGGGAGCCAGAAGCACGTTCGAGGGGGAATGGATCGTGTGTACTGGTCCCCTGTTTTTTGTTTCCTCACGGGTTAGGGCCACCATCCACGACCAATCATGACGGTGGCACCACCATTCTACTTGCCATCCAACTCTCTGTTTTGTTTAAAGGTCATGGTTCAGGGTTGGAGGGAAAAGGGTTCACGATCACACACTCACAAGCCCTCTGTTTTTCTCTCTGTTTTCAAACCCGTGCAAAACATAGTTCCTTCCATGTTTTAAAAAGAAGTAAGACGGTGAGGAGGTTCCACAGCCATCCAGAAAGGGCCAGGTGTCCCAATCTCTGTGGACACCAATCCCAAGGTAAGCCACATGTCCAATTATTACTGGGCACAAATCCCAATGTAAACAATGACCAAAATGCCCTTACCTTCCAAAATTACCATTTTACCCCTCGCACGTTTAGACCAATAACTGAATCGTTCGAAGTCCAAAGACAACGTGCTACCTGTCGTTGTACTCAGGGACTCGAGACCTACCTAACGGTTCTCGTAATACGTGAAAATAACTTGTTGTACAAAAAGTCAACCATTTGCCTCTTTCCAACCAAATTACCAAAATACCCTCGAACTTCCGAACATCATAACTTCTTCCTCGAATGTCGAAATCAGACGTGCCACCTGTCTATGAACTCGTGACGTCCAGAACTACATCATAGTCATTGGTCAAAGTTCATTTGACCGTCCGAACTAAAAGTCAACCTTTTTGTCCATTATAGGGCAAACTGTCATTTCGCACTGTCCGTCCGAGATCACCTAATTAATCGTCGATTAACTTCACTAATTCGTCATTAACCACTAATCTAATCTTAGTTTTCAGGAAAGAAATTGAGAAGAAAACCGACATAACCTTTTGTATCGATTCCCACAGACGGCGCCAAATTGTTGATACAAAAAATGTACGAACGAGACTGTAAAGACACGCAAGCACACCAAAACACAAGAAAGTATGTGGTTCACTCAAATCGGGCTACGTCCACGGTGTTGCCTTACTCTCATTAGTATAATAGTGTTTTGTTTACATAATAAAATTAGCTTAGAGCTTTTGGAGAGAGAAAGTAATATATGTAGAGAGAAGGGAGAGGATGAGTGTAGAAAGAGGGGTCCCTCTTAATACGCAAGCACACTAAGACACAAGAAAGTACGTGGTTCACCCAAATCGGGCTACGTCCACGGTGTTGCCTTACTCTCATTAGTATAATAGAGTTTTGTTTACATAATAAAATTGGCTTAGAGATTTTAAAGAGAGAAAGTAGTATATGTAGATAAGGGAGAGGATGAGTGTAGAGAGGGGTCCCTCTTAATGGGAGAGTGGCTCCATATTTATAAAAGTTGTCTAGGTTTTAGGCTATATTAATAGTGACAAGCTTTAAGACCTGAGCCTTATGTGATCTTTGAAGTCTTCTGGTGAGCTTAACTCGTAGTGACAGGACCCGTCCCAACTGGACCTCGATAACCGTGCCCGGTCCTGCTCCCGTCTGACAAGTCCACTGAAGTCCCGAAACTATCCTTCAGCACCTATCAGACAAGGGATTATCTCCGCTTATGCCTCCGCCTCTCGGTTAGCCTCGAACGTCGTGTCACGGCCTGGAGGGTCATCAAAAACAGAAAAGTGTGAGTGGACAAAAATATATTCGTTAAAACACATTTTAAAAGACATCATTTACCCTCTAGTTTATCAAACCTGCATGCATAGGGAAAAACACGTGGACAACAATCACTGGCCTTCCAGGAAAACCACATAACAAATCAAATTCCTGGCTCTCAGGCCAAACATATGAAAACATAAGCACCTGGCCACACATACCAGAACTCGTACACAATACCAGTACGTAATCACAACCAATCGATCACACAATTCATCAAGCAATCCGCACCATTCACAAGTGCACAAACCACCATATAATCACATCCGCACTACGCGTAGGCCATAACCCCGAGCATTAGCTGTCTGGGAACACCTCGAGCTTCGGCTATCTGGGAACACATATCACCCCGAGTATCAGCCGTCTGGGAACACCCCTAGCTTCGGCTGCCTGGGAACAGTCACAATCATATCCCTGAGCTTCGGTCGTCTGGGAACTCCCCTAGCTACGACCGTCTGGGCACTCACAATCACAATGCAAATCATCCCGGGATCATATCCCAAAACATCTTAATCAAATCCTTGACTTCAAACCAAGTCAAAATCGATACCAACCGGGACTCAAGTCCAAATATCATTTATATGTAAATCCGTAAAATCATATCGAAAACATTAAAATAATCCAGAAATCATCCTTGACTTATTAATTTATCAAAATATCCATTTTGAAACCATTTTGACTCCGGGCCTAGCCCAAAATATCATTTACGTATTTCTCGTAAAACGTGCCCGCAATACCGATTAAAATAATCATTAAATCATAAATAATCATCCAAACAAATCATGACATCATGACAATCCAAATCATGCAATCAATCATGTAAAACATTTAACTATGCATGCATATCAACTTAGAAAACAAACGTCCACTCACACACCGTCCAAACCGCTCGTTTCCCGCGCTGCACGTGTTTCCGTAATTTCCGACACTTGCCAGGAATCTCGAAGCCTGTCCAAAATCATTATGTAGGGTTACTAACAAGTCAATTTACATCATATCAATTTCCCAAAATTTTCCGGGATTTAAATCTTATTTTAAAATATAACATAAACCGTCGGACCCTCGAAACATTATCGAGACGGTGTCCGATCGACTCGAAACAAGTTTAAAATGTCTGTATCATCAAAAGTATAAAAAAGTACGTTGGAACCAAGGTCAGATTCTCGGCCACGCGCCCTCAAGCGCCGCTGCAAGCGGCTGCGCGTGAGTTCACGCGCCTTGCTACAGTAACCCTATTACTGTTCATCGCCGTCCCTACCCGTTTCTTCTGCAAACGGGTCCTGCGGTGTAACCCGATTCAATCCTGCCCAATTTTGCATCATTTCTTACAATTAAATCGTCTAACACTATCGTTTAATCTCAAATTTAAGATATGCAATGTCACTTACCAGATTAAGTACCTCAATCCCTTCGATCAAACGTCGAGTTTTCTTGTTAAAAGGTCAACATCTGCTCCGCTCAAATCCCATCGATTTCTTCAAATTGATTTAGGCAAATGCTTCGTAGAAGGCTCCTGAATATGTTTCCAATTTCAATTTCGTCCCTCAAGCCTCCCAGGTGCTCAACCCAATCTCGAAAAACCGAAGCTGTCACCCCTTCGGTTCTGCAGCAAAATGACTTTAATTCCCTCAATTTATGAGTGAGTTCAACTCGCCGTAACCTCTAAAAGCTTAAATCAAATTCAATTACAACCATTCTGGTCCGTATAGTCAAATTCGAACATCAATCATTCTTTAATTTTCACTATTCTGGGTCTCGGGTTTAGGGGTCTGTTTTTCCTCAATTCTCCCCTCAGTTCCACTCGTTTTATATCTGATTTCCTCTTCCCGTCTCAGGTGTTATCTCCTGGCCTTCTTCACCGATCAATTTGATCGAATTAAACAAAGGGAATTGGGCGAGTTATTTTGTTTGTGTTAGGCATTCAAAGCCACCAATCTTTCACACATGGTGACAAGTCTCACCCCATGGCCAATCCACGCCCAAATTAAGTGAATCAGCTAGCCTAATTCTTACAATTATCCCAGCTGCAGAAAATTACCATTTTACCCCTACTTAGAAAAATTACCAAAATGCCCCTCATCGTTCTAGATCCATAATTTTTTCGTTCGGACTCCAATTTACGCATGCCGCCTGTCTACGGATTCAGCGTCCCGAGACCTATCCAACGGTCTTCCTGGAAAGTCCAAACAATGTCCTGATCAAAAAGTCAACGTTCGGCCCCTTTTGACCAATTTACCAACTTACCCTCAAACTTTCGCACGTCATAACTTTTTCCTCATATGTCGGAATCGGGCGTGCCTCCTGTCTATGACCTCGTGACGTCCCGAACTACGTCACAGTCATCGGTCAAAGTCCGTTTGACCACTCGAATAAAAATTCAACCGTTCGCCCAATTCCAGGGGTAAAATCGTCATTTTCCTTCAAAATTTCCGAATTTTCTCTTTTTGAATTTTCGGATCATTACACGTAGTCAGTAGTATCCTGGCAGACTCGTTGCTTGGTCAGGTATAACATCAACACAAATAATGAAGTTTCAAAGTCAAATCCCCTCATTTGAAATCCACCAAATCCGAATACTTATTCCCAAACGGAGCTTACAAAATTAGGGACTTCAGTTTCAATCCCGTGGGCGTTATGAATTGATGTGTTACTAAACAAAAAAAAGTCCATGACAGGCATATAATGAGCTAGAGGTCATTTTCAAAGTTAATTTTTTCCCTCACTTGTTACTTCAAGCTTTACATAACCCATCACATCAAATTATTCGAACTCATGACGTGTAGTGTGTGACGTTAATCGGGATTAATTGAGAGGTAGTTTAGCTCTCTTGTTTGATCGATCACTTTCAACAATTAATTAACATGAATTAACTATAAACTACGTTGCTATTAAGTGATAATATTGATTTGATTACCAGCTAATTACAATTAGAGAGAATTAAAAACAGCTGGAAAATAATCGAATGTGAATCAATCATAACTTATCAACATTATCTTTTACGGAATAATTATGCTTGTGTTGCGCCCTTGGTTGTTGTGTAGTGAATGATCCTTTATAAGTTCATTGATGGAGAGGTTGTTGAGTAGGGCAAGATGATGAAGCTTCAATGGAATCCTTTGTCACTTAACACTTGGCAACCTAAGAAATAGGTACAGTCATAATTTCAAATCATTATGGAATGTTATTAATTTATAAACAGCGCACGATCAATATTCTAAATACACAAAATATATCTTATTTCTTTCATGTCTTATTAACTCATTTTAAAACATAGAAAATACGATTCAAGGAAGATGATAATTTTTAACTTACTCGATTACCTGTTATGGAGGAGGTTCCAAATGTGGTTTTCGTCGCACTTCCAAAACTGTAACTACTCGACTTTTCACCATTGATTATAGAAATCGATCCTAGTTATTCGGTCTTTATACATCGATGTGGGTCAAATTTCTCCTAGTGTCTAATTTTTTTCTTTTTTTAAATTGTGACAGTAAAATGTTACCGTCTTGAGTAATTGGGTAATTATTTTTTGTGGAGATCTCTAAATTAACTATATAATTTTTTTAATAAAAACTAATTATTTGTTACGATTGAGGTTTTATTTTTTTTTCGGGGTTAAAAGTTTCTATTGAGAATTTAATATTATATTACTGCACGTCGTACATGTTAGGGGTAATTTCTAATTTCATAAATTTTGTTTTATCTGGATATTCAATAATAGACGAGGCCCAAAGGCCCAGTATGAAGAATTTTTACCTGCATTTTGGAAGATCGCTTAGGTCTTAAATACAGGCGGAAACGTTTTTTTTTTTTTTGTCCTACAGGGAAAACTAGGGACAAGAAGAAGAAATAGAGAACAAATCAAGTAGACAAAGCTAAATTGACAACTATTTTCATATTAAATTACACGACCATGAACTTATTTAAGATGTATTTTCATTAAATGTGAATTGATTTTTGGCATATGAAATTTATCTAATATCTCATAAAATACACGAAATTAGTTTAACATCAAAGTGGAGGTAAAAAGTAAAGGAAAAAAAATGAACAAAGTATATTCATACATGACAAGATGTAATAGGGGAATTAACTTAAGGTGTGTTTCGATGAAAAATTTAAAAAAATACTAAAAATTTATCAAATGACACATTTTTATATGAAATTTAAATTTGGAATTTGTGTCATCTAAATTTCAATTATTTTTTTTTTATAATTTTAAATTCTTATATTTATGCATCAAAATAAGAGAATTACACATAAGAAACTTGAAATTTTAATTTTTTTTATTAAAATCCTATATTTTTTTCTCTTATTCAAACACACTCTTACGAAAACGATAATATATTTCTATTTATCTTTACTTTGACTAAAATAACTAAATCACATGGTGGATCTTTCATAGATGGACTTGGTATAAACATGAAATTTCAATTCCTCATAATGATCAAATGTCTAAAATCAACTTGCCGACCATTCACAAAGGCGTCGGATCATGTTGGGTATTTTGATTCTTCTTTCCCGTATTAGTTTTTCTTAGACTCAAATTTTAATATGGAAAAAAAAATCTTTTTCACCCAAATAAAATTTTCATTATATAATAACATACACACAATTATGCCATTAACACATCAAATATAGAAAGATAATAAAACTAATAAGTAAACAAATCAAGCAATCGATACCGACACGGATAATGATCGCACAAACAATTAAACAATCCACATTATTAAAGCTAACAAAAATTCCAAATTAAGCTCACAAAATCTAAAACAATCAAAATCCTAAAGAACTACACATTTCAAATGCTTAATATTTAGTCATCTTTTAACACTGATTAAGATAATTAAATCAACAAATTGTTTTAAGGAATTTAAATTATTGAAATCACATAATATTATTTTCTTGATAAAATTTAAAATCTCATAATATTAAACATTTTTAATTAATAAGAATAATGAGTGACAATAAAAATATTGCCACCATATTAATAAAAAAAATTAATTCCATAATGATAATTAATCCCTAGAATTTAGGATGTTTAGAAACTCAAAATATTTATTTGAAATGTAATTTACAAGCAAATACAATTTTTTTTTTTGAGAAAATGTAAATACATTTATAAAATAATGATGCCATGTGAAATAATTTATGTATTTTCAATCAAAAACTCAAAATATATTAAATTTCAATAAAAAAATGATTGAAAAGAAAGGAAATCCTAATTTCTCAATTTTTTTTCTTTTAAAATAGGTAATATTGTTAAATGCATATTTCAAAATTATCTCCATCCGTTGGAGAAATACTTATATGCAAACAAAACCTATAATTTAACTTGAAATCAACGGTCCACAACCCACCAAACGGCATCTTCCATTTCCAAAACATTTTTTTTTTCCAAATAACAAAGACATTTATTTCATTACGCCATTTTCGTCGTATACAAATCGGATTGTCCTAATTGTGCGTACCATAAAAACTAAAATCCTGGTAATTAAACTGCCAAATCCAACGCGGGAGAACGTCATCAGACGAATCTGATTCTAATTAATGAGTAACATTACAAATTTGGACCAAACCATAACGGCGTTCTCTTCACCCACCCACCACATTGGGAGGGCCATTTTGTATTTAAAAGGTTTGCGTCGGCCGCAGGGAGGCTCCTCCCCATCTTTGAAAACCCGCGCGCCAAACCCCGCTTTTATCTCCCGCTCCTTTCCGGGCCCACACGCGCGTTGTTTTTTTGTCTCTCTCTCTCTCTCTCTCTCTCTCTCTCTCGCTCTTCCTTTATTTCTATTGCTCACTATCACTCACTCGGTCCTCTATTTTTTCTCTCTCAAAGCCATATGATCATCAAAATATGCAGCAGCAGCGCAAACAACAGCACCTTCCCAAGCCCCAACCGCATTTCTCACCGGCCGTCGGCCCAGCTACCCCATTCGGCTCCACTAACACTGCCCGCACCGCCTGTTCCGTAGCCAAGCCTGCAAAAAGGCGAGGCAGTTACAATTGCGGCCGATGTGGCCAGCCCAAGAAGGGTCACGTCTGCCACCTCCCTTCCAACTCCGCCGCCGATGAGTCCCTCGTCGATAATGCACCATCTCCATCTCCCTCTGTCTCCATCACCCGATCCACCCCGCCGCCGCGCCAGCCCTACTTCCACCTCCGCCGAGCGCTTTCATTTGACGACGATGCCGATAGCTCCAGTTTCGGCGGGGATGGCAGCGATTTTGACTCGCCAGATCTCGACCTCAATGTGGACAATTACTTCGTTGTGGATTTGGAGTCGGGTGCGGGTTTAGGCAGTCTACCAGCGAGCTGTCTGTGGGAGATTCTGAAGAGATTGCCACCGCCTGGACTGTTATCTGCGGCGATGGTGTGCAAGGGGTGGAGGGATACGTCTCGGAGGCTATGGAAGGCAGCGGAGATGCTTAGAATTAGGGTTCCCGCGAGGGCTAAGGTTGGGCTTGTTGGATCGGTGTTGCAAAAGTGCCCGAGCCTCGTTAACCTCTATCTTAGAATGGAAAGGTATTGCCCATTGATGGCGAGGCTATACTTTTTACTATCAGATCTTGGGTTCTATTGGATGGATCTGGTTATAACAATGAAGTTGAAAGATTAAAAAAAAATCTCAAACCATGAGATGTAACTCAATCTGCACTCTGTGATTATTGGAATTATAAATTTATAATAAATTTTAAAACAAAGAACGGAATTAACTTTGATATATTCTGTCAGGACATAAATCAGCATTATTCTGTGAGGATATGAGGTTTGAATAAAAAGAAGTTAGGTTATAAATTCTGGAATTAAATAGTATGGAATTTGATTTTGAATATTTGTCTGTTGCAGTGACGTGGATGCGACCTTGCTAGCTTGGATTACATTTTCATGCCCAAATCTTGAATTCTTGGAGATCTCTACTTCTGAAACAGCTATCAATCGAATCACTGGGTATGATTGATCTTCTTCTGAATCTTCTAGTGCAGTCATGTTTATTTTTCTTTTCAAAATTTCATCTTTCTCTTCCGTGTTATACTTTCAAACAATGAACTGTTGAGTTGGTCTTTCTATTGGATATTAGATTGGTTTTGCTGGCTATCTTCTGTTTGATAGTCTGTTTTATAGTGCGGAGATAATAGTGATCCTTAAAGTAATGCTTGCGATGACTGATTAGTTTTTCTTCTATTTTTATGGTTTTGCAAATACAGTGATGAACTGGGTCGTTTCGTTGCTGATAGACGATTACTTAAAAGCCTTAAGATGGAAGGCTGTTCTAATTTAGGTGGCTTTTCTCTGTGTTCATCAAGTCTTTCTACAATTTGGCTTTCGGGTCTTCAGTCACTCTCTAAGATGGTGATTGCTTTTCTCTTTCCTTTTTGTCTCTTGCTGTGCCATTTTTCTCTTTTGTGTTTTTTGTACTTATTCACGTCCCTTAATCGCAGGTTTTCAACTGCCCCAATCTAAAAGAGATTTCCGTGGACTTTTTGAACCAAGAAAATGATAATACCGATCTTGTTACCATGGTTGATGTTATGGGAAGGAATTGCCCAAGGTTGCAAAACATACATATTGCATCAATCCGGCTTTCCAATGCTGTTGTCCTTGCCCTTACGGCTGCACAATTAAGGTTGTCTACAGATTTGTTTGAGGCTAATCTTATCATTTCAATTGACTAGCTCATTTTCTGGTATATTATCAATTTACAATTAGTCTCATGAAGATTATTTGTTCATTTAATTACCCAGGGGGCTGAGAATGCTTTCTCTTGTTCTTGGATCTAACATCACCGATGCTTCTGTTGCTGCCATTGCTTCAAGTTACCCAAACTTGGAATTGCTTGACCTGAGTGGGTATGATTTGCAGTCCTATTTTTCAATTGGATTTGATTTGTTATTCTTATGGTATGATTGTTCTCAGTGTTTCCTTTAAAATAGATTTTTGTCAAGACTCTTGTAACATAAGCTTAATGCTCTCTGGGAGAAAGTTACATCAATAGATTTGAATGTTATAGCAATGCCCTTTGTGATTCCAGTCCCTGAAGAGTGGCCATCCAGTTTAGGATAAAATAAATAGCAAGCCTTCCCTTCTATGAAATACCGACCTTAACCGTGTCCCCAAAACAATATTAGACTCAGTAATCAGATTTCAGATGACTTGTAATGATATTAAAACCTTGTAGTAAAATATAGATTTGATGGCTTTAATGTCACCTCTTATTCTTTTTCCTAAATGAGTAGTTGTGTAAAATCTTTAACTGTAGCATTTCTAATATATTTTCCCAATAGCAAAGTGCTATATATATCACACACACACACACATACATATATATAGTTCTCTTCTTTAGTTCATTTAATCTGTGAGATGCAATTTTTGACTCTCCACTTGGATCACAGATCTAGCATCAGTGATGGTGGCATTGGAATGATTTGCAATGTGTATCCTGATACTCTTTCAAGGCTACTTGTTGCTTTTTGTCCTAACATCAGTTCAAGTAATAACCTACTCCACAGACTAAAGTTAATCATGTATTGGTTTCACATAAACTTTCGTTTACTAAATGTTGTCTGCAATTTTCAGGTTTTATTCAATTTGCCACAGCTCAACTGCCTCTTCTTGAACTCCTGGACTGTGGCATGACCATATGTGATCCCAATGCTCCAGATTCAACCTCCGAGGAAGCCAGTGGATGTGAATTACCAGAAACATTCAATGCCAAAGTAAATATGAATTATCAAAAGCTGATTATCAAGCACGGACGGTTAAAAAAAGTCAGCTTGTGGGGTTGTTCTGGGTTAGACGTGAGATTCTTAAACTAAAACAAGTCAGTTATGTTCTCCATATTGCTTCTTTTATGGATCTTAATCTTTCTATTGAAATGCAGGCACTGTATCTTAACTGCCCCGAACTCAATGATTTGAATCTGAACTCTTGTAAAAATTTGCAACCAGGTGTGTACAGGCTTGTTGCTTATGACATGTTTTCTATTCCTAAAGTTTATGCCAATTCATTGCATAAGTTTTTTATTTTTTTTTTGTATCATTAAGTGATGTTTTTTTTTGGTATCCAGAGAGACTAGTGCTTCAGTGTATCAACTTAGAAAATGTGCATGCATCAGCTTGCCAAGAATTGTTGATTGGTGCCATTCAGAGCCAGGTAAATCGCAATTTCCCAACACAAAATTGAAAATATATCATGTAGCGGGTCTTCTATGCATTTAGGAAATGCAGATATAAGCCTCAAAGAAATCCTAGAGGTTCTTAGTCTTTGCATCTTGGTTGTAGGTTGATAATAATGCTGCTGGTGTGGATAGCCTATTACCATGTAAGCGTCTAGCTGATGGCTCAAAGAGGATTAGAGTGCCACATTTTCTCAGCGCTCCACAGGTAAAATCTAAAGTCTCTTTTATTTGTCTGTAAAAAATTTCCTGCTGAGATACGGATGTATGCTCGTGTTGATGACTTATAAGTCCTAGATAATCTTCTTCTTCGCACACAAGGAAACAAATTTTTGACAAGTAGGACGAATAGCAAAAGATAATATATATTTGCCCTATATCTAGTTATCATGTTATGATTTAGGGATTAGCTCTCAAGTTTTTTGACTCCCACCATCACCATTACCCAAACACCCCTCTCCCTTTCCCAAAACTTTAAGAAGCTCTAAATACTACCTCAGATAACCCCATTTTGTTAAGGGCAGAAAGTAAAACATTGACTTCACTAAGGTCTACAAGTAAGATCAGTCATAATAAGTTTGGGTTGAACTTAGCAATCCTTTATGGAGAAACAAGTAGTTTCCTTTTAAGCTTGGTCTTGAATGCGTCAATAGGTGTGCCTGGTGTATTTATCT
Organism: Prinsepia uniflora; assembly: GCA_032719365.1. Lineage (NCBI taxonomy): Eukaryota > Viridiplantae > Streptophyta > Magnoliopsida > Rosales > Rosaceae > Prinsepia > Prinsepia uniflora. The sequence continues at coordinate 3,866,631 of CM064870.1, read as the reverse complement.
CTTAATATTTTGTTTTGCAGTCTTCTGATGACGAAAAGAAACAAAGAAAGGTTGGTCGGCGTAAGTGCAACGTTCTTGCCTTCTGAATCCGATGACATGTCCCGGGACATTCCCGTTGGTGTATTACCTGTGCAATCATCTCTTGTTTGTTGCCATATTGGTCTCACAAGGCTGTATCTTCCCTGTAAACTTTAAATTTTATACTTTGATAATCTGAAGAAACCTTAATGTTATGTTTTAGCTTCAAACCAGTAGGCCTTCCTAATTGGAGACACATTGGATAGCATACCTAGGATTTATTTAAAAACCTCATTTCAAATAAGTTGTCATTTTTGTAACATTTATGTTGCAAAAATGAACTAACATTTATGTTTTCAAAGTGATGTTTCATTTTTAGCGAGTCTAAATCATTCATATCATTTATACATTTCTTATCTCAGATTCTTACTACTTATTTGAGGTTTAGTTTTGTATGATTACTTTTGCTCTTAAATTCTGTATAAATGATTGTAGATGTACCATAGGCTAGTTGGGTAACATAGATAACATATATTTTTATTACCTATACAATAATACGAGGAATGAGCTTATTTTATACGCTGGGTACGATTTTTTTTTTTTTTTGAGAATTGGATTTTGTTTTTTTATGAGAATTGGATTTTGTTTTTTTATCAAGAAACATTACATTATCAAATATAAAATAGATTACATCTATGATAGACTCTAGTTCAAGGGAAGCCTTTTCTATTCAAATTTCATCATTTTAACATTTTACCTCTAAAAAATCTAATTTCCATTTAGTCAAATACTTTATAGAATTAAAACTAAGAATTTCGGTTTGATGTGGCCTCAAAACATTCATTACTAAGAATTTTGACTGCGAAATTGAAATGTTAATTAAAAGAACGGTAATTTTCACTAAAATTTCCCCATATATATCTCTTTCCCACATAGAGCAATTGGATTTTTCGCACAAAAAAAAAGAGCAATTGGATTTTGGGAAAAAACCCAATTGAAAAACTAAAACAACACATACTAAATAAGAAAAGAGTAAATTTTTGGTTGTGAAAACCCCCTTCCCACATCTAGGGCCGGTTGGGTTTTTAGAGTGAGGAGAGAGCGTTTCTATTTTAGAGAGAGAAGGTAAGCGGTAAGGTCCACGAGAATCGAACTTAGACCGTTATTAAATGGCAACAAAGATGTTGGTTATGAAAAACTAAAAACAAAATCGGAAGATTTTGGAAAGCTTGGAGCCTTAGTCCGACCGTCTTAATTCTTGAAACTCTTGGGGTATGTTTGGTATGTCGTATTACACTCCGGATATGCTAAATAATTTTAAACCTGTGTTTGGTACCAGTCGTATTAATTAGTCACCGTATAAGTTAATACGGTTGAATATTTTTATACGGTCCAAACACGCTAAAATAATACGCTCAAAATTGTCCGTATTAAATAGTCGGATAACTAGTAATCTTGTAAAATATAATAATAATAATAATAATAATAAATAGTAATATAATAAAAATAAAATATTAATTTAGTAAATATTAATAATAAAAAGTAATAAATACTAATAATAATAAATTAATAATTAATGATATTTTAATAAATAATAATGATAAAATTAAAAAAAAATTAATTAATAAAAATGTAATAAATAGTAATAATTATTATTATTAAAATAAATAATAATAAAAATAATGACATACATAATTAATATTTAAGAGCTAAAGATTTCGTCAATTACTATAATATAATCCGGTCATTATAATATAGTCGGCATTCTAATCCGGAAAAATACCAAACGCCTGATTAAATAATCAATCTATCTGATGAACAAATTAGTCTATCCGATTGAAATAATCAATGCGTGATAGGCTTGGGAGTCTAGGCCTCTTGCGCCACTTTGCGAAAAGAAAACTGTTGGGAGCACAAAAGCATCCCAACATTACACGTGTATTTTTAAGAAACCTGGAAACTAGAATAATTCAAACACCTGGATTTTGGTAGGGATCTCTTAAGATTTGAGGGACGCTGAAGACTTCAAGTATGTTTCTCTTAATATATGTCACTGGAATAAAGTTCGTGTTTGTTTGTCTTCATCTCATCCGGCCGGTCGACAACGAGTTTCTCCTCGACATCGTATTCTCGGAAGCTTTCTCCTTTCTCAGTTTCACTCTCTCCGTCTTTGTCTCTTTTGATTCGTTCATGGATGTCTCTCTGTCTTCCGCAACGTCGCGAGTTTGCATGTGTAGTTTTTCACCAGGTCTCTCTTTCAATTCTTATGATTTATTTGTTTATTTTTCGTGGGTTCTTACAATCAAGTAATCAACCCTTGTCCGCCAGTTTAACTTCTATTAGATTATGAATTTTTGATAATTTCTTTTTAAAGTTTCTGCTGCAATTTCTTGTGAATTCAAAATTTAAGCTTTGCCCCCCCTAGTTCACTATGCTGTTAGTTGAATTGTGCAAAATTAAATTGCTTTAGAAAAAAAAAAAATCTTCAAGTGCCCACTTGAAACGAAATCTGATTAAGTTGTGGAGGGAGGGCCGCAAGTTTATAATTTCTCCATGTCCATTGGTGCAATTTTTCGAAATTCCATTGCTGGTGATGTGTAGTGTGCATAAGAAGTTATCTCCTTCATTTTGATGGTATCAAATTTTACAGTGATTTATATCATTGTGTGTTTATGTCAATGTTTCTTGATGTAACTCTGATTGCTGCAATTTATCGAAATTTGATTGTTGGTGATGTGTAACGTGCATAAAAATTTGTCTCCATGATTTGTGATTTGCTTAATCTGCAGAGCCATTTCTGCTTAAAAGTGCAAAAATTCCAACATGGGAGCGATCTTTGATGTCACCCTCATCAAATAGACGAATAGGACAACCTTTGTTTGCTCGAACTGGCCCTCTGTCTGCCAAGGACAACTCCGTTAAGGTTGTGATAATTCTCTTTTAGTTTGGGCAATTATTAAGTTCCAGTTGTAGTTTTCGCTATTTGGTTTTTTGTTAATTTTGTTCTGTCTACAGGTTGTATCGTCTCTAAAGAAGGAAGTTACCGTGGTAGAGGGCAGGTATTTCCTCTAAACTTTCCTTTGATGTGTTTACGTGGTTTTGGCTTTGGCGACAGTTGTTTTTGTTTCCTTTAAGGTCTATGAGTGAAATATATGATGCTTTGGCTGAACGTCTCAGTCCTACAGCGGCAGCAATGGCAAATCCAAATTTGAAGTAAGTTTTAGCTTCTGGTCAGGTAAAATTTTACAATTTCGGCTGTCTGCGCTTATCTAGGTATCAATTTGACCTTTGAAATTTATTCGATTATCTAGTGGAATTTTCTTTGTACTATGCAGGTTTATTGGGGGTTTGGCTGGTTCTCCTGGAGCTGAAAAGAGCACTGTTGCTCATGAAGTAGTGCAGCGTGTGAACAAGTTATGGCCTCAGAAAGCTTGCACATTGGACTCTCAAGTTACTCCCCCATCTGTGGCTGCCCTTCTTCCGATGGATGGGTTCCATCTGTATCATTTTCAGCTGGATGCAATGGAGGTTTGTAGCCCTTTTGTTACTTTGATTTTTGTTTTTCATCATTTGCATATTGCTTTTCTGGTGGATGACAGTCCTAGCCATAGCTTCTAAGAACCTTTCAAATAAAAAATTGTCAGCATCATGAGCTTAAGATTTAAAGGGGGGACATGTGTTAGAAATTAGAAATGAGCAAGTTGGACTGAAAAATCAGACAGAACTGGCCTATATGATTTTGGTCATGTTTTATATTATTTTTTTGCCCGTCGGTTTTACTTATGATAACTGAACTGGAAAAATTGGTTTGGGCTTTGGTTCTCAAGTTCTGAGATGTTAGATTAGTTTGGTTCAGTCTTCGGTTGTTGGTTTAGGTCTGCAAGTTAGGTTAACATCTTAGAATCATTTTGTCTGGTTTTATTGATCTTCGTTTTTATATTAGTTTGGTCCTAAATTTTTATAATATTATAACATCTTAGAATCCCGAGGAAGCTCATGCGAGAAGGGGAGGTGAGGTTTCTATATCGTGATTGATGATCTAATGCCTTCAATTCATTCAAGCTTTGACCTTACAAATCTGTGATTCAGCTTCTTGGACCTTTAGCCCTGAGCTATTACTCAAGTGTCTCAAGACTCTAAGAAGTCAGGTAATTAGTTGATGCACACAACTTATGTCGCCTCAAGTTTATCATCCATTAAACGTGATGCATTCTAAATGAAAGATTGTTACAGGGATCAGTTTATGCACCATCATTTGACCACGATGTTGGAGATCCAGTAGAAGATGATATCTTTGTGAGCCTTCAGTGAGTAGTCAAATGAACTGTCTTTTTATTACCAGATAAAGCAGTATGTGAACGGTTATCTTGAATGTTATTACAAACCATGTGTCCTTGAGAAACATGAGTATTGGAAAAACAAAAGAAATGCAGCCGGGATCCGAACAAATTATAATAACAATTCTAGTTTCAAGGTGGATTTTGTAAACTTTTATTTGCTTGGAGAAAATGGATTGAAATTAAGTAAAATCTGAAGAGCTCTCTATTTGTTTGGAAATAATGAATTGAAAGTAGTAAAACCCAATTTTCTTTATGCCTTACACATGATTTTAAAATTGCCATGTTGACTCTTTGCATAATCGATGAATATGTAGGTAACTCCTTGGTCTTTCTTTGCGGGCATAAAGTGGTCCTAGTAGAAGGAAATGACTTATTGTTGGATGATGGGGCTTGGAAGGACATATCGTCTATGTTCAATGAGAAGTGGTAAGCCATCGGTCCTTACGTTTTCACTACCCTGTCTTTGAGTCTTTGATATGCATTCCTTGTTCGATCATTTATTCCTTTCGATCTTAACGCTGCTGTTTGATGCTTTTGCTTTCTACTTTTATTGATGTCGACATTGACAAAGCTATGGAACAGGTTCGAAAGAGACATATTTCAACAGGTATTGTGGTCCTTACTTTATTTTGACACCCTGCTACTTCTGCATTTCAGGAAAACCCCCGGACGTTGCTAAATGGCGGGTACATAAGTTCCATGTAGTTGGGAGCACTTCATTTTCAATTTTAAATTTGTTTGGCTAGTAAGCTTTCCCTAGAAGTTGCATATGATCGTTTGTTTGATTCATCATCCTGTAGGTTGAGAACAATGACCGGCCGAACGCTGAGAGGGTGAACAAATCGAAGAAGTGCGCCGATCTGATAATCCGGTCAGTTGACTACTGAAGTCTCAAGGTGACTGCCCGGCATTGTTCCAGTAAAGGAAGTTCGGTTGAGACTCTTGACTCCCTACTGCAAACTCAAGGCCTCACAACATGAACAACAACATAAAGTAAACTATTTTTTGAGTTGTAAATTATTATTATTATCATCTAATCTATACCTGTTATGGTATATATGTTTTCTGGTTGAAATTTATGTGTTAAAATTATTAATATTCTCTCATAACTAATTATTAATCTTTCCATATTCAAATTTGATAGTCAAAATTTTGTATTCCAGGAGGCGTCATGTAAAAATTATTGTTGGTAAAAATCGAATAACTTTATAATTTTTTTTTAATATTATTGTAAGTATTATATTAAGGATAATATTTGTATCTCATTTTCATGGTATCTTTTTATATTATTCTTTTGATTTATTGAATTTTCTTATGTATATATATCATTCATTTTTTAAAATTATTATGTTAAAATATTTCCATAAAAAAATAATAAAATTAAAGGTTGTAATATTCAGATGTGCTAAATAAATCAACGATTTTTATAAGAATATAGATCAATAGTTTTGGTTAGAATTCATATCGATAATTAGGCAGATATATAAACAGCAATCAACCATCACTTTCCAAAATGATAATACTAATAATAAATCTTTCAAAGGAAAAGGACGGCCATGCAGATATAAATGCACCATCAACAGGCACATGCTCTTGTTCCCTCAATCATCTACGTACTCACCTCAACCATTCCCGATTAGTACTTTGTTTTCAATTTAAAAAAATAAAATAAAATGCAGAAATAAAAATAGACCAAAATATTTTTTTTTTAAACAAAGTATAATTAAGTAAGTGGTCGATACATTATTATGATGCTTAACTTAAGCAATCCAATCATTAATAATATTACAACAAACATCCAAAACAGCCTGCTCAATTCATCCGTGTGGTCGAACTTTTTCACTTATCAACCGCGACATGATCAAAAGAGCAGGCTGTGGTGATTCAAGCTTGTACTTTAACTTCCGTTCTTGCATTTCTCCATGGCCCTTGGTGCTACATGAAAATAGAGATTAGATATTTTAGACTGTTTAGTGATTGAATGATAGTAATTCACCATGAATGACGGTGATTAATTAACTATGATCTTATAATTAAGGTAGAGTTACTGATTGAGATGATCAATATAAAAACACTAACCGAGTCCAACAGCCTCCTTGCTTTTCATTATGCGCAATCTTGTGCATGATTCCACAAACATCCTGCAGTTTGTATACATTTAAGAGCAAAAATTTACCAAATCAAGCATGTATATATAAGAAATTTAATTAATATGAATTTTGTGAGAATTTTTCAGCGTCTGAATATTAATCTTTTAATTTAAACAGCTTAGAATCGATATTTGGCTCGTGGAAAATTCAGTGCCTGGAGGATTTTCTTAACTCCTAATATTGTGCATGGAAGGTATGAATAGTAAGTTATAAACTTACTCCCATGGGACATCACCAACGAGCATCCAATCACCATCCTTGTCTTCATAAGTTGGGATGTAATCGGAGCCGTTGAGCACATCCATCAGCTTGCTCTCGTTCATGAAATCTTTCATTCCTTGAGATCCACAATTCCCTTCAATCATTGAAATATTAATACTCATCCATATCTTATCGAAACAGAAAGATGTTAATGGAACTCTAAATGACGGCATAAAAAAAGGCTACCGATGGTGAAAGAGCTGAACATTTTAGCTAGGGCTTCAGTGAGCTCAGGGTAGCTCTTGTACATCTTCAAGTCCACCTTTCGAAGGTATGGTGCTCCATCCATGCTAACCTTCACCAGAGTCACTGCCATATGGCCCATATTCGTGCTCTTCTGCTTCTTCTCACTTTCTTCCACCTCACTCGAGTTCATGATCTTTCTTGTCGCCGCCGTAAACATGTTCTTCCGGAATGATCGCACCGGTGGCCACCCCACAACTTGCGCCCTATTTAAAAAAAAAAAATCAATATCAAGTACTTCTCCATTAATTTATTCTGCTCATAGCAATTAACAATTTTATCTAATTTAACTCATTTCTCTGGATGAATAAATTCTTCTTTTTTACTTCATTAAAATTTTATAGCAGCCAATTAGTTTGTGCTAAGATCTAATTTCTATTAATGAGTGCCTAAAATTACATGTATGAAAGCAAATCTCTGAGGAGCGCGTATATATATAGTCTTAATTATATACATATTAAATATATTTTCAAATTAAATAATAGGCAATATATATATATATATATATCTATTTTGAATTTGGCCCTTCAATTTCTAGTCACTTTCATAACAAAAAATAATCGAAGTAGAAATTAATGGAACTAAATTATTATTGACCGTGTTAAAAAAATGATTTACTGTTGATAAAAAAGGAGAAATAATTGTAAAAAAGATTAAGGTACTTAATTCAAACATTGTTAAAATTACGCATCTAAAATAGTCACATGCAATTCTTAGCTTGATCTAACAGATCTTGAACTATATATATATACAACCTCATGAGTGAGGAATATGGCATGAATTATATCTATAATTATAGGAACATCAATTATTATGTACCAAAAATTAATAACAAGCATATACACATGTACACTTGCAAAAAAATTGCCATCATATATGGGCATCATCTACTTACTTGGCCGGATGCTTTGCTGGATCGACAGGAGGGAGATCAAGGCGGTTCTTGTCCTTGTTGATCTTGGATTTTTCAGTTGAGCCACCATCTTTCCCAACTGCAGCTTCCTTAGAATTATTATTATTAGTAGTAGAAAGATTAAGCTTCAAATCCACAGAACTTGTCTCTTCATCATTACTAATCTCACTTTCAGTTTCAGAGAAGCCTCTCTTCCTCACCACTGCCACTACCTGATCTCCTTCATGACCACCGCCGCCTCCACCACCACCTCCTGGCAACCCTAGCCTCAGCTCCGTCTCTTCAAACCCCATCACGATAATGATCTCTCTCTCTCTCTCTCTCTCTCTCTAAAATATTATTGGATGTTGAATTTGCAAAGGTTTTTGATGAATTGTGTTTCGGGTAATGATAACAGCGGGAAAGACTAAGGAGGGTGCGTTTTGGGCTGGCGTCCGTATTAATATGCATATGATCCACGAAATGGGTCTGTGCCACATGGCATACTGTGTGAGCTGGCTTTTATAACCTTGCTAGGGTACGTGACGACAGCACTGTGTGTGATATATATATGCATGTTATCTATCCTATGATTCTTGCTTGGAGGCTGTGGATCCTGGACATCTCCTTTAATTTACTGTAGTTGGCGTGAATCTTTTTTGTTTTGATATCTAGTTGTTGGAGGAAATTGGGATTTTACGATTTATAATTATTGAAGTAAAATTTTTTTGGTAAATAATTCATATATCCTTATGAACATAGAAGTGTATTTAAAAATTTGTATATAGAAAAAAAAAATATAGGTTATTTGACTAATTAAAGAACTATACAATTTAAAATAGAACATAATTTTTATATAAATTACAACTAATATCATCAAATTGTAAACGAATCCAGCAACAATCTAAAAAACACGTACCAAAATTCATCATAATTTTAACATTACTTTTTTTTTAATTTTTTTATTATATGATTATATTGAGGATTATGAAAAATATTATTCCTATTTATAATTTTTTTCACTTGTTTATTTTAAAAGTAATATGAGTAACTAATCTAACTGAAAGTAAGATAATTAAAAGCAATAATTCTTCAAAAATACTTTAAATTTTAAATTAAAAAATTCTTTATCTTCCGATATTAAATAATTTGATTAATTTCGTATGACACAAAATTCAAGAAATAAACTCTATGTCGTACGATTTTCCAGCACCATCTCACCCCACACCCCCCTCCCAAAAAAAATATATACCCTACTGTTGAACCCTAGACAATATGAACTTTATTTTTTATTTTATAGAAAAAAATTCAATTGAACTATACACAATATGTATAGTATACATATATAATATTTATTATATACATAATATAATAAAGGGTCCAAGAGACTAGAAAAATCAAACACTAAGGGGCACATGGGGCAAAGAGGACCAAAAAAAAGACAATTTTATTTTTAATTGTTTAAAAATAATTCTTAATAATTCACTCATTCTCTTTATTGAAATATAAAATGGTAGATGTGAAATTTATTGCTTACAAATTCTGTTTAGGGACTTTTGAATAAAAAAAAGTTTGAGATAATGTCTTATTTTGTTTAATATACAAAGTATTAAAGGTTTTTAATAAAAATAAAAGTTATTAAAGGTGTAACAATGATTTACTCAATTTTTTTTTTTTTGTTTTTACATCTTTTCTTATAAGCTCTTACAAGGTTATGCAAGATTTCAATGTGAGACATTTGTATACGCCTCATCACAAGTGGTGAATTTTCAAAGCGTAATACGTGGACAACTCATATTGGGTATATATGAAAGAAGTTGAGGTTCTATCTCAAAACCAATTAGCGATTAGGGGAGATACTCAACTTCTTATAAGCCTTTGCAAGCTTATGTAACTTTTCAATATGGAACTTTTATACCTTCGAAGTCTAATTATCACTTATCAATTTTGTTAAGATGTTTTACAATATATCATCAATAATAGCATGAACTCGAAATGTCGACCAATTTTCTTTGAATAGCATTTATATAAATGCTAATTATAATGAAACCATGGCGATATCAATAATGGCATATAAACTATGAAGCCAGCCAAACAACTATCTACCTTCATATATATAATTTTTTAAATGTTGGGTTATTTTTCCATTATTAGTGCTTCCAATTCAATATATATTCATGTTTCTAGCTCCACTATCAATCTCTCCTCTTGCATTATAACATACATGACTATTTAATCATTTGAATCATTTAAAATTTAGCTAGTTAATAATTAATATTACAATTTAGTCATTTGTAATTGATTTAATGAACTAAAATGTATTTATTAAATTAATAGAACAAAAAAGAATAATGTTATTTGAACTCATTAAATTGACTATATTTAGTGATACGATGTGATAAAAAATAAATTAAGTTATTTTAATAAATTAAATTATTTAGTATTTATTTTTTGTGAATTCCTTGATTATTACATCAAATATAATTAATTTAATGGGAGGAAGATGATTTTGATGAGTAAAAGCTAGGCAAATGAAAGAGGACTTTTTGGTCATAGATTCTTGTGTAGATATCCATTGGATCAGTATATAAGTTTCAGTGCTCAAGAAATTCAGTCGCCATAATTTATCTTCTTAGTCGTTATCGGGACCTGGAGATCCCACATTCGCACCCACCTTTCACCTTATTTTTTATTTTTTTTGTTATTTTTTTAAAATCAACTTCTATCTTCAATTAGGGTGCCTATGCCTCTAATTAGCTAGGGATCCAAAGAAAAGTTCATAGCAAAATCATAGCAAAAATTTTCTGAATTCCAATTATTTGCAACTCTCTTTACTGATCGACTTTTTCTAATCCAAATTTCAAACATGATATTGACAACAAAATTTAATTCAAATTCATGCAAATTTTCCAACTTATATAGTTGATATTATTGGATTTTTCGATCCTAATTTCAACCATGATGTATCGACAAATTTTTTTCTTTTTGAAAATTTATGAATTTTTCCTACTTATGGTTTAGATTATTCATAGTAAAATTGGAAAGACATGTATATATATATATATATATATCTTCTCCTATGCAGCGTTTGTAACTTAATTCCTTTTTATAGTAATATGATATATTTTCTAAAATTTAATTGGGTTACTAACAAAAAATCTCTTATTACTTGAGCAAATAAAATACTATAACAGGCTTCTGCTATATAGGTAAAAATAATTAAATTATTCATAATAAATTTACAACTCATGAAAAATTGCATGTTTATTATGCATTTATGCATATATATATATATATATACATTTTTTAGCTTAATTAATTAGGAGAAATGTGCAAAATCGACTCACATTTTACTGTTTTAATGTACACAACTCTTGTTTAGATTTATCTTTCTTCTCCACTCATATAAATGTTATTATTCTAATATATAGAATGAATATTCATATGGCTTACAATCATTTAAACATCACCAATCAATCCATATATATAAAAACAATTGATCGATGAGTGACAACTCGATCGACGATGATCTATGATTCAATATGTTGTTGGTGAATTAAAGGATATATGTTCTAACCTCTAAAGTTTGCTCCTAAATTTATTAATTAATATTCCTTCGCGGTCCCTTACTCATACAATCAATGAGAGAATTATTCTAAGGTCTTGCCCACAAAGGCTTACTAAATTTAATGGCATTAATAATTTAGAGTTAGACCTCTCACTTATTCATCACCAATGATCCTAAAAATCCATCCTTAATTTATAGCAACAAATTATCAATCATAAAGTTTGATTGATTCATATCGTATCAAACATCGAATTTTGATGAGTATACGTACTTAGTTACATTAGTTAAAACGTAATCTAATTCTGCATATATATATATATATATGAATTAAGACTATAACAAATATAAATAATTATACTAGCGCGCCTTGTATATATGTACTCAATCTCTTACGAATATAATTATATAATTTAGCTAAAACAAATTTTGCCGAGTTGAATATATGCACTCAAATTTGAATCAATATAATTATATTGGCTAAAACAAAATTCAATCTTTTGATTCCTATATATATATATATATATATATATATATATATATATGCACTGAGGAGGGAATACATCCAACAATATTTGGTGAAGGGAGTTAATCAAAATGAAGAATTGATATTCATGTACACACAGCACCATGCCTTGGTGTTTCCTTTGATCTATATATAATTTAAGTCCACCAAAATGTTAGTGAAACATGCTAAAAAGTAAATGTTGGGTTGTATCCATTTATATATGGTATATATGTACAACACTCTGTGTTACATATATCTCTTCACCAAAACAAATTGTTGGAAGAAAAAGCAGAAAGAGTAGCAATTATTTGACAGCCACTCTTAATTGTTTGTTGTTAACACAGGGTATGTGGTGTTCATCATCTGTGTCTCATGCTACTCTAAATTTGTGTGCAACCTCATGCCCACATGCACCTGCTCTTGTGAGTGTGCAAGGGTTGTTATGATCATGGATGAAAATGCCAGCAATGTCTACAATATTTTTGTGGAAATATCTGTATGTTGAGGTCTTAGCATAAAAATAAAGTGGGAATAAATATCCGTGATATATCCGTGAATGTTTGTGATTTTAAAGTCTCGGCATAAAAAATAGGAGGGAGGAGAAAAAAAATTCCTTGATTTCCTCGATATACTAGATCTTCGTTTAAAGTTTTTCTCAAAATTTCATTCAAAGTTTTCAAGTTTTGGACTAAATATTTGTTTATACTATTCTGACCGGCTACGAGAAAGAAGACTGATGTCACAAAACATATGAACGACTGAACATATTATAGGCCGACCAATGCGCCTTTATGACGACCTTCTGACCACATTACCATGTTCACCCCAAGAACCTCCTCGGTCGGTACACTTTAGTTGCTACCTCGGTCCACACATGAATAGCACTCTCCTTACATACAAAAACAAATCACCACCACTCATTTGGCATCTTAAGTCCTTGGGACACATGTCACCATCTCGAAGGATGACTTGAGCTTTACTTCACTAGGATTTACTATGTTTACTACCACTATAAATACAAGACACATTTCCCATAAAGACGTAATTACTATTCACTAACCTTACGTTGCCTAAACAGTGTCTGGTCTCATCTCGCTTATTAATTTAAGTATTAGAGTCCTTTAGGTCTCCGCCTCACCAGTGTTAAACACTCTTCTTGTTGTCTCGCATGTTTTTCGATAATGAGAAGAAGATCCTCAACTTCTAGCAAGATCACATTCCGTTATTTCATTTCAAATATTTGGCGGCAGTTTATGGGAAGCGAACTCGTGACCACTATATCAGTATTGTTAAATGTGAACAATATTGATACTGATATCGAATTATCCATCAATTATTTCATAAATTTGACTATTGATATTTCCATGAAAAATGATATTTTTCATCATTGGTCATGACTCCTCGTTTGCATGTGCATAAAATCATTTCGATGTAGATATAATTCAGAATTTACATTGGTATTTCTTCTAATTTGTTTCAAATTCAAAATGTTTCGGAACGAAAATTATTCTTGTTTCTAGAAATTCTCCGAATCTTCTCCAAATAGGTAAAACCTACCAAAATTGAGAGTGGTCAAATACATTATAACAACTAAATAATCTACTCCTATCTAGAAAATTTGGAACTTGGTATTGGAAAAGTGTCTTAATTTTTTTTCTTTCCATGCACATGTGAGTTTGTATGAATGTATGGTCATACCCAAAACTTAAATACCTCAATATATTTCAAAATTAAGAATTTGAAATTTGAAATTTTGGACATGTGGTTTAATTTAGCCATGACAAAGTAAAATTTTTTGTATTTAAAACTGAAATTTCCTATTCAACTTTCCCTCATGATAGACTTGTACTAATTGGTGTAGAAAAAAAATGTTTAAAGGTTTTTTTTTTTTTTTTCCCTCTGAGTTCCAAGGTGGTCTCCACTTAAAAGTATATCTTCTTCTGGTCCACATATAACGCGTAATAAATCATAAACCTCGTATCTACATATATCATCAAATAAATCAAGAGTCACTCGATGATTCCGTAAATCTTTTTTCGATAACTCCGTAATTCTTGCTTTGGTTGGTTGGTTGGTTGAGTTTGAAGGGTGCGGGGCCCAAAGGGCATGTAGTGAGTGAGATCCATTGGTTGGGTCGTGCAATTGAATTGGATTTTTGGGCCCACATAGTCACCATGTGAAGTTGTTGAGTGTGTCACCCTCAGCGTCAAACCCGATCCCATGTGCGGCGCTGCAGGGCATCCCACTGACCCACCTTCGCCAATTTAATTATTTTTTTTTTCTTTAATTAATGAATTGTCATGAACAAAAGTGGCCCGTTGACCAATTGACCATGTACCAAATGAAGTCCAAGACCCCCTCATGCATTCACATTTTACTTTCAAACTCATCCATCGATCTCCACCCTATGCTTACTTGCTTACAGATAGATCTTATCATCCACTGGAGATATATTTAAATTGCTCTCAAATAATATAATTATTTTTTAAATATAATTAATATTTAAACTAAAACCAAATACTTGATAACATATCAATAACACATATTTATACAATATATACATAATATATATTTAAGTTATTCACATGATTATGTTCATTTTTGTGGTCTTCTCCAAATAAATCTCATCTGATTCGAGCGCTCCACATTTTTTCTTCTTCTTAGACTAGGTGTTAGTCCCACTAAATTTTTCCTAGAAACGTTAAAACAACTTGAGCAACCACCTTTATTCTTCATTATTGTTCTTGAAATCTCCATGGATGACGATTGAAGTTAGTACGAAATACAAAATTAGTGTAATTGTTATGTATTGTATTGTATTGTTTTTCTTTTTTCTTTTTTCTTTCAGTGGGTTTTTATTCATTGTGAATCTTTTTAAAATTTTATCATTGTTCATAATGTTCACGTTTGGATTATCCATAATACTATCTTAAAGTCTTTGACTAAAAGATCTATTCTAATAGAATAAAAATTATTCGAGTAATTTTTGCGATACATATATCATATTGACAATGTATGCTCTGATTAATATCATCGAAAATCAAGCTGCATGTGTATATATACAGAACTCTTGTAATTGACAATTCGATAGCTTTAAAATAGAAATTTGAGCAGATATATATTATTTATTTGGGTTGTGCAATATTATCACATAGCTACAGATATAATTAAGAAGAAAAGGTGCAATGAAGAAGGCATCTGCGAAAATGCTCATGCACGTTCATGCTCATCATCATCACCATCAATATTCAGTAATCATTGTAATTCAATCATCACATGACTTCTTCTTCTTCTTCATAATTTTAAGTTGTTTTTTAGTACAATAATTATTCAATGATTCAAAATCATAGGTGGTTCTCTTTTTATTTTTTAATTTTCCCCTTATTTAAGAGGCCTTATCAGTTATCACACTAAGCGTGGAGACATAGATGTGTTAGATATATTTTCTATTATTATAATGAAGAATTTCCTTCTTGAAGGACCGAATAATATTGTAGTGGTGGAGACATAATACGTAGTTGCTTTGGCAATTAAACTATCGAATAATATTGTAGGTCTTTAATATCAAATAATTATAGTAGGGAATTTCAAGCCGATTGCACGATTAATATTGTAGTTCTTTAAATCAAGTATATATTTTAAAAAGCATCAATTTTGTAAGAAGTTGAGACTCCATCTCAAAATTATTTGACAATAAGAGAAGTAATTCAAGATCTTATAAGACACAAATTGTAGTTGTGTTTTTCCGATGTGGGATATTTTCCCCACATCTCAACATGCCCCCTCACGTGTGGCGGATTTTCCAGCCTATCATGTGACGATTTGAATGAGTACGTATGACACGTGTGGCAGTTAAGCCTATCACGTGGAATAATCCCTGCCCCCTCAACTTCTTACATGGTATAAGAGCGGGATTATCCCACGTGAAAACTTAACCGTCACACTTGTCATACGTACCCATCAAATCGTCACGTGATAGGCTGAAAAATCCACCACACGTGAGGGGGCGTGTTGAAATGTGAGGAAAATGTCTCACATGGGAAAAGTACAACTATAATTTGTGCCTTATAAAATCTTGGATTACTCCCCCATTACTAATTAATTTTGGAGTAAAACCTCATCTTTTTAGAAATTTCACCGTAATCGGATGAATGCTTGATCAAAACGTGCTGGTCAATACGTGCTGGTTGATGTCTCCCAGTGCTCTCGTGGACTTTCTTAGTCGGAGTGCCTCAGATACTACCGACTTTTGTCAAAACATGCAAATAAATGATTTTCAACTTTTAATACAAATGAGTTGGACAAAATATCAACTTCGGACAACCCATCAACTTCGGACAACCATTTATGCGCGAGTGATTGTCTCTAGCACAACACATAAACGAAGCCGGAAGACAAGGAAGATGCGAGTGTGGCATGGCATCATGCATGTTGGCCAGGACCCATACATACATACATACATACATACATACATATAGGACCACCAGAATGTGGGCCCCCGAGAAGATAGGAATTGAAGTTAGACAGCTCTTGTGTTAATGGGCTTCTCAGCTTCTCCAATATACCAAAAGTCCAAATTTCGAACACCTGCACCCACGTGTGGTTTCAGGCCCACATGATTTCAACGTCAATCTCTCATCAGGTCACACGTGTGTACGTACATTCCTCTTCCAAGTTCCTCTATTTCCATCATTAATTACGCTGCCAAAAATAATGCATATAATTTGAATCTGATATATTTCCCATGCGTCGAAATCACGAAAATAAATAGAAATTGTTTTTTTTAAATGATAATAAAAGGGAAAAGTCGAAGAAAACTATTTGCTATCATTTTTTTTTTAAAAGCTGCTATATTTGAAAGCAAAATAATATAAAAGTATTTTTCAATTTTTATTTTCTTAAAAAATTGTTTTATTTGAAAGTGAAATAACATGAAAATATTTGGTAAAAATGAAAAATATTATTTTAAAAAAAACATTGAATATTTGACAACAATATTTAAAAACAATTTAAAGTTGCTTTTAAAAGACACTTTTATCAAAATTAATTTCGTGTGCGACTATATATTATAAAGAACAACAAAAATTACTTTTCAAAAAAAAAGTACAGTAATAATAAAGTGTCCTTGGACATAGGATTTCAATTCCCTCTCTAAGCCAATTCCTAAACTTTCTTTTTAATCCAACTAGGTTATGTTGGTGTCGATTTCTAGCGCTTTTTACACTTTTCTCAATTTATTTGTTTTCAATTTTATGTTGATGAAAGGAAACAAAATTCCCTTAGGAATCAAACTGAATATCGTACAACCAGAGGCACTTTTATAAATTTCATTAAAATTTTATCAGAACTTTGGTACACAGCTTAAGCTCCGACTAATAATTCGTATATCAACAATGGAATGAAAAAGAAGCTAGGTAGGAGCGAATGATCACGTTAAAATGAACTAAATTCGACTAAATTAATTGACACTATACCCTTGAAAAAGTTAATTGCATGCTTTAAATACAAGACAAAGTTCTACTTTCTATTACATTTTTGTCAAAATTCATTTGCTTCTACAGTGCTATTCGACTAAATTAAGAAGTCGAATTTCTATATAATTATTAATTGACAATGAATTTATATTTGAAAAAAATAGAATTCAAAATGTCCATTACATATTAAAATAAATAAACACTACAAAAATACGAAGGTGCGAGCCGACATTTTATTATTATTCTTGTTATTGAATAATGTATTTTATTTTTCATAAGAGATTACCACGTATTAAAATGAGTTGATTTATTAGTTAATGATGACAGTCAACAACAAAAATTGCGATTGGAGAAGGAACGGGATAGGTAGGCTGATGGATGGCCACACCACATGAAACCCCACACAGGCCAATAAATCTACGGTCCCACTTATCTCATTCCACATGGGTATGCCTTTCCAATCAACAACAGCCACGTGGAACAGACCGTGCTCACATGGGATGTCTTCCGTTCCGTCCTCCTGATCCGACGGTCCTCAATCCACTGACCCAGAGCCCACTTTAAAAGCCCATCAGAACCGTCCATGACCGGTCCCTCCTTTGTCCCCTTCTAATTGGACACCCAACAGCACGGTGTTCCTTATGTGAGTAGCGTTATATATCTTCATCTGTCTATTCCAAATCTCATAACTAATAATAGCACGGAATGAAAATATTTATAATATTGGTAAATTTTTTGTTAATATATATTAAGATCTTTTTATTAAAATAAAAGAAACAAATATCTGTGATATTTTTATAAATATGCTCATATTTAAGGGTTTTGAAATAAAAATAGGTCCGAAAGAAAAATCGCCCATCAATAGCTCAATCTACAAGATATAAGCACTAGTCTTATATAAGTATTATTAGGTGCTTAATTTTTTTCTTTCTAAAATTTCATTCAAAATTGTAAGTTTTTAATTAAATTTCTAATTTTTGTTGTTGAATGTGAAGGGTATCGAAATCAATATCTCCATAAATTTAATTATCAATATTTTTATGAAAAACAATTTTTTTTTTTCATTCTTGAATAGTAGTTACTACGATACGACTTAGTAGCATTTTGTATGGATAATGCTTGCAGCCTACCTTGGTGTTAAATCTTCATATCACTATTTCAATTTTTTTAATTATCGTTATGCATATATTACAATCAAAACCGTTCAATTCCTAAATAATTAGTTCAAGATCATTTACGCAAAAAATTTACCAAATTATACATCACTTAACCTTTCATATATATATATATATGATTAAATAACCTTAAATTTTGTTGATTTCCTATAGAGATGTTCTCAAAATGATGATCCAGAGAATGAATAGTTCTGGTTATTATATAAGTATAATGACAATTAGACAAATCGAAAGATAGTATAAGGAGCTATCGCCCGAATAAGATGCAAGTATTGTTCATTTTGTATTATTGCGTAATAGTTGATTTCAAGTTATTTTACTAAAATCAGGATCAATATTTAATTTTTATAATTTTTCTCTTGAATCAATTACCCACTTGTGATTATTAAGTCATCAAATAGTTAGATGGTACTCTCTCTTACTTAGGTCACAAAGGGTTCAAATATCTCTTTCGTAGAAACGTGCCTATATTGTGATTCATAAATATAATTTCTTTTAGAAAGTAATGCAATTTGTAATACTATATAGCAAGTAATTTTGAATTCAATTCTTCTGATAAACAAAATCGATACATAATATGCATAATTGAATATCTAGATGTCTTCCACTCAATCTTAGGTCACAAGGGCGATTTCGGATTTCTTTTCATAGAAGGTTGATCTATATTCTGATTTGTAAATCTAACTTTTGAGACATTAATGTGATCTCTAAACGTGATTCGCGTAGCAGTGTTAACGGGTAGGGCATGTAGGACAGGTTTCAAATTGGTTTGTCCAATTGTCCGCCTTTGGTTGGTTATTGACCTAGCGCATGGGGGACAGCATGTGATATGAGTGAATCTCATCCCATGCCACCATGGACCATTAAAAAGATAAAATAAAATAAAATGACCTGAATAGTATTAACTTTGCCCCTCCCACAATTCACAAGCTGCATCCTATAAAACTTTGAGTTTCCATCACATATTTCCTCAAGAAAACAAATCAAACTTCATATCCCACAGCAAAAACAAACACATTATTATTTCTCTCTCAAAATTCTAAGTCTCCCAATCTGCAAATCAAGCGAAGGGTTTTACTTATTTTGGTAGCAAATTGATTAAGCATGGAAGGGTCAGTGAAATATGAGAACAGTGAAGACCAGCTCAATTTCAAGGCAACTGAGTTGAGATTGGGATTGCCTGGAAGCCCTCAGGAGCCTGAGATTGCCAAGAACAACAAGAGATCTTCACCCGATTCGGCTGTTGAGAATTGTAGTACCATTTCTGATCACCACAAAGATGCTCCTCCCTCCAAGTAAGGAAAAATTTACAAAAATATGTTATGTTATGATATATTCTATGTTCATGTTTTAAGGTTTAATTAATGATGTTTGGTTACATATGTGCAGGACACAAATAGTTGGGTGGCCTCCGGTTCGATCTTACAGGAAGAACAGTATGCAAGCACGAAAACCCGAGGCATACGTGAAAGTAAGCGCTGATGGAGCTCCTTACCTGAGGAAGATTGATCTCAAGGTTTACAAGAGCTACCCAGAACTCATCAAGGCATTGCAGAACATGTTCAACCTAGCCAACATTAACGGGCCTGATTTTGTGCCAACGTACGAAGACAAAGATGGTGATTGGATGCTTGTTGGAGATGTCCCATGGAGTATGTTTGTGTGTTCCTGCAAAAGGCTGAGGATCATCAAAGGATCTGAAACTAGAGGATTGACTACCTGCTTCTGATCAGAAATCAAAACACAAACAGGACAGAATGGAAATCGACAAAAGAACAAATGAATACATACATTAAGGAGGCTCTCAAAACTCCTTAATTTTGCTTGAGTCCTGCAACAACCTTTGCTGAGAATTTGAGTTCATTACACAAAAAGATACAGATACATGTAGTTCAGAACACACTTGAAATTTTCCTCTTAAAAATTCAATATTTGCTCAAAGAAATTCGCCATCCGATTGTATAGAGGATGAAGTGCTTCATATGTGAAAATACGATTACACAAAGTCTAAATATAAACCAGTTTTGTGTAGATCCGAATTCTGAGATTTTCGAATAATAGAAAGCAAATTAAATAGTAGCACATTATGTAAGTTACAAAATCTCGGGTACAAACTACAGAATCAAAGCTGAATTCTTCAGTATCCCCACCAAAAAATTGATAAAACTATACATAGATTACTCCCTTGACAATGGTTACCTATAGCTAGCACAACAAGCACTCAGAAGAACGAAACATTATCACCGGCAAATGTATTTTCATGCATCTTAAAAAGATGTTGGTCATTAAAGGTCCCCATTCTTGTGTCCAGTATAGCAAGCTGGGACTTCACCCATGGTGGATTGTACCGGCCTTCAATCCACAAGGCTTCTCCAGTATCTTTGTGCTTAAAATCCGGATATTTTGGGTTCCTCTGAAAATCAAAAAACAAATTTGAATAAACAAGGGCGAATTGGTATTTTATCACGAAATCGGAACAAACAGGAGTTGATATGAACTGATAATTTCATATGTGCGTAGAGCTTTTAGAACTGCTATCATATTTAATCATTTGCCATGAACTGTATGGCACACCTAGAATGTAAAGCTGTCATTTGTAAAATCACATCAGCAATAACATATCTAGAAACATTTATTCTCAATCATTTCATATCCAGCTCATCCATTATTTTTTCTCTCTCAGTTAATACTAGTTTTAGGCACAAGAATTTCCAAACTTGGTTTTGATACATATGGTCAGTAAAGACCTTCATGATTCAGCGTAAGGAAAAAGAAAAAAAACAGATTTCTTCTAGTAATTTCCCAGCAGTATTTCCGCTTGTACAAAGACAAAGACAAAGACAAAGACAAAGACAAAGGATGCACACTTTTGCTCAATGGACGTCTCAAAAAATGTTTTACACCGTAACAAGAACGAAGATGTTAGATGCATATAATTGACTTGTATAGTGATTGAAAGAATTACCTTGGTCTTCCTATTATCCCACCAGTCCACTGGATTAGCAAAGAAGGCTTGCCACAATTCTTGTGTGGTTTCGGTACTGTTCTTTGTGGAACCATTGTTGCCTGGATTTCTACCTGAAAGAAAAAAAAAAAAAAAAATAAGAACAAACACTACCTTTGATAAGACTTAAGTTACTGAAATATAGACTTGCCAGCTGTAAAGGAATCAGAGTCAGGATCTATCACGACCCCGGATGAACACCCCTTTTCAACGAAATTCAGTTGCTGGACAACTACCTGCAGAATATTAAAAACGGAAACAAAATCATTATACCTGAAAACAATAAAACAATCAGAATAGCACAATAAATAGAAGGTTCACAAGCCAAAAAACCTTATAGTAGGTCTGCTGCTTCCCTTCACTGGTTTCCACAGAATCTGAAATTAGACGACCAGAGACATATATCTGTTGGCCTTTCTCTACATGCTGAAAGGCAACATGAGCCAGCTCATCCCAAAATGTCAAATTGATCCTGAAAAAGATGACACATTGCTCATATTTGACGAATTCATTCAATCCTGCATTCATTCTTAGAGTAGCATTTACCCCAAAAAAAAAAGTGCGGTGAGAGAACTTTCTAAAACTTAGACCCCTTCGATAGTCTTTTCGTTTTTAGTTTTAAAATCATCCTCAGTTCAGTTCATATTACCATATATTTCCTCATAAGAAAGAAATGGCTAATCAACCTTGCATAAAAGTTTCAATTCTGAAACTTTCACATCATTGATTAAACCCTAAAACTACCGCACAGAAATCATAAAAAATGTGGAATTGAAAGGACAACATCAACCGCAAATTATGAGTAAACACAACTTCGAAGAAAATAATTTAGAATACCACGAGGTGTCCGTCGGCGACTTCTTGACGGCGAGACGGGTCCAAGCGAGGACTTTTCCTGACGGAAGGTGCTTAATTTCAATGGGAAGGCCGACGACACCGATGAGGTGCACCATATTGCAGAGCTCCTTCCTCCACTGAATCTCCACCGGTCTAGGGTACGCTAGGGGAACTTGAACGTTGCTGCTGCTGCTGCCGTTGTTGTTGTACTGGTCTCTACTGTATTCTATCGAGCATTTGACATTGAAAAGGCGGCGTACGAAAGCCAATTGGTTGTGGTTGGCGATTGAGGTTGAGTAAAATGCAGGAATTTTGGGGCTTGTGAGGAAGGCAGAGCTTGTGGCTGCTGGTATTGCGTTCTCTAAGGCCATAGCCATCGGTTTTTTTGGGTGATGGCGGCAAGCTCCGCCGCAGACAGATAATGCTACCAAAAACCAAATCTACGCTTATCTGAAGTTCAGAATACAGTTACTGAAGTGGGTTACTTTTCTCGGACCAAAAGAACATGTTTGATAGGGTTTGGGCCGAAATATCTGAATGTGGCCCACGAGGAGCTCAAATGCCCATCAAATAAAAATGTTCTGTATGATAAGGTCCAATAGGAGAAGAGTGGGTCCAAGTTTAGTACACATCATGAATTGTCCATATATATACACGCAAGATGGACTTCAATAAATTTCTGAGGCTATATTTGATAAGCCGTCTAAAGAATTGAATATAATAATGTAGTACAAAATTGATGTTTAGTACCGATTGTAACGATCCGTCCCGAATTATCGGGATTAATTAAGAATTAATGACAAATTAGCGAGGCTAATCAGGGATTAGCCGAGGTTTAACGGACGTTCAGGGCGAAATTACGAATTTTCCCCTAAACGAGGGCAAAAAGTTGACTTTTGATCCGGGAGGTCTGATGGCCAAGGTCCGAAGACCGTTAAGTAGATCGAGTCGATATGAGTCCGTAGACAGGAGGCACGTCGAAATCGGACATTTGACGGGAAAATTACGGTTCACGGAAGTTCCGAGGAACTATTTACGGTGACACGTTTTACGAGACAAAAGTGAACTTTTATCCTCAAGTGGGCTCCAGATATTTGAATCAGGCCCAATGGATGAGTGACAAGTGTCACCCATCCATTGCTCACCTAACACAGACATATGCATACCATTCCCCTTGTTTGTGTTCATCCAACCCAACCCGATGAACCCCAAAACCCATTACCCTTCCACTTTTGATTTTGTGTGAGGCCAGGAGAGGAGTTGAGGTTGATAGTTGGACTGAGAGGGATGGTGGCAGCAGCAGGGCCGTCGTGGACGGCGGTGGGAGCTCACGGCCAAGGTAAACCGTGGCCCCTTTTTCATTCAAAATTTCATTTTCGGATTTTGGACGTTAGGGGAGTTAGATGTTGCTTAGGTTGTGTTTAGGGGGTTGGTAGGATGATTAGGAGGTGGTTTTGGACGGTGGGGAACGACTGAACAACTCGGAACGGCGGCTGGGAGATTTTCGGTGGCTGTCCACCGAATTTGGTTTCCAGCCAAGTTAACCAAAATCGAACCTCCTAGTACATTTTTAGGGATCCTAGGAACCTATTAGAGCCTTTAGGATGAAGGTTGGACCCCTAGAAGTGCCCAGACCGTGGATAGGAAGTTTGGGTTTAAAATGGCTTTCAGAACCAATAGGTTTTAGAATTGGTTTCTTGGATTTAATCACATGGATAGATAGGAAATGAAAAGAGGAAAGGATTGGAATTGGAAGGATCGAAATCGAACCAAAAATGAGGGAGGAAATGGATTGGACCGGTTTCGCCGGTCCGGTCGGATCGGATTTGGAGGTGGATTGGTCGGACCCGGTCTGCCGAAGCTTACTGGTGACCCTGTAGCCGGCGCGTGAAGCCCACGCGTAGTGCCGTCAGGCGCCACATGGCGGTGCGTGGGGGAGATTCTGGGGAAGTTTCCAATATGTGAAATCATTTATTCGATATAACGAACACTTTGAGACTGGTTTCGAGTCGATCAAACATCATTTCGATATAGTTCTGAGTGTCCGAAGGTTTATGATCGAGTTTAAAAATAGTTAAAAATCCCAGAAAATTAGGGGGCTTTTACGAGGGGCTAATTAAGTAGTTAGTAACCCTCTAAAATGATTTGGACAGGTTTGGGCCAAAGACGGTGATTAGCCCGGGAAGGCGTATGACGAGCGTATCGAGGCAGCAGCTCGGACGGTCTGTGAGTGGACTTTGCTTTCTAAATTTTTGCATGCATAAATGTTTTATAAGTGTTTTAATACATGTTTTGTGATTCCATGAGTGCATTTGTTTGTGGTAGATTAGCGTTTACGTATTTCCACATATTTTGAGGTTTTGGTTTTATACGGTGCTTATACATGTTTGTGGTTTTGGTTTAAATGAAATGGAGTTAGACTTGAAAAGGTAAAATAGGGCATGAGACCCATTTTTTTTTGTCTTGGGCTTATGACCCTATTGATGACCTACGGGTCTGAGTCGTGGTTGCGAAGGGTGCTGTATGCACGGCGACGGACGATACGAAGCTCGCCTGCCTCCAGACTGGGGATGTGTTCCTTTCGGAGAGGTCACAATGCACGTCCTATTGTCGAGCAGCCACTGGAGTCTCGACTTCAGAGTGCTGACGATATAGGAGATAGATCGGTGATATGTGCACCATGATCTAGAGGTGGTCGCGGCGGTTGATATGTTCACGGAAACATACTAGGACTGAGAGCGGTCCTGGACTGATGGTTGCACGCATCACGATGATTGGAATCGTGACTATCCCTGAGGTATCGGGCTCGATGCCCAGTTAAATTGTGAAATCGGGTTAGAGGCCCAGTTGAGTCATGAGTTCGGGCGTGAAGCCCAGTTGAATTGTGTTATCGGGCTAAGTCCCAATTGTGGTTTTTCACAATTGTATGTATATACCCTCCTTTATGAGCGTATTGGTCTCATTCAGATGTCGATGATCATGGAGTGTCACGATCCACTACGTGGAATGAGTGACTCCAAGAGGGAGCACATTCCAGGAGTGAAAAATATGGTATAGTCGCGGACAGGGTCCGGAGACAGTCCTCCAGACGTCGTAGATTCTGGATTTTGGACAGATCCTTCCAGACGTCATAGATCCTGGGGGTAGACTCGGAGTGAGACCCTGAGTAGTGTGCACACTTATAGACAAATCGTGACGGGTAATTTGATTAGACATCAGAGCATGTCAAGGATGGGATATATATATATATATATATGTTTGTACGGGGTTTTACTAGGGGTGGACACGAATCCGTTAAAACCGCTAACCGATTCGATTCAAACCGTTATTTATCCAACGGTTTAGGTTTGACCAGATAAAAGTAAAACGGTTTGTGAATTCAAACCGTTCCATTATTAACGGTTTGAATTTGGATTTTCATTTTGGAAATCCGTTAAATCCAAACCGAACCGTTAAGGAATATATTAATTTTTATTAATGTGTAAATCTATTATTAATACAAAGTAAAAATAATAAAAATAAAAGGATACCTAGATATACCCATATAAGTATATATATATATACTTATCTAAGAGTATAATAAAATATTATTAAATAGTTTGTGTGTTTGATAAATCTTAGTATAATGATAATGTTTGCAATTCAATACTTAGCAAGCTTAATATGTAAAATTTTGAATTTTGAATATTGAGTATTGATTTTTGTTTTGTATCGTTGTTTTTTCTATATCCTTATTTTTTTATTCCTTAACGGGTTTAAATCGTTTCGATCCAAACTTAACCGTTAGTAACGGTTTGGATTGAAATAGTTTTATTTCTAATTTTAGAAAATCCAAACCGTATCGAACCGTTAAGATTTTAACGGTTTGAATTTGAATATTGTCAATATTCGTATCGAACTGTACCGTGCCCACCCCTAGGTTTTACAGAGATGGTTTGGGTTGAGACCCACGTGTGTTGGATTTGGGCTGAGTTCCCATATTTTGGATTTTGGGCCAAGCCCCTAATGAATGTTTTGAGAAATGGTTTTCGAATGCATGCATACTTTTTAATAAAGGGCATAAATGTTTTTATAAATTATTTGTTTTGTCCACTCACAACTTTCGTTGTTTTTAATGCCCTTCAGGTTGATCGCGAATGCGGACTGTAGCAGAGACCGAGACATCACACTCCTCCTCCAGATCTTGGCACTCTCTGGCAGTCCCGGTTGGGTTAAGGACGGAATTATCCCTAGTCTGACACTTCGTGTCAGACGGAATCATGCATGTCCCACGTTAATCTCGGGGGATTTAGGACGGGTCCTGACACCGATCGTATTAATTAGTCATTAAATAAGTTAATAGGATAGAATACTAATTTATACGTCCACACCCATTACAATAATATCATTGAAATTATCCATATTAAATAATCAGATGACTTGTAATTTTGAAAAATAGTAGTAATAAGAATAATAAATAAATAATAAATAAAGAATAATAATAAATTAGTAATTAATAACATAAAAATAATAATATCAATAAATTAAAATAATAATAATAATAATAATAATAATAAGTAAGTATTTAGGATATATAGATATTTGGTGGAATCAGAAAAAATTGGGAATAACTACAACATGTAGGCCCAATGATTAAGGTATTCTCAAGTTCGGTATGCTCCCTCCTAATCATGGTTTCGATTTCGTCTAAGTTATACTGCATGTTACAGGCAAAAAAAAAATTGGGAATGTAATTGGTGCCCATAATTTTATATTTTTAAGACAATATAAATAAATAAATAAATATATATATATATATATATAATTGATTCCAACGTCCTAGCTAGCTAGTTAGCATTACTACTTAGTCTCCTAATCGAATATATAGGAAACCCTATAAAATTGCCGCCTATATATGTATATATAAAATTCCCACAATTTTCTGCTTAGCATCGCCGCCATGATAACCTGTAATCAATCTCGTCCCTCTAAGCAATCAAAATAATCAGTCGGAATTCTAAGAGTACCACCAAATGCATTCATCATTAACATTGATGATCTTCCTGCCTCTATATTGCTCAATATTCTTCTTCATCTCCCTTGGGAATCCATTGTTCGGTCCAAGTACGTGTCCAAGCGTTGGCTCACTTTCATGTCCAATTCGTATTGAAATCTCAAAGAACAAGAACAAAAACCTAGTCTTATGATCTCTGCCGATCAGGAGCAACTTTTGACCATCTCTCAATCTAACCCTAACGTGTTTGAGATCAAGACAGGAAGCTTGTCTCTAAGCTTCCTCCAAGAAGAAGGAAATCCTATGTTTGTCACAATAGTAGGGACACATAACGACTTAATTTTGTGCTGCACAACTTTGTACCACGTTAATGGACGTGGTCATTACTTCATCTGCAATCCATACACCAAGCAACGAGTCGATCTCCCTGTAAGATATCAAAGGTCTCAAACAAACTCATAAGCTGTAAAGTGAATGAAAACTCTGATGATTACTTGAAAGCAAAGTACTGGCTTAAATAGTCTTACATCCACGTCTGGAACAAGAATAAGATCCACGATTAACAACCCTATTATCATGGACCACTACTAATTGAAAGAAACAAAGCAGTAACTTAGTCCTATTGACTAGGTCTTATTGAAACAGACTCTAGACAACCCGAAGAAACAACATGCTTCTTCAACAAGACACTAACTAATTCAAACAATTCCTCCCTTAAACTGTTCTGCATACTTGTAGTCAGTTTACTTCTGTGATTCCACACACGCCCAACTGCTCTCTAAGCTTCTCAAAAGCCTCCAATTTTAATGCTTTGGTCATGATGTCCGTTGTTTGCTCCCTAGTTCCATAATGAACAAGCTCAATAACTCTATCATTAGACAAATCACGAAGGAAGTGGTACCTTACATGAATGTGTTTACTCCTCCCATGTAGTACTGCATTCTTTGAGAGTTTGATAGTAGAAGCATTGTCACAATACAACCTGATGCTCTCTTTCTGAGGGTGGTTGAGAGCATCCAAGATTCTTCTCATCCAAATTGCTTGACATGCACATGATGCTGCTGCTACAAACTCTGCCTCGGTGGTGGACAAGGTCACCACAGATTGTTTCTTTGAAGACCACGCAATAGCTCCTTTCCCAAATAGAATCGCATACCCTGAAGTACTTCTTCTGTCATCGAGATCCCCAGCATAATCGTTATCTGTATAGCCAACTAAGTCTCCAGTTCCACCTTTCTTGTACAGAATGCCCAACTCCAAGGTTCCCTTCACATATCGAAGAACCCTTTTCACTACACTAAGATGAAGTTCAGTAGGTTTCTCCATGTATCGACTCACCAATCCAACCACAAACATTAAATCTTGCTTGGTCACAGTTAAATATCGAAGACTTCCCACAATTTGCTTGTAACCAGTGGCATCCACTTTGACTCCATCTTTATCTTTCACAAGTTTTGTTCTTGGAACAATCAGACTTCTAACAGAATTGCATTCCAACATGCCAAACCTCTCAAGAAATTCGTTGGCATACTTCTTCTGACTAATGAAAATACCCTTCTCATTCTGTAAAACTTCAACTCCAAGAAAATACCTCATCCTCCCAAGATCAGTCATTTCAAATTCTTGCATCATAGAATTCTTAGAAGCTTCAATCAACCCCTCATCATTACCCGTGAATATGAGATCATCTACATACAGACTAACAACCAGAATACTACGCTTCAAATCAGTTTTAATTAGAAGACTAGGTTCAGATGGGCACCTTTCAAAACCTTCCTTAGTAAAGTAAAACTTAATGCGATTATACCATGCTCTTGGAGCCTACTTAAGGCCATACATGTAAGACCCGTGTCCTGGAGGGAACGATGAAGAATCCCACATTCTTCCGAGGGGGGAATAGTCTGGGAGAGGATGGTGGTGTGCCTTAAAAGTGTAGGCACACACCTATCTAGCACTAGGCCTTTTGGGAGCTCAAGTGGCTTTGGGTTGGGGTGGGGTGGGGGGGGGGGGGGGGGGTTGGAACTCCAAAGTTAAGCGAGTTGAGGCTGGTGCAATTCCATGATAGGTGACCCCCTAGGAAGTTGCACCATGAGCTCCCGAAAACAAAACCGTGAGGGCGAGGCCCAAAATGGACAATATGGTGCTAGATGAGTCGGGTCCTGACCGAGGAGGGTCGGGTCCTGACAATTTGGTATCAGCAGACCCCCACCGAGAAGTGTGCCAGCGAGGACGCTGGGCCGTAAAGGGGGTGGATTGTAAGACCCGTGTCCTAGAGGGAACGGTGAACAATCCCACATTCCTGCAAGGGGGAATGGTCTGGGAGATGATGATGGTGTGCCTTAAAGGTGTAGGCACACACCTATCTAGCACTAGGCCTTTTGGGAGCTCAAGTGGTTTTGGGGGGATTGGAACTCCAAAGTTAAGCGAGTTGAGGCTGGTGCAGTTCCATGATGGGTGACCCCCTGGGAAGTTGCACCATGAGCTCCCGAAAACAAAACCGTGAGGGCGAGTGTCAGGACCCACCCCGGAACCCGAGGTAAATCCTGCTCCCGTCTGACACCCTGACACAACACAGTCAGACGCAGGAGAAACCATATAAAAATCCCGAAGTCAACAGTTTACAGAGCATAGTACTCAATACAAAAGAAAGAAAACTATTAAACTAGATACACGCACTCGGAAAGATTTAAAACACCCCGGGGTCCCTCGCGACTTCTATGCCTCCGATGCTGCCTCGACGCCGAAACCCTGCTTTAGCTCCACGACCTGGAGGGAAATTTAAAACAGAAGGTGTGAGTGGACCATAATAACATAAAAGTTCTAAAACCATTTATAAGAAAACCGGGTTTAGCCCTTCGTTTTAAAACCACATGCATAACCCAGTTATGAAAAAAGTTATCCATCAATCGCCATAAAACATCATAAGAAACAGAAACACTATAAAACAGGTATAGAAACCATATCATAAGCATCATAAAAACAGTAACGTAAAGCATAAAGTTCAACCAATCATTTGCCGATCAAACCTGCTGGACCTATCCGAGTCTTTAAACTCCCGAGTCTTTAAACTCAATCCAGGCCTCAATAATATCCGAGTCTTTAAACTCCCGAGTCTTTAAACTCCCGAGTCTTTAAACTCAATCCGGGCCCGTCCCCCGTCAATAAATATCCGGGTCTTTAAACCCAATAACCAGATCCAGCAAATCTAATCCAAAACCATTGAAAAACCATTTCTAAATCCATATCCAAACCCGAATCCGAAATCACTGCTCCGATGCCCTTCCGGCATCCCGAACCGTCATTTCAAACCCAAATCCGAAAATCCACTTTTCAACTTTAAAACCAAATTCCGCTTTCCGAAATCCGATTCTAAAACCGAAAACCTTGATCATCGAAATCATGTTCCAAAATCCCTTTATAATCATTGAAAACCATTTATTGTTTGAAATCCCAAAACCATGGCATCATAATCAGAAATCAACCCTTTCTCGTAAAACGTGTCAAATATGTTATTTCTCAAAAAAACGTGCAATTAAGTAAAACAGTTATAGCATATTCGAATGACCATGAAATCACATATAAAACCACAAAACGATTATAGAAAACAGTTATGCATGCTCGAGTTTAGAGAAGGGGTCCACTCACAGTACTGAGCCCTCAATCGCGTCCCGAACGTCTCGTACGTTCCGCAGCTTCCTCGGGAACTCCCGATCCTGTCAACAACCACCAAAGTACGTCACCAACACGTCTACTAAGGTCCACCTAAATTCCCTCAAAATCCCCGGGTCCTAACCGTACTGAACCGGAACCCTAAACCTTCACCCTCGCGGAACTACTTCGATTCGAAGTCCGATTAACCCGAAACTAATTCTAATGGACTCATCACAACTCCTAGACCAAAAACCATGTTGACCATTTTCCCCAGAACCGCCGCACGCGCCTCCACGCGCCGCCCAAAGTGGCTGCGCGTGGCCCTCACGCGCCAGCTACAGTACATCTTCAACCTCGAGCAGACCCGGTTCAGCACAGTGTCTGCATCTTGAACCGGCGTCCACGGTTCTCCGCTGTACCTGCACCAAATCGACTCCTTTCTTCGTCCACTGCTTCGTCCCATCCTAAGGAACCCATCCCCTTCACTCCTATTCCTCGACACGGCCTAAAACCTGTCGACTTTAACTCGAACTACAAACCCGATAAACCCCTGTTTCTTTCTCCGGCTACCCAGGTCTTCCCCCGTCACGGTGTCGACCCTAAACTATTCCTAGGACCTTACTGAGTCACACCCAACTCACAGAAACCCTCGACTCACTCCCTAAGTCCACGACTCTTGGTTTGAATCAAAACGGAAAAACAGAGAACGGTGGGTACTCTCCATCATTCTGGACTCCACCGTGCACTCCTCAGTCACGGCAACCACCGTAGACGGTTCCTAGGATCTCACTGATCCTCATCCAAGTCACCAAAACTCTCGTCTCAACCCCTAAAGCTACGACTTTCGATTTGAAAATCGACGGTAAAACAGAGCATATACACAGGGAGAAAGAATTACCTGCCGTCGAGCGCCGCCGTGCTCACCGCCGCACTCCCTGAAGTCCCCTGAATCGTCCTGGTTCCCAGTCGAGTTCAATTACACCACACACGGCCACACCACCACCAAAATCTCCCACTTCTTCTCTATTTGCCCTGATTTTCCCGTGGCTCACCTCTCACCCACACACAACCACAACACCACCAAACCTCCTCCCTGTTTCCTTCTCACTGCTCTGATCACTCCTCACTTGCTAATTCACACAACACACTCACCATCACCGCCCAATTCTCTCAATTCTCTCCCTCTGTTTCTCTCTGGGTCGAGGAACACACACTGCACGATTTAATCCCAAATAATTGGGACCGTGCACACAATCCTAGAACCAACCAGAACCCCTACACGTGTCACCAATCCCTCAACTCCCTCACATCTGTTTCAATCTCAGCCCTCCATCTGTCCCTATCTGTTGCACACATCCCAGAGCACAAAAGACCAAAATGCCCTTCTGTTTTAACCAAAATTACAACTTTGCCACTACCTTTCTAGACCCGTAACTCCCACATCGTAAGTGTAACAACCCGTACCTACGGGAAGGGTAAAAATGTAATTTTTGTGAAGTTTTGTAAAAAGGACGATTTTGCCCTTGTGAATAGTAAACGAAAAGTTGACTTTTTGTACTATCGATTGGATGAGTGTTAGCCCATGACCGTGACGTAGTTTAGGACGTCACGAGTCCGTAGACAGGCGGCAGGTTCGATTCGGACAACCGGAGGAAAAGTTATGATGTACGGAAGGTTGGGGGCGTTACCGTAATTTTGAGTTAATAGGGGAAATGTTGACTTTTTGGAGGATTTGTGATTTTCACGTAGACCGAGGACCGTTGGATAGGTCTCGACGTCCTGAGTTCAACGACAGGCGGCACGCTGTCATCGGACGTCGGACGGAAAAGATACGGGTCTGGAAAGTCTGAGGGCAAAATGGTAAATTTGTGCAGGAGGGGCATTTTGGTCATTTCCCCTCAGCCCAATCAGATAAGGGCAGGTGGCAGAGATTTTTTGGGCTGGCCTATGGTTAGTGGACACGTGCAGGGGACTGGATGGTTCCACTACATTCTCAAGTGTGCACGGCCACACGTTATCCCCATTTGAACCGTGCACACCTTCGAAGGAAACAGAAAACAGAGAGAAGAATTGGGGTGAGGCGGTGATCGATTTTGATGCTAGGGAGAGTGAAGTGTGAGTCGAGAGAGAGACAGTGAGGTAAGGAGGAGCTGGTGATCGTGGTCTGGAGTTGCAACCGTGCACGGAGGCGACGTGGTGGACGGCTGGATATTTGGAAGAAACAGAGGAGGCAGTGGACGGTGGTGACTGTTGTGTTGTGTGGTGGACCGATTCAAGTCACTAGGAGATTCAGGAGGCTACGGGGAGTCCCACGAGCACCGTGGTGGGTGACGGTTCTCACGGCGGCGCCGGAATCGAAGGTAACCTCTTTTGCTCTGTTTTTCGTGGATTTTCATTTCAAAAGTCGTGGACCTAGAGCTAGAATCGAAGGGTTTGGTGAGTGAAGGGAGGTTTAGGGAGGTCCTAGGAGTCGTTTATGGTGGTTGCCGTGACGGGAAGTTCACGGTGGGAGGTGGTTCGACGGCGGGTACTCTGTACCCTGTTTAGCCGTGATTTTCAAACGGAAAATCGTGGAGTTGGAGGGTGAGTCGAGGGATTTCGTGAGTTGTGTGTGGTTCAGTGAAGTCGTGGAAGGAGTTTGGAGTGACCACCGTGAAGGGGGACGTGCTGGGTGGCCGGAAAGGAAAACAGAGGTTGGTTGGTTTTTCTTTCGAGCTTCAGTTGTGAAGCTATGCGTTGAATCGAGCCAAGAGAGTGAGGGGGATGGATTCCCTGAGAATGGACGAAGCTTTAGGTGAAGATAGGAGAGGAAATGGTGGCCGGACGGCGGAGAACGGTTCTCGCCGGTCCGGGTTGCCGTCTGGTGCGAACCGGGTTCGAGCAAGGAAGACGGTGGCACTGTAGCAGGCGCGTGAGGCCCACGCGCAGCCACTTTGGGCGGCGCGTGGGGGCGCGTGGGGAGGAATCCGGTCAAGCGTCCAACATGAGTTTAGTCCTAAATGTTCTAATGAATCCAATGGTATAGTTTTCGGGTTAATCGGACGGTGTTACGGGATGGTTCGGGAATCCGTACGGTTTAGGACGGGAGACACCAGAGACGGTTGAGGAGCGCACGGGGCGCGAGTGACGTGTTGTGAACTGTGAGTGGACTCTTTCTTACTTCCGAGCATGCCTAACTGTTTTTATTAATGTTTTATGCTTTTATATGTGTTTATATGTGATTGAGATGTTTGCACGTTTTTCGAGACGTTTTTGGGATTTTCCTATGGTTTTGTTATGAACATGGATCTTTTCCGGATTTGGGTTCGGATTGTCGGTTCTGAACGCCGGAAGGGCTTCGAACCGGGGATTCGAATTCGAATTTGGCAATGGATTTTGAATTGGTTTTACACTGGATATGGATTGGATTTGCTGGATCTGGATATGGGTTTAAAGACCCGGATATTGATTGACGGGGGACGGGCCCGGATTGAGTTTAAAGACTCGGGAGTTTAAAGACTCGGATATTACGATATTACCCCCATAGGCCTATTGAGTTTAAAGACTCGGGAGTTTAAAGACTCAGATTTATATGTGAGGCCTGGTTGAGTTTAAAGACTCGGATAGGTCCAGCAGGTTTGATCGGGAAAAGTGGTTTGATGTTTATGCTCTGGTTTCTATATCAGTTTTATAGTGTATCTGTTTCTTATGATGTTTTATAGTGTTTCTGTTTCTTATGATGTTTCATATTATGACTTTTCTAATACTTCATTGGCATGCCTGGTTTTAAACCGGAGGGAACAAATGATTATATTTCTTTACTTTGATTTGATGGTAAACGGTTTTAAAATTTTTATTCCTTTCGGTCCACTCACACCTTCTTTTTGTTCAAATTCCCTCCAGGTCGTGGTGATAGCGCTGGGGTGAACGTTGAGGCAGATATCGAGGCATAGGGCTTCCGACGTTCTTCCGTTGCGGACTTAGACTTGTAGGACTTTTGGTGCCCATTTTGTAGAATTATGCTCTGGCTTACTGTTGTATATATTTACTCCTTCGTCTGATGGTTATGCTTATAGTTGTATTAAGTTTATTTTTGGTATTGTAAGTGTGACTGTCAGACGGGAGCAGGGTTCATCCCGAGTATCGAGGTGATATTTGGGACGGGTCCTGACAATTGGTATCAGAGCATAGGTTGTGTCAATTTGTGTTGGGTCTAGGTTGTTATACTAACTCTATGCCTCTTTCAGCGTACGATTGATCATGCCTCCGAGACGTGAACCCCCTCCACGACCTGAAGATGAAGCGGCGAGAGGGACTGAGAGCGCTTCGATCCAGAGAGCCCAGAGGCTAGGGGCTACTACGTTCAGCGGTGGGGCTGATCCCGAGGAAGCTCACCGATGGATCACCCGATTAGAACGTATTTTTGGGGTGATGCACTGTCCTCCCGAGGATCGGGTATTGTTAGCTACTTTTCTGTTGGATGGAGCTGCCTACGAGTGGTGGTACACGCTGGAACTGTCCGGCTGGGATGCACATACCGTGACCTGGGAAACTTTCCGGGAGCGGTTTCTAGATCAGTACTATCCCCGTTCTTTCAGGGATGCGAAGGAAGCGGAATTCCTTCACTTGAAGCAAGGGAACTTGACAGTTGCTGAGTATGAGCAGAGGTTCCAGATGCTATCTCGTTTTGCTCCTGCATTTGTGGCGACTGAGGCGGAGAAGTGCCGCCGGTTTGAGTTGGGCCTCCGGGGAGAGATCAGGGCCATAGTGACAGCCGACTCTTTTTCTACATTCCGAGAGTTGTCTGATGCTCCTGTCAGGGTGGAGGCCAGTTTACCTGCTAGACCACAGTATTCGGGCAGTGTTCGACGCCGAGAGCAGTCATTTCCAGGAGCATCGAGCCAGAGGCCCCCGAAACGGGGTAATTTTGGTGGATCATTATCGGCTGGTGGAGCCCGGTATGGCAGACCAGGCAGTTTCCAGGGCTCAGGCTTTCGAGGAGCTAGGTCACAGCCGACTCCTCAGGCGAGTGCGACTTCAGTGGCTTTTACAGGGAGGCATACCGGTGGACCCGGTAGGGACACTTGCTTCTATTGTGGAGAGCGAGGACATTTCCGTCGGGAGTGCCCATTGTTAGCTCCGGAGGGTGGAGCAGGCAGAGGTGCAGCAGAACCCGGGCGGAGTACTGCTTCAGTGTCAGGGGCGGCAGGCCCTAGGGGTGGCGGTGGTGCCACGAGTAGTTCCAGAGGGCGCGGTAGGTCATCGGGACCTCAGGCGCGAGTTTTTGCGATGACTCAGCAGGAGGCTAGGTCAGCACCGGGAGTGGTGACAGGTACACTCACCATACTTGGTCACACTGTTTTTACTTTGATAGATCCCGGGGCTACCCATTCATTTATAGCTCGGAGTTGTAGTCTGGTTAAGGAGAGGGAGGTGTCTGCTTTGGATTGTTTGTTAGGAGTGAGTACACCTACTGGGGAGGTGTTGGTAGTGACTCAGGTTTTGAGAGAGTGTCCGGTGATGGTAGGCCAGGTGGAGTTACTGGCAGATTTGTTACTCTTGGATTTACGGGACTTTGATGTGATCTTGGGTATGGACTGGTTGACGAGACATCATGCTTCTATCGAATGTTTCGATAGGAGAGTGACTTTTCGGAGTCCCGGATTATCAGAGACTACATTTCAGGGGGATCAGCGTGCACTTCCTACGGGAGTTATTTCGGCACTCGAGGCTAGTAAACTGTTACGTAAGGGGTGCCAGGGTTACTTAGCTCATGTGGTGGAGACGCGTGCTACGCCAGAGAGGGCGGAGGATATACCAGTGGTACGGGAGTTTCCCGATGTTTTTCCCGAGGAGTTGCCAGGACTACCCCCACATCGAGATCTTGAGTTTACGATTGAGCTTCTACCAGGTACACAGCCTATTTCTCAGACTCCTTACCGTATGGCACCTGCAGAATTGAGGGAACTTAAGGCCCAGTTGCAAGAGTTGGTCGATATAGGATTCATTCGACCGAGTATGTCACCTTGGGGAGCACCTGTTTTATTTGTCAAGAAAAAGGACGGAGGATTGAGATTGTGTGTGGATTACAGGCAATTGAATAAGGTAACTATTCGGAATAAGTACCCCCTACCCCGGATTGATGATTTGTTTGACCAGCTCAAGGGAGCACAGTATTTCTCGAAGATTGATCTTCGCTCCGGCTATCACCAGTTAAGGGTTAAAGAGGAGGATATACCGAAGACAGCTTTCCGGACCAGGTACGGTCACTATGAGTTTGTGGTGATGCCTTTTGGTTTGACTAATGCTCCAGCAGCTTTTATGGACCTTATGAACCGAGTGTTCCGGCCCTACTTGGATCGTTTTGTGATTGTTTTCATTGATGATATTTTGGTGTATTCGAAGAGTGCGAAGGCGCATGAGAAACATCTGAGGATCGTGCTTAAAACATTGAGGGAGCATCAGTTGTATGCGAAGCTCAGTAATTGTCAGTTCTGGTTGACCAGTGTTGGATTTCTTGGCCATGTGATTTCGGCCGAGGGCATTCGTGTGGATCCTCAGAAAGTTGAGGCGGTAGCCAACTGGGAACAGCCTAAGACGGTAACGGAAATCCGGAGTTTTCTGGGTTTGGCAGGGTATTACCGGCGTTTTATTGAGGGCTTTTCTATTCTTGCAGCACCGTTGACGAGGTTGACACGGAAGGGAGTTCGGTTTGAGTGGGATGAGAACTGTGAACAGAGTTTCCAGGAGCTTAAAAGGCGGTTGACATCTGCTCCTGTGTTAGCCCTTCCAGATGATAGTGGGGAGTTCGAGGTGTACAGTGACGCTTCTTTACAAGGTTTGGGTTGTGTTTTGATGCAGCACGGGAAAGTGATTGCTTATGCTTCCCGGCAATTGAAACCCCATGAGGTGAGCTACCCTACACATGACTTGGAACTGGCTGCGGTGGTTCATGCATTGAAGATTTGGCGACATTACTTGTACGGTGAGAGGTGCAGGATTTTCACGGACCATAAGAGTTTGAAGTATTTGTTCACTCAAAAGGAATTGAACCTCAGACAGCGCCGTTGGTTGGAGTTACTTAAGGACTACGACTGTACTATTGAGTATCATCCAGGGAAGGCTAATGTGGTAGCCGATGCTTTGAGCAGGAAGTCAGCTGGTTCTTTGTCGCATCTGAGGACAGTACGGTTACCTTTGCTGGTTGAGCTCCGTAGGTTGGGAGTAGAGTTGACTGTGGATGATCAGGGAGCACTCCTAGCGAGTTTCCATGTGCGACCTGTTTTGATTGATCAGGTGATTGATGCTCAGTTTGAGGACCCTATTCTGGGCATCATTCGGATTGAGGTCGAGGCTGGAGAAAGACAGGATTTTGAGATCCGTGAGGATGGAGCCTTGGTTAAGAATGGACGGTTGTGTGTACCTGAGGATGAAGCTTTGAAGAAGGTGATACTGGATGAGGCTCACTGTTCAGCTTATGCGATGCATCCTGGTGGGACCAAGATGTATCGTACACTTCGAGAGCATTACTGGTGGTCAGGGATGAAACGTGAAATTGCAGAGTATGTCAGTAGATGCTTGATTTGTCAACAGGTAAAAGTCGAGCGGCAGAGACCTTATGGAGCAATGCAACCTTTGCCGATCCCCGAGTGGAAATGGGATCACCTGACTATGGATTTTGTGTTCAAGCTTCCGAGAACACCGAAGGGACATGATGGTGTGTGGGTTATTGTGGATCGACTTACGAAGTCTGCTCATTTCTTGCCAGTACGGGAGAACTTCAGGTTGGAAGAGTTTGCACAGTTGTTTATTAATGAGATTATTCGGTTACATGGGACTCCGGAGTCGATAGTATCTGATAGAGATCCGAGATTCACTTCTCGATTTTGGCAGAGCTTACAGGAAGCTTTTGGGACTAAATTACACTTCAGTACTGCTTTTCATCCTCAGACAGATGGGCAGTCTGAGCGGACTATTCAGATTCTTGAGGACATGATGCGAGCTTGTGTGCTTCAGTTTCAGGGTACTTGGGAATCACATCTGCCTTTGATGGAGTTCGCCTACAATAACAGTTATCAGGAGAGCATTGGGATGGCTCCTTACGAGGCTTTGTATGGGCGGCAGTGTCGGACTCCATTGTGTTGGACTGAAATTGGTGAAAGGAGGTTGACTACTTCTGAGCTGGTGGAGCTTACTCAGGAAAAAGTGGTATTGATTAGGGATCGATTGAAGGCAGCGCAGGACCGCCAAAAGAGCTACGCTGACCGTAGGATCAGGGATTTGGAGTTTGCTGTTGGAGACTGGGTTTTCCTGAAGCTATCTCCTTGGAAAGGAATTGTACGATTTGGCAGACGAGGGAAGTTGAGTCCTCGTTACATTGGACCGTATGAGATCTTAGAGCGGATTGGTCCTGTAGCTTATCGATTGGCCTTACCAGCAGATTTGGAAAAGGTACATAATGTCTTTCATGTTTCTATGCTTCGGAAGTATATTCGAGATGATTCGCATGTTTTGGAAGCACAACCAGTGGAACTGAGGGAAAACTTGAGTTTTGAAGAGCAACCTGTTGCAATCTTGGATCGGAAGGATAAGGTTTTACGAAGGAAGACGGTTCCCTTAGTGAAGGTATTGTGGAGAAATCATCAGGTCGAAGAAGCTACTTGGGAACCCGAGGCCTTGATGCGAGAACAGTACCCTTATTTATTCCACTGAATTTCGAGGACGAAATTCTTTTTAGGGGGGTAGATTGTAACAACCCGTACCTACGGGAAGGGTAAAAATGTAATTTTTGTGAAGTTTTGTAAAAAGGACGATTTTGCCCTTGTGAATAGTAAACGAAAAGTTGACTTTTTGTACTATCGATTGGATGAGTGTTAGCCCATGACCGTGACGTAGTTTAGGACGTCACGAGTCCGTAGACAGGCGGCAGGTTCGATTCGGACAACCGGAGGAAAAGTTATGATGTACGGAAGGTTGGGGGCGTTACCGTAATTTTGAGTTAATAGGGGAAATGTTGACTTTTTGGAGGATTTGTGATTTTCACGTAGACCGAGGACCGTTGGATAGGTCTCGACGTCCTGAGTTCAACGACAGGCGGCACGCTGTCATCGGACGTCGGACGGAAAAGATACGGGTCTGGAAAGTCTGAGGGCAAAATGGTAAATTTGTGCAGGAAGGGCATTTTGGTCATTTCCCCTCAGCCCAATCAGATAAGGGCAGGTGGCAGAGATTTTTTGGGCTGGCCTATGGTTAGTGGACACGTGCAGGGGACTGGATGGTTCCACTACATTCTCAAGTGTGCACGGCCACACGTTATCCCCATTTGAACCGTGCACACCTTCGAAGGAAACAGAAAACAGAGAGAAGAATTGGGGTGAGGCGGTGATCGATTTTGATGCTAGGGAGAGTGAAGTGTGAGTCGAGAGAGAGACAGTGAGGTAAGGAGGAGCTGGTGATCGTGGTCTGGAGTTGCAACCGTGCACGGAGGCGACGTGGTGGACGGCTGGATATTTGGAAGAAACAGAGGAGGCAGTGGACGGTGGTGACTGTTGTGTTGTGTGGTGGACCGATTCAAGTCACTAGGAGATTCAGGAGGCTACGGGGAGTCCCACGAGCACCGTGGTGGGTGACGGTTCTCACGGCGGCGCCGGAATCGAAGGTAACCTCTTTTGCTCTGTTTTTCGTGGATTTTCATTTCAAAAGTCGTGGACCTAGAGCTAGAATCGAAGGGTTTGGTGAGTGAAGGGAGGTTTAGGGAGGTCCTAGGAGTCGTTTATGGTGGTTGCCGTGACGGGAAGTTCACGGTGGGAGGTGGTTCGACGGCGGGTACTCTGTACCCTGTTTAGCCGTGATTTTCAAACGGAAAACCGTGGAGTTGGAGGGTGAGTCGAGGGATTTCGTGAGTTGTGTGTGGTTCAGTGAAGTCGTGGAAGGAGTTTGGAGTGACCACCGTGAAGGGGGACGTGCTGGGTGGCCGGAAAGGAAAACAGAGGTTGGTTGGTTTTTCTTTCGAGCTTCAGTTGTGAAGCTATGCGTTGAATCGAGCCAAGAGAGTGAGGGGGATGGATTCCCTGAGAATGGACGAAGCTTTAGGTGAAGATAGGAGAGGAAATGGTGGCCGGACGGCGAAGAACGGTTCTCGCCGGTCCGGGTTGCCGTCTGGTGCGAACCGGGTTCGAGCAAGGAAGACGGTGGCACTGTAGCAGGCGGGTGAGGCCCACGCGCAGCCACTTTGGGCGGCGCGTGGGGGCGCGTGGGGAGGAATCCGGTCAAACGTCCAACATGAGTTTAGTCCTAAATGTTCTAATGAATCCAATGGTATAGTTTTCGGGTTAATCGGACGGTGTTACGGGATGGTTCGGGAATCCGTACGGTTTAGGACGGGAGACACCAGAGACGGTTGAGGAGCGCACGGGGCGCGAGTGACGTGTTGTGAACTGTGAGTGGACTCTTTCTTACTTCCGAGCATGCCTAACTGTTTTTATTAATGTTTTATGCTTTTATATGTGTTTATATGTGATTGAGATGTTTGCACGTTTTTCGAGACGTTTTTGGGATTTTCCTATGGTTTTGTTATGAACATGGATCTTTTCCGGATTTGGGTTCGGATTGTCGGTTCTGAACGCCGGAAGGGCTTCGAACCGGGGATTCGAATTCGAATTTGGCGATGGATTTTGAATTGGTTTTACACTGGATATGGATTGGATTTGCTGGATCTGGATATGGGTTTAAAGACCCGGATATTGATTGACGGGGGACGGGCCCGGATTGAGTTTAAAGACTCGGGAGTTTAAAGACTCGGATATTACGATATTACCCCCATAGGCCTATTGAGTTTAAAGACTCGGGAGTTTAAAGACTCAGATTTATATGTGAGGCCTGGTTGAGTTTAAAGACTCGGATAGGTCCAGCAGGTTTGATCGGGAAAAGTGGTTTGATGTTTATGCTCTGGTTTCTATATCAGTTTTATAGTGTATCTGTTTCTTATGATGTTTTATAGTGTTTCTGTTTCTTATGATGTTTCATATTATGACTTTTCTAATACTTCATTGGCATGCCTGGTTTTAAACCGGAGGGAACAAATGATTATATTTCTTTACTTTGATTTGATGGTAAACGGTTTTAAAATTTTTATTCCTTTCGGTCCACTCACACCTTCTTTTTGTTCAAATTCCCTCCAGGTCGTGGTGATAGCGCTGGGGTGAACGTTGAGGCAGATATCGAGGCATAGGGCTTCCGACGTTCTTCCGTTGCGGACTTAGACTTGTAGGACTTTTGGTGCCCATTTTGTAGAACTATGCTCTGGCTTACTGTTGTATATATTTACTCCTTCGTCTGATGGTTATGCTTATAGTTGTATTAAGTTTATTTTTGGTATTGTAAGTGTGACTGTCAGACGGGAGCAGGGTTCATCCCGAGTATCGAGGTGATATTTGGGACGGGTCCTGACAGTAAGTCCGATGAATACGTGCCGCCTGTCGTCGAATTCAGGACGACGAGATCTACCTAACCATCCTAGGTCAACATCTCAAAACCCGGTCGTACGAAAAGTCAACTTTTCCCCTATTTTAGCCAAATTACGATTATGCCCTCAACCTTCCGAACATCATAACTTCCTCCTTGGATGTCGGAATTGGGCGTACCACCTGTCTACGGATTCGGGACGTCCTAAACTACGTCCTGGTCATCGGTCAAAGTCCATTTGACCACCCGAGCTAAAAGTCAACTTTTTGCCCGAACTAGGGGCAAAATCGTCATTTACCCACGAGTAACCGATTACACTCACTAATCCCGTCTTAATCACTTTCTTAACCCTAATCTCTGGGACAGGTCGTTACAGCGAGGCCCAAAGCGGACAATATGGTGCTAGATGAGTCGGGTCCTGACCGAGGAGGGTCGGGTCCTGACAATACAGGGCCTTCTTCTACTTGTATACTTTATGCTCATCTCCTTCTTTCTCAAAACCACGTGGCTGATCAACAAAAACCTCATCCACCAACTCTCCATGCCATTGCAATCACCATTCGGATAGCATCCCATTTCGCAACTAGCGCAAAGACTTCATTGTAATCAACTCCATGTTTCTGAGCATAACCCTTCGCCACCAATCGTGCTTTGTATTTTTCAACCTTACCAAGTTCATTTAGCTTGGTTTAAACGCCTATTTTACTCCAATCTTCTTTGCACTAGCAGGCAGCTCCACCAATTCCCATGTTTCATTTTTTTTATGGCTTGAATCTCAAGTTTCATAGCTTCAAGCCATTTGTCACTTCCACCAGCTTCTTCAAAAGTGATTCGGTTTAGAGTGGCCTAAAGAACCAGGTTGCTAGCTTCTTCATCTTCATCAGAAAGACCTAATCCCACGCCACTCACATAATCCTTTTGCCACTCCGGAGCTCTTCTGTTCTCTCTTCTAGTCCTCCCTTGAGCTACAACTAGAATATTTGAACTTGGCATTGATTCATTTGGAGAAACTTGAGTTTCTTTCTCCATATTTGGTTCTTCTTCAGCTGCGTCTTCTTTACTTCCGCTGTCACTATTATCTTCAAAATCATTATCTCCCAATTCCAGCTCCCTGCTCATCTCCTCTGAATTTTTACTCCAATCCCATCATCTATCTTCCTCAAAGACAACATCACGACTTACCATGATACGTTTAGAGGCTGGACCATACAATCTGTAAGCCTTGGACACATTGCTAACACCAAAGAAGACACAACTGTAACTCTTTTCATCCAACTTCACTTTTCTTTGTTCAGGTATGTGTACATGAGCAACACACCCAAACACTCGGAAATAGCCCACAGATGGTGTGACATTACTCCATGCCTCATCTGGTGTTTTCCCATTCACAGCTACTGTTAGACTCTTATTCATCACATGAGTACATGTAACGACCCGTCCCGAATTTCAGGATTAGATTAGTGACTAATCAAGATTAGTGAGGTTAACCGGTGATTAGTAGGGCGAAATCGGATGAACGGTGCAAAATGACCGTTTTGCCCCTAGGTGTAGGTAAAACGTTGACTTTTCATTCTGGCGGTCAAACAGACTTTGGCCAATGACCGTGACGTAGTTTAGGACGTCACGAGTTCATAGACAGGTGGCACGTTCAATTCCGACATTCGAGGAAGAAGTTACGACGTTAGAAAGTTTAAGGGCATTTTGGTAATTATGGTTAAAAAGGGGAAAATGTTGACTTTTAGACTGGGAGGTCTGATGGCCGAGGGCCAAGGATCGTTACGTAGATCGGGACGATACTAATCCGTAGACAGGCGGCACGTCAAATTCGGACGTTCGACGACGAAGTTACGGTTCACGGAAGTACGAAAGTACTATTGCACGAATTACGAGACAAGTGAATTTTGGATTCTAGTGGGCCCCATATATTTAGTTCCTGCCCAATGGATGAGTGACAAGTGTCACCCATCCAATGGACAACATTTTCCCTTCATGCATCTCCCCATTACATCAATCATTCATTTTCTTCCTCACCAAAACACAACCCGATCTCACCCACCCCCCCCCCCCCCCCCCCCTCTTAAACCAATCGAACCCTTTTTCCATTTGATCATGCCTGAGAGACCAGAGAGTGAGAGAGGAACTGAGGATGGCCACAGGAAGCTGGAACCGCCGTGGACGGCGGCGTGGAGGAGGTACAACCCGAGAGGTACTCGGTTTTACACTTTTTCTTCCATTTTTAATTTGTGACATTATGGGTTGCTTCTAGTGGTTAGGATGGGTTTAATGAGGT
Source organism: Prinsepia uniflora (assembly GCA_032719365.1). Lineage (NCBI taxonomy): Eukaryota > Viridiplantae > Streptophyta > Magnoliopsida > Rosales > Rosaceae > Prinsepia > Prinsepia uniflora. Next base: position 3,821,788 of record CM064870.1, on the reverse strand, counting down.
ATTAGGATCGTAATAGGATGGTTTTGGGAGGTTTTGGAAGGCTGTGAAGCCGTGGGTGAGTTTTGGAAAACTTGAACCGTGAGGGGCTTTCAGGTTCATGGGTTTTAGGGGTTCTAGGGAGTTTTAATCTTATATTTAGATTCCTAAGATCAAAACTAGAAGAATAGGATCGATTAGGAGCAAAACAGGTGAAAACTGGACCGGGAAAGGACCAGGACCGGTCACGCTGGTGCATGTTGCAGAGAAAATCGGACCGGACCGGTCGGACCGGTCGGCTGAAGGTTAGGGACGGTCTACAGTAGCTGGCGCGTGGAGCCCACGTGCATGCCATCTTTGGGGCACGTGTGAGAGCGTGAGGAGGAATTTGAGGATACTTTCAACACGTGAAATCTTCTTTTCGATGTAACGAACATTTTGGGACTGGTTTCGTATCGATCGGACACCGTCTCGATAGTGTTCGGGGCATCAGAAGGTTTAGGTTCGGGATTTAAAATAGTTAAAAATTCAGAAAGATTACGGGGCTTCAATGGGAGGTTAATTAAGTAGTTAGTAATCTTCTATTACGATTTGGACAGGTTTGGGAGTCCCGGTGACGATGATTTACCCGGTGAGGCTTACAGCACGCAAACCGAGGCGGCAACATATGACGGTCTGTGAGTGGACCTTGATTTCTAAACTATGATGCATGCATAAATGTTATATATGATTTATGAATATGATTTTATGAGGTTGAATTGGATGATTGTGATTTATATGGTTTCACGCTTTACGAGGCGATTTACGTGTTTGCACGTAAATCTAGATTTTTTGGTTTTATATTGATTTTCCGTACTTGTGATTTTGGATATGATTTCATGAAATGATTTTGGATTTGAAAAGGTAAACTCGGGTTCGAAACCCATTTGATCTACGAACTCTCGAACTTGTGGTCCTTTTGATTTAACAAGGCATCGGGCCGGAGGCCCAGTTGGTTTACAATTCAGACCGAAGGTCCAGTTTGTATGTGGATTCGGGCCTAGGGCCCAGCTATGTGTTACAAATGGATTTTATGGTTCATGACAGTTTATGAGAACCTCCATGAACCCTTGAAATGGATTTACGGGTCATGACGGTTTATGAGAACCAGCATGAACCCTTGAAAGGATTTTATGGTTCATGACGGCTTATGAGGGCCGGGCATGAATCCTTGAAAGGTTTAAAGAATGATTTCAAAAGGTTTTTCATATGCCATCCTTTATATATGATTTTCTCCTCTGGGGAGGGTCGTTGTCCTAGGTGGACCCCCGGAGTAGTCACAGAGCACTGACTGAGTGGAATTGCCCCCTAGTTGGGTTCCTTACTCTCAGGATGGGCATGATTCATTACCTCCAGGGAGGGTCATTGATATACGGACATTGACCTGGGTGGACCCTGGAGAGATTTGGGTTTGAGACCCCGGTTAGCACGCGCGTAGCTCTATATACCGTGATAGGTTCGGTGATATGAAATATAATGGATAAACATGATTTCAATTGGTTTGGAAAATTATGTTTTATGATGAATTTGGACTGAGATCCCACACATGTTTACTATGTTATGGTTTTCTGTAAATGGTTTTGGGTAGGAGCCCGTGTGACTTGTATTTACGGAAATTGAGGCTGAGACCCTAATGATAGTTGTTTATGTAACGACCCGTCCCGGGAATTAGGGTTAAGGAAGTGTTTAAGGCAATATTAGTGAGCTTAATCGGGGGTTAGTTGGTCTCGATAAGTTCGTTAGGGTAGAATGACGATTTTGCCCCTAGTCTGGGCAAAATGTTGACTTTTAGTTCGGGCAGTCAATTGGGTTTTAACCGATGACCAGGACGTAGTTTAGGACGTCACGAATCCGTAGGCAGGTGGCACGCCCGATTCCGACATCCGAGGAGGAAGTTATGATGTTCGGAAGGTTGAGGGCATAACCGTAATTTGGCTAAATTAGGGAGAAAAGTTGACTTTTCGTACGATTGGGTTTTGACACGTTGACCTAGGATGGTTAGCTAGATCTTATCGTCCTGAGTTCGATGACAGGCGGCACGTATTCATCGGACTTACGATGTGTGAGATACGGGTCTAAAACGGTAAGGGCAAAATCGTAATTTTGGTTTAAAAAGAAGGGCAGTTTGGTTTTTTGCACATGTGGATTTGTGCAACAGAGAGGGACAATGGAGGGCTGAGATTGAGCCACATGGGAGAGGAATTGTGGGATGGTGACACGTGTAGGAGGGCTAGAGGTTTCTAGCATACACGGTCCAATTATTTGGGGTAATCGTGTACCCGTGTGTGTGTGTTGGTGTTCGAAGAACAGAAAACAGAGGGAGGAATTGAGAGAAAATTGAGAGGTGATCATGAGGGTTGGTGAGTTTTGTGAGTGTGTGAGAGTGACCAGAGACTGTGGGAGAGTTAGGGAGGAGGTTTGGAGGTGCGGTGGCTGTGTGTGGGTGAGAGGTGAGCCACGGGAAACCAGGGGGAAAACAGGGAGGAAGTGAGTGATCGTAGTGGTGGTGTGGCCGTGTGCGGTGTAATTGGACTCGACAGGGAACAAGGATGACTCTGTGGACGACAGGGAGTGCGGCGGTGAGCACGGCGGCGGTCGACGACAGGTAATTCCTTCTCCCTGTGTAAGTGCTCTGTTTTGCCGTGATTTTCAAATTGGAAAGTCATGGCTTTTGGGGTTGAATCGAGGAGTCCAGTGAGGTCTAGGGGACTCAGTAGGGTCCTATGTAGCTGCTGGTTGTGCAGCCGTGACGGAGGAGTGCACGACGGAGGCTAGAACGACGGAGAGTACCCTGTGTTCTCTGTTTTTCCATTTTGCTTCAGACGTTGAGTCGTGGGTTTAGAGTACAAGTCGAGTGTTCTGGTTGGTCCTAGTCGACTTCTTAGGTCCTTAGGAACCGTCTACGGTGGTTGCCGTGGCGGGGGAAGACCTGGGTGGCCGGAGTAGAAAACAGGGGACAGTTTGGGTTTCTGTTTGAGCTTGAGTCGACAGGTTTTAGGTTGAGTCGAGGTGTTTGGAGTATAGGAATGGATAGCTTAGGTCTGGACAAAGCAGTTGGTGAAGAAATGAGGTGTTTTGGTGCAGGTACGGCGATGAACCGTCCTCGCCGGTTCGAATTGCAGAGGCCGGTTCGACCGGGTCGACTCGAGGAAGACGATGGTACTGTAGCTGGCACGTGAGGCCCACGCGCAGCCACTTTGGGCGGCGTGTGGGGGCGCTTGCGGTGGTTCTTGAGGAAGTTGTCAACATAGTTCTTGGTCTAGGAGTTGTGATGAGTCTAATGGGATTGGTTTCGGGTTAATCGGACGCCGTTTGAGATTAGTTCCGCGAGGGTGAAGGTTTAGGGTTCCGGTTCATTACGTTTAGGACCCGAGGATTTTTGTGAAGCAGAGGAACGTACGAGACGTTCGGGACGCGATTGAGGGCTTGGTACTATGAGTGGACCCCTTCTCTATAACTGAGCATGCATAACTGCTTTTACTTACTTGTTTTATGGTTTTACATGTGATTTCATGAATGTTGAATATGCTATGTTGGTTTTACATAATTGCACGGTTTTCGAGAAATAACGTATTTGGCACGTTTTACGAGAAATGTGTATTTCTGATTATGATGCTATAGTTTTGGGATTTCAAATGATAAATGGTTTTCAATGATTATAAATGGATTTTGGAACATGATTTCGATGATCAGGGCTTTCGGTTTTAAAATCGGATTTCGGGAAACGAGATTTGGTTTTAAATTTGAACAGTGAAATTTCGGATTTGGGTTCGGAATGACGGTTCTGGACGCCGGAAGGGCTTCAGACCAGTGATTTCGGATTCAGGTTTGGATGTGGATTTAGAAAGGGTTTTCAAATGGTTTTGGATTGGATTTGCTGGATCTGGTTATTGGGTTTAAAGACCCGGATTGAGTTTAAAGACTCGGGAGTTTAAAGACTCGGATATATTGATATTTCCCCCGTAGGCCTGTTGAGTTTAAAGACTCGGATATTATTGAGGCCTGGATTGAGTTTAAAGACTCGGGAGTTTAAAGAATCGGATAGATCCAGCAGGTTTGATCGGTTGGTTATGGCTTGGTACTTATGTTTTCTGATACGGTTTTTATGATGCGTATGATATGATTTCTACAACTGTTTTTATAGTGTTTCTGTTTCTATGATGAGTTTTACGTGATTGATAATTGTTTCTAGTAACTGGGTTATGCATGTGGTTTCAAAACGGAGGGCTAAACCCCGGTTTTAATGTGAAACGGTTTTCGGAAATGATTTTATTATTTATGGTCCACTCACACCTTCTGTTTTTAAATTGCCCTTCAGGTCGTGGAGCTAGAGCGGGGTTTCGGCGTCGAGGCAGCGTCTGAGGCATAGAAGTCACGGAGGGGATCCCAGAGTGTTTCAATTTTCCGTAGTGCGTGTACTCTTTGTATCGGTTTTCTTTCTTTTGTATTCAGAACTATGCTCTGTAAAACTTGCTTTCGGGATGTGTTATAGTTTCTCCTGCGTCTGACTGAGTACTTTGGTGGCTTCGAGTGAGTTTACTTTGGTTTTGTGTCGGGGTGTCAGACGGGAGCAGGATTTACCTCGGTTTTCAGGGTGAAACCGGGGTGGGTCCTGACAGTTTAAACATATGTGATTGGATAAATGGTTTTACTATGCATGCATGCTTTTTAGTGAAGGGTATAAAGGTCTTTATAAAATGTATTTACGAACTTATTACTTTTTGTCCACTCACAGTCTTTCTGTTTTTAATACCCTTCAGGTTGGATATGGTGTGGACTGTAGCAGAGACCAAGATATCACATGCCTCCTCCAGATCCTGGCGTACTCTGATAGCCCGAGAGGGCAAAGTTCGGAAATATCCCTTGTCTGTCAGACGGGAGCAGGGTCATCCCGCGTTAATCCCTGGGGGATTGGGATGGGTTCTATCAGCGTGGTATCAGAGTATAGGATTGTTTATCAGAGCGGGGTTGTCTCTATTCGAGCAACAGTGGAGCTCTTGGAGTAATGCGCAGTTCGAGGATGTGATGTCTCAATGTGCTATAGTTCGTTATCAACCTGATAGTTGGGATGTCGGTACGATAGTTAGTAGGATGGAATCGTGATACGTCTTGGTTCGGCACTTGATGACAAGGTTGCCATAGTTCTGTCGTGGATGATAGTGTGGGACGCTATGGAAGGATGAACGTAGCAGTACGTTCGCGTTTTGATCGTGAGACGGTTAGTTGGGATCGTCTTCACGATGTCGTAGGATCGTTTTGACGACAGTTTGGTGTTGTGACCATTGATGGTCGAATATTGTTGAGTTAAATGGATTTACTGCTCCTGGCAGTTAGCAGTCGGATTCGAGGAATCCTAGTTGAACTTACGGTAGGATTGGATTGACGTCTTTACGATGTCAAGACCGTGTATTAGGTCTACTCGTGGATTATACTACTTTCTGCAGTTGGGTTTAGGGAGACCCTAGGTGTGATCGTGGAACCCTACCTTAGGATGTATGGTTCGGAAAGGTGAGTTGGCGAGTAGCTTGACTTTGACGACTTTTCGAAGTCGAGACCGACCCTCGGTCATGCCATGTTGAGTCATGTCAGCCTTAGTGATGGGACTGCACTCTGCAGTCGAGGTTATGTTGAACGGTTAGACCTAGTAGGTTGTTGTACTACCGTAGTTGTGTTGGATAGTTGGTGCAATTAAGGTCATGGGTGACCTGGTAGACGACACTGGTTGAGTCGAGTTACGATTGGTTAAAGTTTGGTTGGACATGTTACCAGGGTTGGTACTTGTCGATGGAATCCCTGAGTGGGGATACAGAGTAGTAATACATGCGGTTGATTTCGTTGGATGCGGAGTCTGGATATCGAGATGTCTGGTGATTAGGTCTGCACGAGTCTGTGACAGGCACTACTAGCGAGAGTGGTTGTAGTTACGGTTGTTGGGAATCGGGGACGTTCGGGGAACGTTTTCTTTTTCTCGTATGAGTCGTCAGGATGATTGTACCTAGAGTTGTTGGGTATGAAGGAGGCAGAGTTTCTCCAATTTGAGTAGAGGTACGGGATCGTCGCTCGGTATGAGCGGAGATCCAGGGTTTTCTGATTCGCATACTTTGTGCTAATACTAGTGTGGATGCCTGTGTGCTGACACTAGTGTTGATGATAATGCGTTGGTTCTGGTACTAGCGCTGGTGCTGGTGCTGATGATTGTGATGACGGTGAGTCGCAAGTCGGGAGGTGACTCCGTCGAGATGGGCATTTGTTCGGTATCTGTGGTTCGGGAGTGGATCACGAATAGTGATGGACTGGATAGGATCCAACGGTAGTTGAGACGTAAGGATCGAGTACTATCATGGGGGATTAGTGACCGTTTGGTCAGACTCGATCTGTCGTGGGGTTTAGCAACCAGTTGGGCAGTGTTGGCCAGAGTTGGTCAGAATTGGTCAGATACGGTGGTATGCAGAGATTTGACTGCAGATCACAACATGAGTTTGTTGTGACCCTTCAGTCGAGTGATACATCAGGATAGGATGACTTGATATCCTTTTGGATGTACATATACGGTCGAGATCGGATAGGTGAGTTAGGCTGATCTCGAACATGTGTATGATGTCCGGATGAGCTGGAGATTTGAGAATCCATTTCGGATTAGTTATGGTTGACTGCGGTTGACCATACCTCCTAAACTTCTGGTAGACTTGTTTGTGGTGAAATTGGATTGTGAGAAATAAAATGGGCCATTATAGTAGTTATCGATGACCGTTGTTGGACGGAAAGGTCTGAGAATGACTTCTAGCTCAGGAATATAAACCATTAAACGTGATTTCGACAGGGTTGGAACTTCGGAATCGAGAGAGCTTATGATTGAGGTGACGAGCGTAGTGCGGGTTTTCCGCATTGGTAAATGGGTATTTCGAAGTCATTTTGGGTGACTTCTCAGGTTCTACCATGGCATATGATGGTAGATGATGGTAGATGAGGTAGATGATTGTTGTTATCACCAATACGTTGGTCGTGTATTGGTTAGACCCGGGATTTGTCTTGGGTCATCAGGTGGAGTGAGTATATCGAAGTTAGGGGACGGAGATTTCTCATTTTCTGCCTGGTGGCAGATGATGTCACGTAACATAACGTGGTGAGTGCAACGAGTGTTGTTTGCATTCACGTAGGATGAGTGTTGATGTCATCGTGTTGGATCATCCTTGATTTTTCCAGGTGGAATGCCAAGGATCGATACAGGGTAATTGGAGAGAACCCACAGTCTCAGCGTGTCTCGTCGTTGACTGATCTGTTAAGATGTGGGAATTGATTGACAAACGATGTGCCAGTATGTAGATTCGTTGAGGGTATAATACCCTATGGTTTGAATCTGGTAGTTAATTGTGTGGATCCTAGATGGATCGAGATTTGATGTTGAGGACTTTGGACGTCGTGATGATCGAGGATCGTGACGTCTATAGTCGGTTGACATAATGATGGATCTGGATCGTGATCTTGATGATCCAGATAGGTGGAGGTTGGGACTGAACTTCTTTTCGAAGTGAATCCCATACGATATATTACGCCCGAGTAAATGTCTGACGAGGTCGGATTTTGTCAGTCTTAGAGATGTGCAGATATTGTGATTGGCTTCCCTATGAAGTCAATCGATGGTATTGGGGTAATCGTTTGAACAGGTATCCGATAGGTTCGGATATAGTGCGTCTCGGTAGACATGAATGAGATTTCGAGTTTTGGAATCGGATTTCTGGATGACGATCCAGGATTCGATTTTGGAACTTGAAAGTGGATTTATGGATTTGGGTTCAGAATGGTTATTCCAAATACTAGTTTACGGAATAATGATTTCGGATTCGGATTTTGAAGTAGATGATGGGTTGGAGTTTTGTTCTGTCTAGTACTGGATTGGACAGATGAACTTCCTTATTGAAACGTGATTGGCTATGACCTAGGTGGTTGTGGTCTGATTGATGGGTAGATGTATGTACTTTGTACGTTGTTCGAGGTATGATACTGAATAAACTTGTGGTGCCTGGTGACTGTATATAGGTATACAAGTAGTACGTTAATGAGTGTGTTGGTAGTCGGATTGGTTCTGATATCATTGGATTAGTGGAGGACGTGAACTAGACATCGGATACTGTGCACTGGGTCATGGTATTCCTGATGGGTCTAGTTACACACAGGTCGTGTGAGGTGTTGGTAAATGTAAACTCGAGTTGAGTAAATTGGTGGTTAGTGTAACCACAAGTGGGTATAGTATCAATTTTCGACTGGCGACTGTCAAGTGGTGACAGTTTGTCGGATGTTTCAACGAGGATCGTTGTGTGAGGTCTGATGACTCCCGGTGGGAGCAGAAATCCTGATAGATTGAGATTGAGCAAGGAACATTCGAGTTGTTGTGTCAACGAAATGGTAGATTTGACTAGTGGTGTCAATTCGAAACGTATGACTACTGTTATTCGACGTGGTCGAGAGTAGTCGATGTAACGAGAGTGTTAGTGGTACGTCTGGGTGCAGACGAGTTTTGTTCTGGTTAGTTGGTGTACGAGTGTACACGTGTCGTGAGATCGAATTCTTTCCACGAGGTGATTGTAGAATCAGGATAGTTGGAATTTTGAGAACAAAACTAATTAAGGAGGGAAGAACGGTTGGAATTAGGTCAGTTGGAATTTTGAGGACGAAATTAATTAAGGAGGGAATGTTGTGACGACCCTTCCCGAATTCCAGGATTAGATTAGTGACTAATCACGATTAGTGAGGTTAATCGGGTGATTAGTAGGGCGAAATCGGATGAATGATGCAAAATGACCGTTTTGCCCTTGGGTGTTGGCAAAACGTTGACTTTTCATTCTGGCGGTCAAACAGACTTTCGCCGATGACCGTGATGTAATTTAGGACGTCACGAGTTCATAAACAGGTGGCACGTTCAATTCCGACATTCGAGGAAGAAGTTATGACGTTCGGAAGTTTAAGGGCATTTTGGTAATTATGGTTAAAAGGGGGAAAATGTTGACTTTTAGACTGGGAGGTCTGATGGCTGAGGGCCAAGGACCGTTACATAGATCGGGACGATACAAATCCGTAGACAGGTGGCACGTCGAATTTGGACGTTCGACTGCGAAGTTACGGTTCACGGAAGTACGAAAGTACTATTGCACGAATTACGAGACAAATGACTTTTGGATTCTAGTGGGCCCCAAATATTTAGTTCCTGTTCAATGGATGAGTGACAAGTGTCACCCATCTAATGGACACTATTTTCCCTTCATGCATCTCCCCATTACATCGATCATTCATTTTCTTCCTCACCAAAACACAACCCGATCTCACCCACCACCCCCCCCCCCCCCCCCCCCCCCCCCCCCCCTCCTAAAACCAATCCAACCCTTTTTCCATTTGATCATGCCTGAGAGACCAGAGAGTGAGAGAGGGACTGAGGACGGCCACAGGAAGCTGGAACCGCCGTGGACGACGGCATGGAGGAGGTACAACCCGAGAGGTACTCGGTTTTACACTTTTTCTTCCATTTTTAATTTGTGACATTATGGGCTGCTTTTAGTGATTAGGATGGGTTTAATGAGGTATTAGGATGGTTTTGGGAGGTTTTGGACGGCTGTGAAGCCGTGGGTAAGTTTTGGAAAACTTGAACAGTGAGGGGCTTTCGGGTTCACGAGTTTTAGGGGGTTTTAGGGAGTTTTAATCTTATATTTAGATTCCTAAGATCAAAACTAGAAGAATAGGATCGATTAGGAGCAAACCGGGTGAAAACTGGATCGAGAATGGACCTGGACCGGTCACGCCAATCCAAGTTGCAGAGAAAATCGGGTCGGACCGGTCGGCTGAAGGTTAGGGTCGATCAGCCAGCGCGTGGAGATAATTTAGGACAAATACCAACATATATCAATGATGATCCTAGTCCAATTAGGAATCACGCCAACCCACTCGTGGAAATAATGATTAGGGAGAAGTTGGAAAAGAAGTCTAATAACTTTTGCCGAACACCCTGAGATATTTTTCAAACTAGCAACAATTATGTATGCTCTCATAAATAATATCCCACCTCTATATTACATCCCTCTAGCTGACTACTGATACAGATTGAAAATAATAAAAATAATAAGTTATACTCTCTAATTTTTTTAGCAGGTAGGTCCCACATCCCACCGAGTAACGAAGAGAAAGTCCCACTACAAAACCAAAAGGGCTTTCCATCATTTTCCACTACGCACCCCCCACCATTGATGCAAAAAAAAAAAAAAAAAGGAGAGCACATCAAGTGAGCTTTTGACAATTCCTCCTCTTTACTTGAACCTGGCAAGACATGAAGGGCCCTGCTAGCAATTTTTAGGGCACTGACATCGATGCCGGTTTTGACAAAAGCTGAAAGAAAGGCGAAAAAGCAACAACTGTGGCATCTGACTTTGAATGCAATTTTGAAGCTCAGCAAACCACGAAAGTCTAAAGATGTAGGGGGAGGCGGTCGGAAAACGACAAACACGGCATGGGACCCATGAGCATCTACTGAGTTTCCGGTGGGACCGGGGGAAGAATGCATACCTAAGCCTTTCTTATGAAGGAGGGTTCATTTCAGGCTTCACAACACTTGAGGTGTCTGGTGGTTGTGTGTGGTAGATAGCCGATGCCAGTGAGATAGGCATGATGCAGAGAGCCTTCGATTGAAGGAACTGCATTGCTGCCCCAACATTTTCTTCCATGAGCTTAGCTACTTGCCGTTCCGTGCCATCATTAGACCACTTATCCCATGCCGGTTGGTTTCTACCACCTTCACCGCCTTCTTCCTGCTGTGAGAACAGAAGCGTATGGCTACTTGTAAGGAAAAGGAGAGAAAAACTTTGCAAATATGAAAGATTGCCATTTATTAATTACCTCAACTGAAGATAGTGGGATGTCCGTTACAAGTGGTGCCACAGCACCAGCTCCCCCCAATCTACTCATGCTCAAAACCTGTAGAGTGGATGACTTAAGCATATTAGGATAAGAATAAAAACCCTCACTTTCTTCAATATCATAATAAGACCTACTCCACTCTTAACAAATCAGGATGGAAATTTGTTTGGTCCTAAGTGATCAGTCAAAAAGAAAAGTATGAACGAAAATGAAATCCTCCCTTCTACTATGTTGTTACAAATATTAACAATAGTTTGATTCAACATTTTAACGCATATTCTTACAAAACCAACGCTGAAATTATAAGCAAAAATACGGTATCCAAATCCACCCTCAACAAGAAAAGCTAACATCCTTGGCTCTATACTACATATGTCCAAAGGAAAAGGATTCAAATCTTTAAGTTTTTCCAAGTGTTGATTCAATTCTTTGCCATGATCAATCATGTGAATGCATTTCTGAGAGGGAAGGAATGACCACAATTATCTCTCACACTATGTTTGATGGTTAAAGGACATATCAATTTAGGAGAAAATGTTAATATCAAAGTGCAGCTTATGGAATAGGCATTGCTCTGAAAACGAATGACTTTTTAAGTAACACATAGTAGAGAAAAATATGGGTGGAATGAGTTATTACAAATTCTATTACTGATCTGAGAAGATAAAGTGGATTGAACCTTAAATAGCTCACCTTTACTTGTAGCCTTAGGAACTTCACGTAATCCATGATTTCATCAAGCATGGCAGCTCTATCCGTCTACACAAACAGAAATAATTTGGGTGTGGTCGGTAAGATCTTAAGAAAACGTAATACTATGAGAATCATTCATAAAGCACCAGCATTACAATTATTTTTCTATAAAATTTTGTGAACTCACCAAAAATCCTAAAAAGGATTCAGCCCCCAAAGTTTTTCATCCAATGCACCTCAAAACAAAATTCAAGGTAGAGTGTGTAACTGAACTTTATAAACCAGATACCACTAATTCACGAGATCTAAGATGGATATGTTATGAACGGACCACAATGGTCAATCCATTATGGAATTAAGTCCCATGTTTGAAATCCAAACATAACAAGGTTGCCAAGAGGTCATTCCTCTCAAATTATTTCTAACATGTTCTTGAATTGGTTTAATTTTTTAATTTTTTACTTGCTCATCTTCTAAACAACTTGTATCAATTTGAAGTACAAGGGAATCCCCCATACAAACAAACATAAAAAATCATGTTTCTAGCGAGCATGAAAGAAAACATCTAAAACATGAGTGTTGCTGACCTTGTTGACACTCGGTACTAGTTCCTGTAACGCCCTAATTCTTTCTGCTATTCTTTCTCGGCGCAACTGCGGAGAAAATTGCATATTAAGCATGAGTCTACAATAACCATAAAGGAAACAGAGAAAAATGAAAATAGGCTCCAAGGTGCAACCCTGAGAAAAGGTTTGATCATAATCACAATCTGGTTTAAGAGATAAACTATAGCAATCTTACACGCTCAGCAATGCTGTGTGGATCCGTTGCCTGTCCTCTTCTAGCCCGCACCCTTGGTCGCATAGATGGTGGATGTGGTGCTGTAGCAACTGTATTGGAAATTGGTTGGCCATGGAAAACCTGAAAAATGACAATTTCTATTACTAAGGAGTAAGGACAGTTCAATGAGAGAGAGAAGTCACCTAGTTCCTTATCAGTACACCGCACCGCAAAACCCAAAAGGTAACAGTTCAAACATTTTGGTGGATTAGTAGATGTCCAGTTCTTCAAAATTGAGATATTAAATGAAATTAGGACAAGATGCCCAAGTTGCGAATTTCTATAACTACACAGCATCTACACCTGCATACATACAGAGAAATATATACAATCCAAGATCGGTTGTTCGGTTGTTAACATGCCAAAGGGCAATTCTAATAATTCAAATTAGAAATAATAGATTTCGTATTCTCTGATATTTTTTTCTCCAAAATCACATGCACACCCATCACTTTTCACATGCTTCCGCTTCCCCTGACTTCATGCTTACGGATATTTGGTTTTTCATGACTAGAAATTGTAAGATTTCTGCTTGATTCTGGCCAACCATTTAGTTCCAATTTCTCAAATAATCGAGAAGTGTCCTCTTGTAGTTTACCTTTTGTCAGATAGGAACAGTTGAATCTCCCCCAATTAATCAAAACCCTACTTCTTATAACTTTCTACGTAGCCTTGTTCCTTTCTTTTGTCTTCTTTAATAATATACATAAATATATAGACCTACAAAACGAAATCGACAAACATATCCCCAGTAGCTCTACTAAACTCAATTCCATGCAACCCTCAAGTGAAAAATCAAATAGGCATGTCAAAACTCATTAACACAGCTAAAAATCCAATTTCTACTAAATTCAGTCATCTAAAAAAGTGTTAAAACTTTCGAGCTCACCAAATGAAAAAAATCTTTATAGACTGTTGATATCTTACATTTTTCATAGATGAGCCTCTACTATCAACGATGTCGTCTCGAAACCGCTTCCCGCTCCCTGAAGCCTCCTCTGGCTTCAAAAATCCAGCCTTTTTCTGCTCCAGGCTCAACCCTAACGGGAACACCGCTCCATGGAACCCACTGCCGGCGCCGACAGCGCTGATGTGACCGGAACCGTCGCCGGAGTTCAGCTGAAGCATCATGGGAGACGGAGGCACCTGACCTCCGGCCATGCCTCCGTCTCCCCCCGCCAAATTAGCATCGGCCGAAGCAAAGCTGGGAAGGCCAAGAATTTGCTCGAGGAAATCGTCGGGCTGGGGTTCTGAGTTGTTGGCCATGTGAGGAGTGTGAGTGACAGGCCAAATCAAGCTGAGTCGGGTTGGCGAGCGAGTTAGGGTCCCCAAAGAGCATCTACATGCACAAGGGAAACAGAAAGCTTTGAGCTTTGAGCTTTGAGCTTTGCTTTGCAAATGCTTTTCTTCTTTATTTCTTCTGCTCAGTAATCTGCGTCTCTGAGAGCGAAGAGACAAAAGAGAGACGAAAAGTGAAGGTGGCTTTATCTGGTTAAAAATGTTTTCTTTTGGTAAAGGGGGCTACATTTCTCAACTATTACATTTTTATGCCATTTTCAATATTTTTTTTATGCTTGGTTCATTGATTGGACTTCTTCGTCGGCGATTCGCGGGCAACCACTTTGCCGCTCACTTGTTATTCGACTAAGGCCCTTTACCATGATCCATGATGATCCATGAGCGTCGGCCCAAGAATTTGTATACTTTTGAAGTTAGGCCCATTATCATGAGACTCATTTGTAAATGAATGTGAATGCTATCGTAGTGCTATTAACTAGGTTGTCAGTATTTGCTCAATTGGATTGTTGGTTGAATAAAATGTAATAACTATCACACTTGAGTATCGTGCTAATGAGATTCTATTGTAATCATCTTCTTCAATATTAATGTACAAGATAACAAAATAAAAAACAAATCGACGAAATCATGCGTAACAAAAATTAAGAATGTAAAAATAATTATCATTTCACCAATAAGGCTATTATAATAATTTTGGATTCAAAACTTGAATGTGAATTATTTTTTTTCTTAAAAATTTGGATGTGAATTGGAAAATATCATCGAATAAAGTAAAAATTATTCTTATATTTATTTATTAAAAATACGTATTGAAATAAGTTAGTTTCTTGATTTTCGGCATGTTTATATAGAATATAAAATAAAATCTTAATTCAAGAAAAATTATGAATTAAATAATTAGAAAAGTACTTCATTTGATATCCAATTTGATGGACTTGCTATTAATCGAAAGAAATTTGATTGAAGAAAAAAATATGAATTAAATAATTAGGAAAATACTTCATTTGATATCTAATTGGATAGACTTGCCATTAATAGAAAAAAATTTGATTGACGAGCATTATAAAGAAGGAAATTCTTTTTAAAAATATTGAAGGAAAAATATTAGGTAGACCTAACAATTTGACCCCTTCAAGAAGTTACTTGTTGAAAATGTGTTTTTCCTAAAATAAAACCTGAAATTAATTTCATACGTGGCAACCAAAATTTGGACCAAAATATATAGATAAAAATCATTTGGGAAAAATTAAAAAAACAAAAAAAACTTGCGCAGAATTCAAGGGCTGACACAATATTTAAGATAAGCAGGAATCAATGGTGACTGCAGAGAATTTGAGAGTCCAAGTGTACAAGGCGCAAGAGAAGAAGGCTCTACTGAAACCCTGCAAAACCCTCCCTGTGAATGAATGGCTGCTTCTTCTCTTAAATCTGCCGCTGGTTTTCTTCAACTGAAGAACCCTCAAAACCCATTGCTTATTCGTTCGACGTCTCAACCGTTCACTCTTTCAATCAAGAAATTTACTCCAATGGCCGCTCTCACCGCCACCCCCGGCCCTCTCTCTCTCCCAAACTTTCACCAAATTGAAGGAGCAAAGCAAGGTACGCATAATTTTGGGTCTCTGCTTTAGAAAGTTTCATCATTTGGTGTCATGTTTGTTCTTTCATTTGAAGCCCAGTAGAAAAATTTGCTGACCCACCAAATATGGCTTTCTGTGGGTCGGTTCTTAATCACCAACTAAAATGGACGTTCTTTTAACCTATGCTGTGAGCCTGTTGCTTTTGAAATTGCTCTGTTGGGTGCCGTCTTGATATATTCAATTTCATTTCCACGGAGGCTTTCATTTCCTAAAGCTGTGCATGTTTACTAGATCTGACTACTTTGATTGACGTAGCTGAATCAACA
The DNA here is from genome assembly GCA_032719365.1 of Prinsepia uniflora. Taxonomy (NCBI): domain Eukaryota; kingdom Viridiplantae; phylum Streptophyta; class Magnoliopsida; order Rosales; family Rosaceae; genus Prinsepia; species Prinsepia uniflora. Next base: position 3,806,139 of record CM064870.1, on the reverse strand, counting down.
ATGCCTTTACTCTAGTAGAAAAATGGTCAAATAGAAATGGTTTATCATTATCAATAGTGCCATTGTTATTGTAGTAGTCCTTTGGATTAATTTGTCAGAAGTTATCAGGACATAGATGTTTGTTAACTGAAGCTCGTATTAAGATTTGGATTTGGGTTTGATTTTAGATGGGCTGTTTGTTTATCTATTTTTTTGTTTTGATGAGTCTTGTTTGTGAAGGTTGCATTGATACCTTACATCACTGCCGGTGATCCGGATCTTTCAATTACGGCAGAAGCATTGAAGATACTTGATACTTGTGGATCAGACATAATCGAATTAGGCGTTCCGTACTCTGATCCATTAGCTGATGGTCCAGTTATACAGTTCGATAATTATTCTTTTTTCACTTGTATTTTACATTTTTGCATATTCTTTTTGGCATTTCATGTTTAATGGATTCCTGTTTTCCATCCCCTTACGTGTGTGGTATTATTGCTTAGGCTGCAGCCACCCGTTCCTTGGCAAGAGGGACCAATCTCAATGCAATTATTTCAATGTTGAAAGAGGTATCTTTAAATCCAATTGTATCCCCAAATGAAAGCCTGTTAGATGTATTTCTATTACTATAGATACTATTTATCTGATTGCTGCAGCCTTTGAAGTGTGTTGATTATGTCTAAATTATTCTCTTACTGTCATACTTCATATCCTACGTGAGATAAGAACAAGAATTCATCGAAATAATCTTATTATACCAATCTTGTTTGATGAACAGGTGATTCCACAATTGTCTTGCCCAATTGCTCTATTTACATACTATAATCCAATACTGAAGCGTGGAATCGGAGAGTTCATGTCCACAATTAAAGAAGTTGGCGTTCATGGTAATGCATAAGTACTTGTTACTGAATCCTTTGAAGTTTTCAATATGATGGTACCAAATCCATACATTGACATATTTATCTATGGATCAATGTCATATATAAATCATGCATGATATTCCGTCAACGTAATAAAATGTTAATGCTTACTAGGGGGGACTTTCCAGTTACTGAAGTGCACCATCGCCTTCCATTGTTTTGTGGATTCAGTTAATGGTCATATAAAACTTTGTAACGGAACCATTTTATCTCATTTTTGGTACTTGATTCACGCTTTGGTACTTTAGTTCTCTTCTCATTTGTAAACTTCCTTTGTTTATAACTTTATACATCTCATAAGATATGGCCAGATACCTAACTCCATGTGTGTTTGTAGGGCTTGTGGTTCCAGATGTTCCATTGGAAGAGACGGAAATTTTGAGAAACGAAGCTGTGAAAAATCATATTGAACTGGTTTGTTTCGTAATTTTCTTTCCCCTCATTCTTTTCGGCTTTTGTAGAGTACTTTGAATTGTTACTTTTGGGTGTCATTGTAATCTACTACTTTTATGATTTCCAGGTATTACTAACTACACCCACTACTCCAATTGATCGAATGAAGGCGATTGCTGAAGCTTCAGAAGGATTTTTGTACCTGGTAATATTCCTTTTGTTCTTTCCTTTAATTGGTTTTACAGTTATAGGTTTTTGTTCATTATAATTGCACATCTACTTATAATTTGTTAAATTAGATGAAAAGATCTTTTGTGGTATGTCCGATTTTCTAGTATACTCATTTTCCAATGAAGCTATTGGAACATAGATGCTAGTATTGCGTCCGGAAAGTAGATGCTAATGTCATTTTCAAAGTCTCTTTTTATTTCCTTTTCTTGTTGTATTGAGCTAAATGCCCATCAATAAAACGTTGACAAGTTGTATTTGCTACACTAACATGTCTTATATGGGGAAAAAGAAAATTCGTCTGTATCTTCGCTTCTTGAGGTGAAGATAACATAGCTTATTACATTATGCTTGTCTTTTGATTCATAGGTGAGCTCGATAGGAGTTACCGGTGCCCGTGCATCTGTGAATGAACGAGTTCCTGCCCTTCTAAAGGAAATTAAAGAGGTTTGTTCTCCCGGACACTGACATAATGTGCATTGGCATTTTTACCTGCATCAAAATGTTATGACGTTCGATGACTCGTGCTGGACTAGCTCCTTATAATTTAGTGCTGAAATCGATCTGAATGTCTTATAAGGTTTAATGTTTTGATTTAAGTGTAGACAATGCCTGAGCTGCCTAAAAGAATTTTTATGTAGTTGATATGATAATCCCTTTTAACTAACATATTGGTCTTGCATAATCTTGCTTTTCCTTTTATGTGACAGGCAACCAAAAAGCCTGTAGCAGTTGGTTTTGGCATCTCAAAGCCCGAACATGCGAAGCAGGTTAGTATTGCAAAACCAGAACCCCTCATACACCAGACTTTGACTCTGCCTCCTTTGAACCGAAACCAAATTGGAGTGCCTATTTTTGTTAAGAGTCTACATCAGTCGAGATACTGAAACGATGAGTGTTATGCAGGTAGCAGGGTGGGGAGCTGATGGTGTTATTGTCGGTAGCGCGATGGTGAAGCAGTTGGGTGAAGCCAAAACTCCTGAGGAAGGCTTGAAGGAACTAGAAACTTTTACCAAGTCTTTGAAATCTGCATTGCTTTGATCACATTTTAGAAGTTTTTTTCTTCTTCTTTTGAGCCAGTCATGTTTGTTGCAAAAGCACCTCTTCAAGGCTAATGTATCTTGAAAGTAGATGCTGATTATTTATTAATTTACTTTTCTTTTTTTTTTTGTAAGGGAACTACACTGAAGGAAATTTATCTCTTACATTCTACTACTTTGAGAGTATTGTTCGGATAAATTTCTTTTTATGTTTAATAGACAATAATATGACATTTATAAATTTTCAAAAATATATTAAATTTAATAAATTATTCAATTAATCCAATATAACTCACCAATGACCATGAAGAATTGGTATGCAACTATGCAATAGTGATTTTTTTTTTTTTTTGGCCAAAGACATAATAGTGATAAGGTACCAATCTCCTTTTGTTAATAGTAGTTAACTAGTAATTGCTGTTAACGAAAAGCTAATTAAAATAATTTAATTTAACAAGACCTTAAGTGGTATTTGATAATCTAATTAAACTATAATCAAATCAACACCAAACAATTAGACTTAAACCAATTCTAATTTACAGAATAATTATTCACAGGTACTTACAAAAAACAAAATTATAACCTTAAAGGGACCCACCCATGTGGACCCTCACTTACATATTCACACTTGTTTGTCCTTCATTGCTTCTCTTCGCTCGTGGGTTCCTCTCCTTTCCAAAAAAGGCCACACACGTAATCCTCTATAACACGGACCAAAAACTCCTCACCACCACACGACACGTGGTAATGAATCCCAATCAATACACGGCCCGCCAAAACAGAAGCCTCGTGTATGCATATTACCATGTGATGTAGCGCAGCTGATTGTATACATATTACCATGTGATGTAGCGCAGCTGATTGTCGATCTAGGTGTCAGAAGTCCGATTTCCGATATATAAAACAAAACCCGATAGTGAGAAAATCGGGTAGTTCGTAGCTCGTAGACGTCAAAAATCGGATAATTTCGGACCCGCACGCGCCAAGGGAGCTCGAGTATGCATTCAGTGTTCTCCGTGGACGACGTCTCTGATACGTTTTGGGCGTTGTCGTCTCCGGCGATGAATCGTAGCGCGTCGGAGTGGGCCTTCGAGCAATTTCTCGACGAGTTTGCCACCCCGATCGGCACTCCTCGCCGATCAGGAGCCGATCAATTTCCCGTTTCTTCGGTCGCTTCTTGTTCCGCTGCGTCTCAATCGTCAACAACGAAGCGTGAAGATGGAGACGAAGAGGTAGTTGAGATCAGGAAGCCCGATCGTCATCATCGTCATCAAGCTCAAGCTCAAACTCAACCTCAATCTCAGTCTCAGCCGCAGCCTCAGCCGCAGCCTCAGCCGCAGCCTCAGCATCTTAATCGTGCTACTCCGCCGCCGTTGGATCCGGCTTCGACGGCTCGGATTAATTCGGACCAGTACCGGGAATTTCTTAAGAACCAGCTCGATCTGGCCTGCGCTGCAGCTGCTCTCTCTCGTGTACATCTCTCTCATTAATTTTGCTTTTATTTTCCTTTAATTTTTTTTTTTGTTTTTGTTTATTGATGAATGTGATGACAGGCGTCGTCTCTGAAGCCTGTGGATTTGGATAACATAGCGGAGAGTCAACCGCCGGTGTCGAAGCCTTTACAATTAGCCCATAGCCAATCGCTTGATAAAGGTTTGTGGTCAACATTCTCTGCTTATCTCACTTAATGCATATTTTTGCTCAGCTGCAATGATTTTAGAGGTTTGAACTGCTGTCATTTCTTTCTTAGGAATTAAAGTTGGGGACTTCTGTTCGTAGTTCTTGTAATTTGTCTTAATTATAACAATCCATTTGATTTGAGCTATGCCAGATGCTGGTCATGATTTGCCAGTGCCACAAAGTGAGGCTGAAATTAATCCACAAGTCGTATCGGCTTTACCTGCTGTTCAGAAGAAAACTGTGGTGCTGAGTAAGCAAGCAACCAGTGGATCATCAAAAGAGGACTCGAAAGAGGACTCAGATGACGACGATCTCGATGACTTTGAAATTAATGAGAATATGGATCCTTCCGATGTAAAACGCGCTAGGAGGTATTTGCCCCTTTCATTTAATCTTTTTTGCATATGTTCATTTTGCTTGCCTCTGCCATATCTAAGTATAATGTTTTGGTTCTTTTTCATTGGCTCTAAGTAATAGTTCATATTCAGGCTTAATTAACTTGAGCTCTCTCATTCCACTACAATCAATAGCCGATATATATATATATATAGGGAATCAATGCATTCAAATGGCTTCAGATGTCTAATATGTGCCCTGTATCCAAGAAAGATTAGTATAAACTTTTGGTTGTCCAAATAAAAATTACTTTTTTCTTCTGGACAATTTAGGGCGAGTGCCTGCCTGCTTTGAAAGGAGTGATTTTTGAAGCAAAATGATCGCACTTGGAAGGAGGAATTGTCACTTTTTACATATTTTTACCTGATAAATTTGTTTGACAAACTTTATTATTGTCAACAGATACTCTCCACATGCAAGTTAATGTTCATATTGTTACTTAACCTAAAAACTTAACTCTTTCTCAATTAACATGTTAATGGCACTCAGGATGCTGTCAAATCGAGAGTCAGCTAGGCGCTCTAGAAGAAGAAAACAAGCTCAAATGAGTGAACTTGAGGGACAGGTGGTGCTCCTTGTTTTAATTTTTTTTTCCTTAGTAAAAACAATAATCATGACTTCTTACATTTCTGTTTATCTGCATTGTAAGGAGAGAACGTTGGGGAGTAATATGTGTGGTTTTCTTTTAGGTTGGCCAACTAAGGGTTGAACACTCTACGCTGTTAAAACGTCTCACTGATGTGAATCAAGAATATGATAATGCTGCTGTTGATAACAGAATATTAAGAGCTGATATCGAGACCTTAAGAGCAAAGGTTAGGCACCAAGACATTCTGAATTTTCAAGTTTATAGTTGTTTCCATATTTTTCTGTTAGCAGTCTGTATATGGTTAACAGGTGATATTATTTGATAAAACAATTTAAACAGGTGAAAATGGCAGAAGAATCTGTTAAGAGAGTGACAGGGATCAGCCCCCTACTTCTCGCGATGTCCAATGTAGCTAGTGCAGGCATGCAATCAGTGAGTAACCCAATGGATGCATCTACCAATGCTGCAGTGCCAATGCAACCCAACTCCAACCAGCTCTTTCATCCAGTAGCTCCTAGTATAACCACTGCCCCTCTACATCACCCTAGATTGGACACGGGCTTTACCAGAAACCCCTCAATTTCTCTAGCTGGAAACCGACCAAATAATGTTGGCCAACCAATCGTCAGCGGAAGCAACATGGCGGAAATCTCTTCAATTCAGCATACAGGTAAGGTACATCAGCAGCAGCAGCCACGGCCAGGTGTAGGTGAAGCATTGCCGGGTTGGGATCCTCAGCTTCCCCATGCGGCCTCAAAGAATAAGAAGCAAAACTGAATGTAGTGACTCTTTACAGATAGGAAGCATATATGTGTTGATTGAATTCATGTTATGTTGGCTTCCATTACCGGATTTTATGTTTATGTGTGAACTTTGGTTTTTGGAGGAGCCTTGATACTTGAAAACTTAAACTTGAAGGCTTGAAGCTAAGTAATCAATCTGAGACCACAAGGTTAAAATCTAAGCTCTAATTGATAATGTCTCATAATATAACAATCCACCTGAAATGGAACTAATTCTCCAAAAGTTGAGCACAAGTGAGATTTTTACTAGTGTCCTATTTTTAACAAACACACGATCTTCAGTCTATAAGTACCGAAGAAATGTAATACATTAGCTTCCTATTCCTTTTTTTTTTCAGGTCAGGATTACAGATCTGAAATAAACCATTTGAATTTTCAGCAGGCGTTCAATCTAGAAAAACATTTCCTTATATTTCTACAAAAGTTTGGTAAGAATCAGGGCAGAAAAGCATAAGCCAGGCAGCAACATTTACAAATTGAAAGAAAAAGATGCTACAAAAGCATTCACGGCAGGATTTTGCCACCAGATTGGAGACCAGTTTGAACTTTGCTTTGAAAATAGGCTTCCAGCCTGCAACGAATCAATCAATTTCAAACCGATAAACAGAATGAATGAAAATGCATCGAGCTTAATAATGTAGGCTTGTAATGTAAGCAAGCAGGGCATTAAAGTGATTGGTAATGTAGGTTTTAGTCCCAAAGGGGACATACCCATTGTGGATTAGCAAACAACAAATGATGGTTGACAAAACAAAAAAGAATGAAAATGACATGGGATTTGAACACAACATCGTACCTGGTGGAACATTTATAGTAAATGGTCTCTGGGGAGTTATAAGTTTTAGCATTTGAAAACATCCTCTTGGCATCAGCAATAAACATCTCAATCGTCACATAATACTGCTCCGACTCTACCCTCTTTGACATAGTCCTCAGATCTGCATCATATGTAAGTTTCTGTTAAAGCATCATAAACTTATGAAAGATACGAGCGTTCTTGGCCTTGTACCCTCTAATCAGCTTACAATGAAAAAAACCCTCCCTCTAGTTTTAAATACATTAAATTTGGTGAGTCATCCAATCAAATTCAATATGACCGATCAAACGTAGCACCAGTGCATAAAATGTCCTTACCCATGGGATCTTTGATGATGTCATAATAATCAGGAACATCACGGGCATCAACTGGTTCCTTGAATGGCCAGGCATCAACATGCTCATTCATATTCTACTCAATGAAATTTAATTGGTAAGAATAAATTTGTGCTAACACAAGGAGGAAAGTCATAAACTCTCATCTCTGTATAACATATAGGCTTGAGAATATGAAACTTGACTATATAAATTAAAGTTCAATTAATTACAATATTGCAAGTGTCTCGTATTCATATGGGAGAAGTAACTATTTAACCTCAAATGTCAGCCTGTCATGTATTATATATTATGTTCCGCATGTCGTCTACAAAATCTTAATTGCTTCATACACTTAATTTGAAGCTAGGGAGCATCCAATCCACTTCTTAGATTAGATTAACAGGCATGCAAGCGAAAATCATTGACCCCTGATGGCCATTGACATGCCACCACAGGGCATTCTTAAGAAATGCTTTTTCTCAGAAGCCCCTAAGGTTCCAGCAATACCTAGATACTATGCTGCGAGAAATGATAGAAAAAACAAATTATCGTAAAAGGATATAAGAAAGCTTATTTTTCTCCTTCATGAAAGTCCTATAGAAAAAAGAATTAAGAAACTAACCTTTAGAAGTGACCGCATGAATGAGGTCAAAAGCTTTCTACCACCCTCTGTAGAACCATTCAATGACGGACAGCCTGAATGGCCATATTGATCAGGAGTCCACCCAGCCTCCCCTATTACCAGAATGTACCATAAAATTCTAAGTCAACCAATTCAACTTCACCAACGCAAGTTAAATCAAGTGAGATTAGCATGAAATTACTGCTTTCTTTATGATTGATTACAAGCCGCATATGTCATATGACTGATTAAGAAAATGAAACAGCCCGTTAAGTGAAGTTAAAGAACTTACGCAAGCCAGGGATGTCATCCACTTTGATGATTTTTTTAGGAATACCCGCTTCTTTCTGGAAAAATAATTACGTGGTGAGAACTCAGTGTAGGCATCCATACATAAATCTATATGACAGCCAAGGAGACAACGAAAAGAACCACACAAGATTTTGATAAGATTGATATGACCCCAGATTCTCAAAGGCTATGTCTAATACTTCTACAGGTTAGTGGTAAAGCACTAGAAACAAATGGCACACACAAATTGTTAGAGATCTCGAAATAAATTCCAGTAAAATTTATTTACCTTTTGAAAATCAATGCCAGGATAAACAATGTGACAATTTGAGAGCTCTCTTATCTTTTCATCAATCGCCTACCACAAAACCAACAAAACCAGATAGTCTAGATATTAGTATATCCACCTTAGTTCAATACTCTATATGATTTGGCATCAATCTTGACCCGTTGGTAGATGGAAATAAAACGTTCATTACGAAAATCTACAAACTACTGAACCAACTCTTACCTGCCTCTGACGATGAATCATAGTTGATAAGTCGGTGTATGGAAGCTTAGGGTCAATTCTGCATTCCATCAAGATTCCTCCATCGTAATCTTTTATATAGCTGCAGAAAATAATAAAATGTTGACAGTGTCGAAAAAGGTTTAGATATACAAATCTGGAAAACCTTCTTTTCATTTCAAGTCTGACAACTTGAAGCTCACAAAGCACAATAAGAAACCTAGATCTGAAAACAAAATTTGACAGTCTTCATACAACTAAAATTGTGAATAAACATACCCATGCCATCGGTCTTTCTCCAGGTGAATCTCTTTCGTAAAACCCTACAGGTAAATAAGATTTAGTGCAGTTTCTTAATCTGACACTAAAATAACTCAGGAGTGGAACAAAGAAAAGAAATTCGAAAAAGTTGAGAAATGTGTGCCAAAATCTAACACTGGGATATTGAAGCAATATACTAAAGCAACAGAACTATTGCACTATCAGTTTATGCAGAAGGAATCAATAGAAAGCCCAAAATGGGCTTAGAAAACTGATGGAAAAAAATACCTGTTTAATAAAATAGCCAACGGCATTATTGTCAGCATACGTCAGGAAATGGGTTAGCCCATCAACGTCCCTTGCATGCTGTTTTAAGTGATTCATCAGTCTGGTTCCATAACCTTTTACTTGTTCATCAGCTGTAATTGCACAAAAAGCAATCTCTCCAAATCTTTGGCTTCAATTTCAAGGAAATGAGTGTCGGTATGAACGTAAATTTCTCATCGATGAAACCACAACTCCATTTGTGGGACATGGAAATATGAAGATAGAATACAAATTTACCTGACATATGGTCGATATGTTATGCCACCAACAACGTGATTACGTCTGATAACCATAACCGATTTATGACTTCTGTAATTCCAATGTGAAATCCATAGGGGAACACTTAGATTAGATATTAGACACAATAAACTAGATAACTAGAGATGAGCACTTAGTCTAAATGCTTGGAAATGAACCAACAGTATTACCTATCCATAACCAGTCGAACAATGTACTCCTTAGGCATGTTGGGTAATTGCCTGGCAAATATGTTCTTCAATCCTACCAACCTGAGGAACACAGAAACAGAGGCACTACTTTAAACTCTACACCACCACAGAATTCTTAACTGATACTAGTCAGATTGATAACCGAAAGTATCAAAAAGATCAACAAGCTCTAATTTTTAAAGATTTTGTTCAACGTCAATTAACTATCAAGATAGACAAGCTCTAATTGTTAGAGATAAAGGGCATCGGAGACAAATACCAAACCATATGCTCGTCAATACCATCATTCGAAAGGCACACAAACTTGAGCCTCCCTGCCTCCTCCTAAGAAACGAAAAACAAGCAACTTCGCTACATTACCAAAAAAATATCCAATTCAACATTATACTCCTGAATTCCATTAAAAAATAGTTAAGAAAAATAATCAAAGTGTAAATGAGCTCACCTCTCTCTTCAAACTCTCTTCTCTAGCACTGTAAGCCCCACTGGTCTGTATATTCTCCGTGAAAATCTTAGTGGCGTCCTCCTTCACCATGATCCCCGGCACTAAGCTCACGGCAGCGTTCGGTCCAACTGCACCGGTCCCGGCAGTACTCCCTCCGTCTTTAACTCCATCCAAATTCTCACTCTTGACCGTCGAATTCTCCGTTTTGAGCTTACAGTTGCGCGCCACGGCATTACCCACGCTGTTCTCGAGACGTGCGGTTGTGAAGTTGCGCATTGAGGAGTCGTTGTCGAAGTCCTCGTCGTCGTCGACCAGCGCGTCCGACTCATCGTCCGAGTCGGAATCAGCACCGCCGCGGGCTGAGATGCTCTCGAGGTCATCATTAGAAGTCAACGCGCCATCGCGCGTGTCAGCTGAGAAGGATGAAGGAGGGAATGGCGGCGCGTGGTCCTCGGACGCGAGCTTGCGCTTGTGGATGGACGAAGTGGCCGACGCGGACGCCGAGTGTGACGGGGACGGAGACTGCGAGCTCCGCGACCGGTTAGACGCGGCGAGCTGGGAAGAGTGCGTATCCATTTAGAAGTGACTACGTGAGTTGACCCGGACTGAGGTAAGGGTTTGTTCAGGGGCGGGATCGGTGAGTTGCCTCACTAAACGTTCGACCGTTTCGTAGCGCCAAAAAAGGATGATGAGATAGGCAGCCACGTGCCAAATCCGACGAGGCATTAATGCAAACAATTAACAAATGTGGTCCATAATCCAGTTGGACCCAATGGCCCAGCTAGTTGGTCCAATTGAGCCCATAAGAAGTCGCAGAGGCCCACTTATATAAAGGTAAAACCTTTTTTGTTTTTTTTTTTTTTGGGTCAAAACCCTTGTTCTCAACTATTTAAATTTGCAAGGGAATGGTAAATTAGATGAATCAACACAATATGAATGGTTACTCGACATTTATTTGTTAGTTTAAAATTTCACACTTAGAAAAATAAAAAAAAAATCTCTATATCATTTTGTTGGTGTTAATACCCAAAATGTTATCGTAGCGGAATTCGGGGTGCTGTTTGGTGACTCGTTTCCGAAGAAGCAGATACGTAAGTGTTTGGGTGTGAGTGATCTATTCGGTATACTCAGATGCAGTGGTGTGCAGTATAAGTGACTAGGGCGAGTGGTGAGAAGGCTGAAAGCCTTGGGCCATGATGTCACAACCATGCCCAAGGTGGGCTGGTCCAATTGATTTAGCTTTCTAGCTGCCTTCAAAGTTGGCGTGAGACTAGTAGAAGCTGCTACTAGACAGACTTAGTAGTTGGTTCTAAGTTATGGCTCATGAACCATCATTCGAATCAAGTGAAAGTGGAGTAAGCGGGTATCTTGCTTGCGTTGCTCTTTTCTATGTTTCCTTTGAGGACTTTAAATATTTTCTATTACACCTAGTCCAAAATCCTTTTCGAAGTTAGACCGTTCGAATGCATGCATAAAACTCATTGGTTAGTATATTCGAGTTATCGAAATTGGACTTGAAGAAACTGATTGTAAGGAGGGAAAATGAGAGTGCAAACGCTTAGAAAGTAAATACTTGAAGATTAGCATCATTAATGGAATTACAAATGCAGGAAGTAAAATATTTCTAGATTAAGTCATGGGTAGGCGTTCTTGGTCAAGAAACCAACAAATGGATGAACATTCGTGAGAATCATACCAAAGGTGTTGACAGAGTAGTAAAAAGACGTGATATCACCGGAGAATGAGTTTGTAAGGGTCTTAATGACTGGTTTGATGCAGTCAAGATGAGGGGGGTTAGGTGGCCTTCAAAAAAAGTTGCGGAAGCATGTTGGGATGAAGTTTGGTGGTCAGGAAGTCTCTAAAAACAAATTTGGGATAAAAGCGAATTTGAAGGAAAGTTTGGTGTTCTTGGAGTAAGAACTGAGAAGATGTTGAGAGGAAAATTAAATCTTGATCCTAAATCGAAGAGATATGTTTTACCAAGGTTGCGAGCTTCTTGGTAACAAAGAAACTTTTAAGGTTTTGATTAAGTTTTTAAGGTTTTAATTTCTAATGATTAACAAACTTGAATTCCCCAAAATACCCCCTTGTATCTCTTAAATTCTTATTCCTTCAAGACGTTCGATTGTTTATTCAACGCAACGATAGTGATTCTGCATTTAAATCTCATAATACTCATATGGATTAAGATTAACTCTTGGCCTGGTTCTTTGATTATAAGTATAGGCCATAATTCTCCTCCGACCTTACACCTTGCACTAATCAAGTTTTACGATGAAGTCACACTCTTAAGCTACAACCGCCCATTCAAACGGATCTACTCTATGAATGGCCTTGTGTTCACTCGACCACCTCTCAAAGGCCTCCCTTGATGGTAGTCACTTTGGGGTTCCATAGGGAAATTTTTTTGTTGGAGGGTGGATGGGACACACCTACTTTTTTTGATCCAATTCCATCCCAATACTAAGTTGTAGCTAGCTGTGCTATCGATCACAAAGAAAGCGAGCATTAATTTCTGGGAACCGACCATGATTTCTAAGGGTAGAAACCCAAGTGTAACGACCCGTCTCGAATTTCAGGATTAGATTAGTGACTAATCACGATTAGTGAGGTTAATCGGTGATTAGTTGGGCGAAATCGGACGAACGATGCAAAATGACCGTTTTGCCCCTAGAATGGGTAAAACGTTGACTTTTCATTCTGATGGTCAAATGGAATTTGACCGATGACCGTGATGTAGTAAGTCATGTCACGAGTTCATAGACAGGTGGCACGTTCAATTCCGACATTCGAGGAAGAAGTTATGACGTTCGGAAGTTTAAGGGCAATTTGGTAATTTTGGTTAAAAGGGGTCAAATGTTGACTTTTTGACCGGGAGGTCCGATGGCCAAGGGCCAAGGACCATTACGTAGATCGGGACGATACGAATCCATAGACAGGCGGCACGTTGAAATCGGACTTCGAACGGGGAAGTTATGGGTCACGGAAGTTTGATTTCACTATGCATGTACTTCGAGACGTTGATGATTTGGCAATATCTGATTGGGCAGATATTTTGGTGGGTCCCATGGATGAGTGACAAGTGTCACTCATCCTATTGGTCAATATCCCTAAAAAGTGGATCTAGTTTAATTAAATAATAATATTTTAATTATATTATAATTAAACCCCACCCAATATTCAATCCTAGCCATCCATCTAACTTAATCTCTCAAATCCTAACCATCCATTATTCCCTCTCCCATCAGACATTTTCTTCTTCTTTGTTCATCTTCAAAACCCGAAACCCATAACCCTCAATTCCTCCATTTTCTTCAAAACACAAACACCACACCGTCATCCATTATCTGAGTCGTGATTGACCATGAGAGTGTGACTGAGGGACTGGGGACAACAGCTGAGGACGGTGGCTCACGGTGGTGGCCACGGTGGAGAGAACCCGTGAGGTAAGGAAATATTCAAAATTTCAACCTACGATTTTACTGAGTTTTTATCGAAACTAATACCTAGGTTAGGTTTCTGGGGACTTTAGGAGGCTTGTAGGATTGGTTTCGAGGCATGGGACGGTCGGGAATGGCCGTGAACGGCTGAGGAAAATCAAACCGCCATTGCTGACGGATGAAGGTACGAGTTTGGTGGTTTTTGTTCCATTTTAATAGCTATAATGATAGGTTTTGAGATTAGGAACGTTTATGAATTAAAATGGGTTAAAATGGAGTAGAAATGGACGATTTTAAGGGTTGAACCGGTCGAGCCGGTCCCGTCCGGTTCGACCATTAGAGAAGACACACTGTTCACCGCGCGTGATCTCAAGCGCAGGAACCTTCCTAGGGCGCATGGGGGAGCGTGAGACATTTTTTGGGGAAGTGTTCAACATGTGAAACACTCTATTCGATGTAACGAACATTTTGGGACTGATTTCATGTCGATCGGACACCGTCTCGATAATGTTCGGGGCATCGGAAGGTTTCAGATCGAGTTTAAAAATAGTTAAAAATACCAAAAAATTACGGGGCTTTAGTGGGAGGTTAATTAAGTAGTTAGTAACTTTATATTACGATTTGGACAGGTTTAGGAGTCCCGGTGACGGTGATTGGCTCGGAGAGCCGTATGGCACGCAAATCGAGGCGGCAGCTCGGACGGTCTATGAGTGATCTTTGTTTTCAAAATTGGTGCATGCATAAATTTTTATTATATGTTTTAATACATGTTTGGTGATTCCATGAGTTGTAATGACCCGTCCCGAATATCGAAATTAAATATTAATTACTAATCTGGGATTAGTTGAGCGAAATCGGACGAAACATGCAAAATGACCGTTTTGCCCCTAGGCGTGGGCAAAATGTTGACTTTTAGTTCGAGCAGTCAAACGGACTTTGACCAATGACTGTGACGTAGGTCAGGACGTCACGAGTGCATAGACAGGTGGCACGTTCGATTCCGACATTCGAGGAAGAAGTTATGACGTTCGGAAGTTGAGGGGTATTTTGGTAATTTTGCTGAAAAGGTGCCAAATGTTGACTTTTGACTCGGGAAGTCCAATGGACAAGGGCCAAGGACCGTTACGTAGGTCGAGTCGATACGAATCCAATGGCAGGCGGCATGCCGAAATCGGAGATTCGACGACGAAGTTGTGGTCACGGGAACGAAATCGATTAACCGAACGAACCGGGATTTCGATTAAAATATTATTTTATTGTGAACAGTAACCGATGATTGAGCACACCTGGATGAGTGACAAGTGTCACCCATCCCTTGATTTAAGGCCTAAAATCAGCTCCATGTTTTGGGGAAAACACCGTCATTTTGTTTAATTATGCTTTAATCATTTTAATCTTTATTAATCCTCCATTAATCATCTTCTTTGTCTTCAAACCGTGAACAATTTGGGAAAACGGAATTGAGAGAATTGGCTGCCTTCCTTAACCAGTTTTGAGGGGAAAATTGAGAGTTTGGTGAGACTAACTCAGCTGGGTAAACACGAGAGACAGAGAGAAGCTGGAGAGTGAGAATCAAAAATTTGGAATTTTGGGGGGAAATTCGAATTCCAAGCTTTGAGCCTTGATGATCAAAATTGAGTTCAATTTGAGTCTTCTGGGATTGCCACGATCAGTTTCATCGAAAGAACGAAGGGAATTGAGGCCCAATTGGCTCTGAACGGGTCTGGTAACAGTGAGCAATGTTCGAGCTTGAGTCGTGATCATTGAGTGATCAAACGACGAAATTGTTGAAGGGAAACTGTTTCTCATGATCCACTGAAGCTACTGGGTGGATCAATTGAAGAAATCGATTGACATTGAAGGATTTCGAATGATGAACAGTGCTTGATGTTCTTCGATGTTCATCTTCGAGTTGTTTGATTTGAGGTAAGTATTAGAGAAATTAACGATACAGAACTCTAATTAGACTTGAATCGAAGCTAAATGAATGTTCAATTGAAGTAATTGAGGCTGAATTGATTGGAATTGAACCGGGTTGTCACGCGGGTTGCAGGACCAGTTTGCAGAGGAAACGGGTGAGGACGACGACACTGTAGTAGGCGCGTGGGTTTCACGCGCAGCCACTCACGGCGGCACGTGAGGGCGCGTATGGCCTTGTTTCAAGGTGAGGTCAACATGACTTTGAATCCTCTCATTGTAACGAACATTTTGACATTGGTTTCGAGGAAATCGGATATCGATTCGATAATGTTTCGCGTATCCGAAGTTTTGATTTACGTGTTAAATACGTATTTAAATTCCAAAAAAATTGGGGAAAATTATATGAGGTATTTTGAGATGTTAGTAACCCTCATTAATGATTTTGGACAGGAATTGTGATTTGCAGAATTTACGGAAAAACGTGCAGCTCGGAAAGCGGGCCGTTTGGACGGTGTGTGTGAGTGGACTTTGTTTTCTAACCGTGATGCATGCATATATGATTTAAATGCTTTATTATACGATTTTATATGCTTTAGCATGATTGATGTTTCAATCCGGTGATTTCTCGATTTTATGGATTATTATATTATTTTTGGCACGATTTTCGAGAAATTATGAAATTGGTTAAAAGTGATATTTGGACTCGGGTTATGAGTCCAGGATTGAAATTGATTGAAAATGATGTTTGGACTCGAGTTATGAGTCATGGATTGAGAATGATGTATTGACTCGGGTATGAGTCAAGGATCAATTTCGTGGATTTACGTGAAAATGGCAACTGAGGTTTCGAACGCATGGATTTGCGTGAAAATGATATTTTGGGCTTGAGAACCCAACTGGATAATGATTTTGACTCGAATTGGAGTCACTTATGAATTTGATGAAATTGATGATTTCTTGTGATTTTATGATTATTTTAATTAGTCTTTCAGACACGTTTTACGAGGAACGTGCAAATGATGTTTTGGGCTAGACTCGGAGTCAAAAGGATTTCTAAAATGATATTTTGACTTAGTTGGTGATTCAATGATGATTTCTGGATTATTTTATTGTTTTAAAATGTAATTTTAAAGATTTACGTGTAAGTGGTAATTGGGGCTTGAGACCCAGTTGGGAATGCTCTTGACTTGGTTTGAAATCAAGGAATGATCTTAACTTTATATGAAGTCAAGATTTGATTGAAATGTTTTGGGATGTAATTCCCGAGATGGTTTTCATTGTGATTGTGAAATTCCCAGATGGTCGGAGCATGGGGGGGATTACCCAGACGACCGGAGCTTGGGGGATGTGATTGTAGGATCGTGAGTTGATCCTATGGTAAGCCAGCTTCTCGGATGTGACTGAGCCTGGATGTACCACTCGGATGTGTCTGAGCCTGGGGATGTGTTCGCCCAGATGTGACTGAGCCCGAGGGTTGAGCCCAGAGGTGTCTGATCCCAAGAGTGTGGCTGGATATTGGCCTACGCGTAGTGCAGCACTTATGAGTAGTGCAGATGTGATTGTGTGATAGTTTGTGCACTTGTGAGTAGTGCGGATTGATTGGATTGATTAATTGACTGTGCACTTGTGAATAGTACTGATTGATGTTAATTGTGATGGCGTACCGGTATTGAGTACGGGATTTTGGTCTTTGTGGCCAGGTGATTATGTTTCACATGTTTTGGCCTGAGAGATGGGATTTGATGCTTTATAGCATGAACTGATTTGGTGAACATGAGTTTTACGGACCATGGGAAAACATGTTTTGATTTTATCGGTCTACTGTTCATACTTGAATGATTTCATACTATTACTCATGTTTTATGATATTCATGTATGTTTGTGAAAACTGGAGGGTAAGATTGTGTTTTGGTAAACGTTTTTATCAAAGGTCATTTTTGTCCACTCACACCTTTGCTGTTTTTATGACCCTCCAGGCCGTGGTACGACGTTCGGGGCTGATCGAGAGGCGGAGGTAGCAGCAAAAATCAGTGCAATTATCCCTTGTCTGGCAAGCACTGAAGGGTAGTTTCGGGCCTTTCGTTGACTTGTTAGAAGGGAGCAGGACCAGGCACGATTATCGATGTCCAGTTGGGACAGGTCTTGTCATGAGTGAATTTGGTTGTGGTTACGTATAGGCACGTATTTCGAGGTTTTGGCCATATACGGTGCCTATACGGGTTTGTATTTCATTATTGATTTAAATGAAATGGATTTGGATTTCAAATGGATAAACTCGGGTATGAGACCCATTTGGTTTGGTCTCGGGCATATGACCCTATTGATGACCTACGGGTCCGAGTCGTGGTCGCGGCATATGCTTGGTGCACGGCGACGGACGACGTGACCCTCGCCTCCGGATTGGGATGTGTTCCTTCCGGAGAGGTCACGATGCACGATCTGTTGTCGGGTAGCCTGGGGAGGCTCGACTTCGGAGTGCTGACGGTTCAGGATAACGATCGGTGATGAGTGCACCATGATCTTGTGGTGGTCGCATCGGTTGATTCGTTCATGGCGACATATCAGGATTGAGGGCGGTCCTGGATGGATGGTTGCACGCATCACTACGATCGGAGTCATGACTGACCCTTAGATATCAGGCACGGTGCCCATCTGATGTCATATGTTCGGGAACGAGACCCAGTTTGTTTATGGTTATGATCTCGGGTCAGGGACCCTTGATGGATTTCCAAGTTCATGGCGGTTTATGGGAACCGGCATAAACCTTGGAAAGGTTATTGTGGATGTTATGGATCATGACGGTTCAGGGAACCAGGCATGAACTCTTAAATGGATGTTATGGATCATGACGGTTCAGGGGAACCGGGCATGAATGTTATGTATATATATATATATATTCATATACCTTCCTTTACTTCTATTATCTCCTCCGGGGAGGGTCGTTGGCCTGGGTGGACCCCAGAGTAGTCACGTAGCACCGACATAGTGGAGTCACCCCCCAGTTGGGTTCCTTACCTCAGGAAGGCTATGGTTACTATAACCTCGGGTAGGGTCAGTGGTCTACGGACATTGACCTTGACTTTGAGAAGACTCGGATTGAGACCCGGGTAGCACGCGCGTAGCTTTGGAAACCGTGACAGGATTGGTTGTGTGACTTATATATGATATATGATATGTGATATGTGGTGTGCACAGGTGTGCACAAGATTTGAGCAGTGGCTCGTGTATTTGGTTTCAGTATGGTTATGGTTTTGGGCTGAGTCCCTTATTGGTTTCTTATGGATTTGGGTTGTGGCCCGTATGGTCTATTTCATTATGATTTTGGGCTTAGTACCACATATGGTTTCTTTAGTTAAACGGTTTTTGAATGCATGCATGCTTTTTAGTGAAGGGTACAAATGTCTTTATGGAAATATTTTTATAAACTGCTTGTTTTGTCCACTCACAGCTTTTAATGTTTTGACTGCCCTTCAGGTTGACAGTGGATGTGGACTGTAGCAGAAACCGAGATATCACATACCTCCTCCGGATCCTGGCGTACTCTGATAGCCCGAGAGGGCAAAGGTCGAAAATATCCCTTGTCTGACACTTCGTGTCAGACGGAAGCAGGGTCATCCCGCATTAATCCCGGGGCGATTGGGACGGGTCCTGTCACCAAGAGTCTTTGTAACGATCTCAATGAAGTTGGACATTATCGTCATTGTCGAAAAACAATTGTGGACAGTACTACCTAACTATTCCAACATTCTGGATGGCAAGATAATGATGAAATCTCCATCATCAATCGTGATTTTACTTATCTGGATACTTTCCAAGTAAGCAGTGATTAAGATAAGGCATAGGTGATCTGTTATTTCCTTAGTAGGATTTGAGAAGATCACCATCTCCCTTGAGCAACTAAGTTCCAAAATGAAACTCTATCTTTCCTATGCTTGATCGGGATCTCGATCACTACTTAAGATGGTTCGTAGGAAATCACATTGTCTTTCATTTGGTTTACAAGGTGGTAGACAGCTGCCAAATGGCAGCACTACCACTAAGATTACCTTCAGCTGAACCTCTTGCTGCCCCTCATTGGGTAACGTTTCTGCCACCATGATCTCCAACAAGTCCATCTCAAACACTTTAATTTCTTCTTTGTTCATGCTATAATCGTCAATTTATTGGGTATCTTGGTCATAATATTTTCCCATTGCCGGGATGTGAAGATGTTCGGACCAGTCAATAAACAACTCATCTTCAGTAAAATGGCCTAACGTGATCTTCCTTCTACTCATACAGGTGTCTCTGACTATTGATTACTAGCAAGGTTGCCTCCAAGCTTGGCAGAGATAAAATTCTTTGTAGGTTGACCTCATCCTTTCTCTTTCTCCAATTTTCCTTAAGAAGACGCATCAACTCCCTATTGATTACTAACAGGGTTGCCTCCAAGCTTTTATGAGCCAACTTGTAGACTTTAAATTGTCTCTGGATCCTACGTTTACCATTCGTTTTGAATTCTTTGCTCGACTTGCCATTCTTAACGACCATATACCATCTCCTAATTTAGATAATGGGCTTCCCTAGTTGGGATGTTGATAATCCTAGAGAAATGGCTTTTCAGCAACCAAGATTCCGCTAGTAAAATTGAGAATTTTGGCTAGCTGGCCATTTTTATTTCTTGATATCCCCTAGCCTTAGAAGGACAAAACTTTGAGGGAGCTTTTCTTTTTTACTATGAAGTCCGCTGCTGATTTTTGGACTAATGAGGAGGTCTTTATTCTGTTTTTCTCACAACCTGTTTAATTCAAGATCTATCTTAGTGCATGGGGTAGGGATTTCTAGCACACACTCTGTTGTGCACTTACTGCATTTAACCAAACCCCCAATGATCGTAGATAGCAATCCTCAAGGCTCTTGAGTTTCCCTGGGAGATTTTGGCTAACAATTTTTGGTCACGCTGCCTTTTTAAGGCTTTGACCATTGTAGGTCATCCATGTTCACTGATACCATAGGGAACATATTATTATCCACTGTTATTGGAATATTTGGTATTGGGGCCAGGGCGATATGCCCCCGGTTGATCAAGTTTTGGATTGTATCCCTGAATTGGACACAATTTACAGCGGAGTGATGAGGTGATACATGCCATTTCCAGAATTTCTTCCCATTGATTTGCTCTGGTTTAGGCATCTCTTACTTAGGAACAAGTTTGATCACTTTTTTCCTGACTACTTCATTGTATATCTCTTCGGCCTTGGTTAGGTCAAATAGATATGAAGTGAAAATAATGACCCTATTAGAAAAGTATCCCCTAGTTGGATTAGCGTGTTTATGATCCTACACAGCTTTGACCAATGATTTGATGGTCACGGACACCCTGCCCGATGTCTGGTTCTCGGCGGTAGCAACATCTAATTCTTACCCTCTATGTTTTCCAAGGATGTCTCCTCGATATTTTTGTGGTTTATCTGATGAATATATATCTTGTTTTTACTGAAATAGAGTACTTTAGAGTTATGCTTCTGTTGTTATTCTTCTTTGGCTTCGAAAGCCGAAAAATAGCTACAGAGTGGCTGCTAGGAATATTTGGCACATGTTGTGATGTCACCAGATGTCTCAATGAGCTTGGAGGAGATACCAGTTGTGCGGGAATTTCCGGATGAGTTAAGAGGTTGCCACTCCAAAGGGGGGTTGAGTTTACAATTGAACTTCTTCCGGATACTCAACTTATTTCTTCAACTACCGTATCAGATGGCACCGGCAGAGTTGAATTGATAGTTCAACTGTAGGATTTAGTGTATTTGGAGTTCATTCGACCGAGTATGTCACCTTGGAGAGCCCCAGTACTATTTTTACGAAAGAAAGTTGGTAGCCTAAGACTTTGCATTGTGTGTCGACAGCTGAATAGGGTGGCAGTGCAGAAAAATTTTCCTTTCCACAGATTGATGATATCTTTGTGTATTCGAGAAGTGCGAAGGAATCTGGAAAACACTTAAGTCTAGTCTTGAATACCCTCGAGAGGAAGCAACGATATGCTAGGTAGAGTGAGTGTTAGTTTTGGTGGACCAGTGTTGGTTTTATGGGTCAAGTTATATCTGTTGAGGGGAGTAGTGTTGATCCTAGGAAGACCGAGACAGTTTTCAATTGGTATTAACCAACCATGGTAGTTGGGACTTGGAGCTTCTCAGACTAGCTGGGTATTACAGGTGTTTGGTAGAGTGTTTTTCTAAGATTGCAGCCCTGTTAACGCAATTGAGTCAGAAGGGAGTCAAATTTGTTTGGGATGATTTGTGTGAGCAAAGCTTTCGGGAACTGAATAGAAGGTTAATTACGGTTCTATTTTTTACCCTTTCGGACGGTAGTGAGGGTTTCAAGGTCTACATTAATGCATCTCTACGAGGTTTGGGACATGTACTTTCGCAACATGAGAGGGTTATTGCTTATGAATCTAGGATGTTAAAAACTCATGAGATGAATTACCATGCCGTTGACTTGGAGCTTTCTGTAGTGGTGCGTGCACTGGAGATTTTGCGACACTATCTTTATGAGGAGACATGCACTAGAGATTTTGAGATACTTGGATCGGGTGTCGAATGGTGTGCTCGAGAGGAAAGGGACTTTGGAGGGTTCGGTTATTGTGCGAGCTAGGAAGCTTAGGGCCATGGTTTTGTTAGCAAGGGGAACCCAGTTGAAAAAGATTCATTGCTTTCTCGGCTAAAGCAAGTATTTGATGTGTTCAGGATCATCAGTTAGGTAACCAGAAGATTTGGGGTACCAAAAAAGGAATTTGGTGCGAGTCGGGTTTTCGGTAGGGGACTCAAATAGAAACAATAACTGATGGGTTACTGACAGGTCGCGACGGTTCGTCATGGGTGCCATCAACGGTTGGGATATTCTGGTGACGGGGGACTTGGTGACAGCTCGGTGGGAGCAGAGGTGTCGGACTTGGTTCTGAGTTGGGCCTGCGCGGGTGGCAGGTGGAGTCGACGAGTGTCAACTCTTGAACAAGGTTGTGGAACTGAGTTCTGTGTTCCAGTGGTTGTTGGATCACTCAATCATCAGGTGTTGTCACTAAGGTTGAGCTGGGATTATGCGTTAGTCTTGGATTCTGGTTGACGTTGGGTGACGTTGTCCCTTATTTGTAATGTGGAGGGATTTTGGATGTGGACGTGACCACGTGGGAGCCTCAGTTTGGAGGCGAGATTGGATTCCCACATTTTTGGAAAGGGTTAGTGCGAATTTCGAAGGAAAAATTTATATAAAGATGGTAGATTGTAATGACTCCGCCCGGAATTACGGGATTATCGAGGACTTTTCGAGATTTTTGAGGTAAATTGAGGGTTTTACCCTTAGGTGGATAAAAAGTTGACTTTTGACCTAGGAGGTTCTTTGCACGTATACCTAGGCCCATTGCGTAGATTGTGGGATTGTGATTATGTGGGATTGTGATTACGTGGGATCATGGGATTGTGGTTTCGAGACAAATTAATTACTTCGGTTGTTTTTTTGGCTTATGTTTCACAAATATCTTATGAGGTAAGAGGTTGGATGGGTGACAAGTGTCACCATCCTTAGACTTGTGGAATTAGTCCTTATCCATTTATCCTTAATGGATTTTGAAACAAACACACCCACACATCATCATTATCAATCTTATTCTTGTTTAAGGGAATGGACCTCAGAGAGACTGAAGACGATGGAGGAAGCTCAGGGATTGGAGGAAACCCAGGAACTTAGGTAAACCTATGAACCCGTAAGGGTTGAAATTTGGTTTCTCAATTTTGGGAGTTTGGAACCTCTAACTGAGGTTGTATTCATGTTCTTAGAGGTTGTACAAGTTTGTAGGATAAAAATGAACAGTTTTGGACTAAATGAGGAGCTTGGGTTGGAGCTCGAAGCTTGGACGTAGGTGTCAAGCTTGGCTAGAGGTTTTTCAGGTCTGAATTCTCAGTTTTGGGATCGTGGATCGATTTCTGGGTAGGCTAGGAGTAGATTGGTGAAATTAGATTGAAGAATGGATGTAAAATGGTGATTTGGGAGTTTGGTCGCGATTCAGGTTGAGTGACCCACGAGAAATAAGAGACGATGACGTGGCAGACCAAGTCATCATGTCAAGCTACGTGGTCGTGGCTGGTTGGTGCCACGTGGCGATGTGTCAAAGGATGTCAGAGGGTCCATGTAGTAGGACGACGCTAGTATGACATCAACAGGTGACGTCATGATGACGTCAGCATGTGACACGTGTCGGGTGCCATGTGGTAGGTGTCAAGTGATGCCATGGACACGTGTCAGTGGGTGCCACATGGTAGATTGTCAGGGATTTCCAGGTGACATGTTAGTTAAGGCTGACATTAGCGGCTGACGTCAGTAGCTGACACGTCACTGCATTAACCAAGCACGTGGGAACTTTGACCAGCACATGTGGGTGCGTGGGCTTGAATTTTGAGGTAAAATCAGTCTTGTTCAAAAGGCTTTGACGTCTTGGATCCGATGGTGGTAATTTCAGGTCGATCGGAGGTCTTTTGGTCAGATTTTTGGAGGTTTTTCTCCTTGAGAATGTGTTCGGGACGTGTTTACTGTTCCAGATTTTTTGGGGGTTTCTTGTATGGACTTTCATGGATTGTTAATGACCCTCGAGAGTGGCCTTAATACGCCAAGATGTTTTGGAGACTTCGAATTGGCTTACGGCTCAGTTTTGAGCAAGCGACAGTATTGTTAGTGGACAGTTTCTTTCATAACTCTTATGCATGCATAATCATATGTTTT
This sequence comes from Prinsepia uniflora, assembly GCA_032719365.1. Classification (NCBI taxonomy): domain Eukaryota; kingdom Viridiplantae; phylum Streptophyta; class Magnoliopsida; order Rosales; family Rosaceae; genus Prinsepia; species Prinsepia uniflora. The sequence goes on along the minus strand of CM064870.1, from coordinate 3,781,963 downwards.
ACTAGTTTTATGATATGGTCTGGCATAGTTATGGATACAATTATGATTGTTGGATAATGATTGGTTTCAAACTGTATTTATGGTTATGATTCTTGGATATTATTTTTATGGTAGTTTTTGGAAAAAATTGGGTTTTGGGCTAGTGCCTGGATTAAAATGTAGACTTATTATGCTAAGTGCATCAGGAACAAAACATTTTTTCTCAAAATGTACACTAAATGTGGTCAATTTATTGAGTGAAAAATAAGAGAGGGGATACAGAATGATGAATGAAGTTGTTGGATCGTTTTTGAATTTTGAAAAACAAAACGAGGGAAACAAATATGCCTCGTCAAATAATGTGGGCGGTCGGTGAAGATGGCGCCGTTGTGCATGAGGGACTTGTGGGCGAGGGAGCAGTTGGAGATGAAGATGGCAGGATGGGAGATGCGAATATTGACAATGGGTTGCATGGACGGATGGGTTGGATGGGTTGGAGGATTGGATAAGTTTTTAGTTTTCTTTTTCAAAATAAATTAATATAAAATTTATTTTAAAATATCAAATGTCTAAATTACCCTTACAAATTTGTAATGTAACTGCCACGTCATCAGTTTTCACGGCGTTAATAGCAGAGATAGACAGATGGAGAAATGGTTTTGACGGTGTAACCGTTCCTAGTGCACATTGGGGCAAATTTTAGTCCCTGATGTATTTTGAGAAAAAGTGACATGTTTCTGGTGCACTTAGCCTAATAAGCCTAAAACGTATTTTGGGTCTCGATGTTGTTTTATTGTTTAGTCAACCTCATACGATTAGATCGCCATTCGAAAGGATGGTCTGAGTGTAACGACCCGTCCCGAGTTTACGGGATTAATTACAAATAAATCGAGGATTACCAAGACTAATCGAGACTTTTGATCGGGGCGAAATTACGATTTTACCTTTGGAATGGATAAAAAATTGACTTTTGATCTGGGAGGTCAAATGCACGAAGACCGAGGACCGTTACGTAGATTAATATGATACGAGTCCATAGATAGATGGCATGTCAAAATCGAACGTCTTATGGGAAACTTATGGGTCACGAAAGAAAATTAGAACTATTTACTTTTGCACGAAAATCGAGAAGAGTTGTCTTATGTGGGGCCCAAATATTTTAGTCAGCCTCAGTGGATGAGTGACAAATGTCACTCATCCATTGCTCTTTCCTTTTTCATTCATGCATATCTCTCCCTTTTCTCTCTCTTTCGTTCAACCAAACCCGAAAACCCCAAAAATCCTTCCCCTTCCCCATTTGCAATTCCGTTTGAGGCCAACAGAGTGACTGAAGGTGAGTGAGGGACTGAGAGACGTTGTCGGAGGAAGCAGGACCGCCGTGAACGGCGGAGGAGCCCCGAAAACCGAAGTAAACCCGAAACCCGTGACTTTTCAAAATTCGAATTTGTGTTTGGATGTTTGGGGAACAGTTTTGTTGACTGTGTTATGTTTCTAGGACTTGGACGAGCTCGTGGGGATAAAAAATTTAAGAGGTTTGGACAGCTGGACAGTACTGGAAGGGTGGTGGAAGCTTGGTCGTGGCTGGTGGTCCAAGACAGGTACTTTCAAGCATATTTCTTGTGGTTTTGAGGTCATAGAGCTATTCTAAGGATCATTACGAGTCGTTAGGGACAAAAATGGCGAGGATTGGTTGAGGAATGAAGGGATTTAGAATCGGGTCAGGGTCACGGGTCTGCATGACCCGGTTTAGTCATTCGGGTATGACCCGTCCCGAGGAAGAAGACAATGATGTCATCATGTTAGATGTCATGCCACGTGGCCCAATCACAGAATGACACGTGTCATGTTGTCAGTGCCCAATCAGCCTAACATGTTAGTGACATGGACCAATCAGGTGGTGCCACGTGTCACTGAATTACATGGCCCAACGGGTTACTGCCACGTGGCACCTATCAAGATGACGTCAGCGTTGACCTGACCGTTGACTTTTTGACCAGTAACTTTAACCCGTGGGCACGAGTCTCGGGTGGGACTAGTACCATTTTAAAGGTTTCAAAGGTCTGGATCCAATGGTGGTGGTTTCAAATCGATTGAAGAACGTTCGATAGGTCATTTAGAGGTTTAAAGCCTCGGGAATCGTGTTCGGGACACGTTTCTGGTATGGGACATTTTGGGGATTTTGAATATGAACTTATAGAGTCTGATAGTGACCTTTGTATGTGTTTTGGACAGTTCTGGACGTCCTGGAGAGTATGGATTCGCCTTTGAGTGGCTTAGGGCGAGGATTTCGAGGCGCAGTTTGGACAGTATGTGAGTGGACTTTGTTTTATGAATTATGATGCATGCATAAATGTTTTATATATTTTATAAACATGAATTGAGACGCATTGATTGCATCTGATTATATATGGTTGATTTGACATTTCGTAGAAAATGCATTATTGCATGTAATTCGAGATTTTTGGTTTATATGATATTTGGGCTTCGATCGAGCATACTATGTGCATGTGCTTTATGTGATTTTCATGGTTTCACGGAGAGGCGTGAAATCGAAGACTTGATTTACAGTTTTAGAAGATTTCACAGAGATGCGGGAAATCGGTATTCGGGCGTGAGTCCTAGTTGATTTAGTCATTGATTAGGATGATAGTCAAAGGGGATTTTGAAATGTGAAATGGTTTTCGGATTTAGAAATATCTTTCGAGCGTATAACCCAGTTGATTTATTATTTTACTTAAAGTATAGTCAAATGTGAGACGTATTGGGCTATGACCCAGTTATGAGATTTATGAAAGATATTTCGGGTATGAGACTCAGTTGTGGATTTGATAGGATTCAAGGAATCCTGGGATGTGAAGTGTCACTAGACACTGGTTTTCAGGCTGTGACCCATATGGTGATATTTTGGGCTTGTGGCCCTATTGATGATTTTCAGGTTAGAGTTCGATCAATCGAGTTAGAGTCCCGATCGACGATGATTTTCTGGTTAGAGTCCCGGGTGGTATGACGCTCGCCTCCAGAGTGCTGATGTGTTTCTTCCGGAGAGGTCACGGTGCACTACCTATTGTCGAGCAGCCGCTAGAGGCGATGGCCCATGAAGGCTCAACTCATGAGTGTTGTTGTTCTCTGAGATTGATCGGTGATGTGTTCAAGATGATCTAGAGAAGGTCGCGGTGGATGATGTGTTCACGGTGATATGCTAGGATTCTGAGCGGTCTGAGCTTATTTTCATGCGCGCTGGGATTAGAATCATGTCTGACACTGAGATGATGATGGGCTGAGTTCTTACATGGTTTTCTATTGGGGCTGACGTCCCCTATGTGATTTGATTTGGACGGAGACCCTGTACTTGTTTTCTGATTGGGCTGAGACCCAGTATGATTTGGTTTTGGGCTGAGTCCCTACTGAGGAACTGGCTTAGTTGAGCCATGTTTTTATCGGATTTGATTTGAAAAGCAATACTTGTTTTTCGGAAAAGTATTTGAAATACTGTTTTATGATGCATGCATGCTTTTACGTGAAGGGTATAAGTGTATTTCGATAAATAGTTTTTTTTTTTAAACTGTCGTTTTTATCCACTCACAGTTTTTATGTTTTTAATTCCCTTCAGGCTGATCACGGATGCGGGCTGTAGTAGGACAGAGACATCACATGCCACCATAGTCCTGGCGTACTCTGGATAACCGCGAGGGGGTGTCGAGTTTATCCCATGTCTGACACGCGGTGTTAAACGGGAGCAGATGTAACAACCCGTACCTTCAGGAAGGGTATAAATGTAATTTTGTAAAAGAATTGTATAAAAAGGACGATTTTGCCCTTGTGAATAGTGTGTCAAAAGTTGACTTTTTGATTGACAGGTTAGATGAGTGTTGACCATTGACCGTGACGTAGTTTAGGACGTCACGAGTCCGTAGACAGGTGGCATGTCCGATTTGGACAATCGGAGAAAAAGTTATGATGTTCGGAAGATTAAGGGCATTACCGTAATTTTGATTAATTAGAGGAAAATGTTGACTTTTTAGTGGACTTTTGATTTTCACGTAGACCGAGGACTGTTAGATAGGTCTCGACGTCCTGAATACAACGACAGGCGGCACGCTGTCATCGGACGTCGGACGAAATAGTTATGGGCTTGGAAAGTTCGAGGGCAAAATGGTAATTTTTAAACCTAGGGGCCTTTTGGTCTTTTTGTCTTTAGGTCCAATTAGATAAGGGCAAGTGGCATGAGCGGGATTGGATATTTTGTGCTGATGACTATAGAGAAGGGGACACGTGGATTAACACTAGAGGATTCTAGGGTGTTAATTATACACACGGGCACATATTGATCGATTTCAACCGTGCAAATTGGTTTGAGAAGTAGAAAACATAGTTGTAACAACCCGTACTTACGGGAAGGGTAAAAATGTAATTTCTGTGAAGTTTTGTAAAAAGGACGATTTTGCCCCTATGAATAGTAAACGAAAAGTTGACTTTTTGTACGATTGATTGGATGAGTGTTAGCCTTTGACCGTGACGTAGGTTAGGACGTCACGAGTCCGTAGACAGGCGGCAGGTTCGATTCGGACAACCGGAGGAAAAGTTATGATGTACGGAAGGTTGGGGGCGTTACCGTAATTTCGAGTTAAGAAGGGAAATGTTGACTTTTTGGAGGATGTGTGATTTTCACGTAGACCGAGGACCGTTGGATAGGTCTCGACGTCCTGAGTTCAACGACAGGCGGCACGCTGTCATCGGACGTCGGACGGAAAAGATACGGGTCTGGAAAGTCTGAGGGCAAAATGGTAATTTTGTGCAGAGGGGCATTTTGGTCATTTTCCCTCAGCCCAATCAGATAAGGGCAAGTGGCAGATATTTTTGGGATGGCCAATAGCTGAGGGACACGTGGGGGACCCTAGATGGTTCTAGGAGGAACTTAAGTGTGCACGGCCACACTTGGTCCTTTTTGAACCGTGCACCAATTCGAAGGAAACTGAAAACAGAGAGAAGTTTGGGTGAGGCGGTGATCGATCTGGAGGCTAGGGAGAGTGAGGAGTGACTGGTGAGAGTGACAGAGAGACGTGGGTGAGGTGCTGATCGTGTTTTGGGACTGGAATCGTGCACGGCGGCACGGTGGTGGTGCGGCGAACATTGAGGAAAACAGGGGAGACCGTGGACGGTGGAGGCTGTTGTGCCGTGTGGTGAGGCAAACCAGGGCGGTAGGAGACTCAGGAGGTTGAGGGGAGTCCCACGAGCACCGTGGTGGGTGACGGTTCTCACGGCGGCGCCGGAATCGAAAGGTAAGCTCGTTTACTCTGTTTTTCGTGGATTTTTCAAATGCAAAGTCGTGAAGTTGGGCTTAGAGTCGAGGGATTAGGAGGTCAGGGTGCTGTTCAGGGAGGTCTTAGGCGTCGTTTGTGGTGGTTGCCGTGACGGGAGGTTCACGGTGGCTGGTGGTTCGACGGCTGGTCCGTTGTACCCTGTTTTAGCCGTGAGTTTCAAACTTGAAGTCGTGGACTTCGGGGATGAATCGACGGATTCTGTGAGTTGGGTAGGACTAAGTAGGGTCCTAGGGTGGTGCTGGTATCACCACCGTGAAGGGGGAAGCTGTGGACGGCCGGGAAGGAAAACAGAGCCCACGGGCAAGGTTTTTCGAGGTTGAAGACGAAGGGTTTTAGGCCGTGATTTCTGGATTTTAGGACTGGGTTTGATTGCAGGGGACTGGACGAAGCTAGTGGTATTGAAATGGAGAAGAATGGTGGGTGAACGGCGGAGAACCGGTCACGCCGGTTCAACACAGTTGAACCGGTTGACTCGAGGTTGAAGGTGGACTGTAGCAGGCGCGTGAGGCCCACGCGCAGCCACTTTGGGCGGCGCGTGGGGGCGCGTGGGGAGGAATCCGGTTAAGCGTCCAACATGAGTTTAGCCCTAAATGTCCTAAGGAATCCAATGGTACAGTTTTCGGGTTAATCGGACGGTGTTACGGAATGGTTCGGGAATCCGTACGGTTTAGGGTTTATGATTAAAATATTATTAAATTCCCGAAAAATTGGGGAAAATAGGGAAGGTATCCTTGATGTTATTGTGACCCTATTTGGTATCTATTGACAGGACGGGAGACACCAGAGACGGTTGAGGAGCGCACGGAGCGCGAGTGACGTGTTGTAAACTGTGAGTGGACTCTTTCTTATTTCCGAGCATGCCAAACTGTTTTAATTACTGTTTTATGATTCTATGTGTGTTTTCATGCTTTAAATGATGGTTATACGTGATTGAGATGTTTGCACGTTTTTCGAGATATTTTCGGGGTTTTACACGTTTTTCGAGAAAAAGCCGGTTTTCAGATTTTGATGCCATATTTGAGGAATTCACCCTATAACTGTTTTCTGATGATGGTAAATGGGTTATGAAACATGGTTAGGGATTTCCTATGGTTTTTAGTATGGAAATGGATTTTCCGGATTTGGGTTCGGAATGTCGGTTCTGAACGCCGGAAGGGCTTCGAACCGGGGGTTTCGAATTCGAATCTGGCGATGGATTTTGAATTGGTTTTACACTGGATGTGGATTGGATTTGCTGGATCTGGATATGGGTTTAAAGACCCGGATTGATATTGATGGGGGACGGGCCCGGATTGAGTTTAAAGACTCGGGAGTTTAAAGACTCGGATATTATGATATTACCCCCCATAGGCCTATTGAGTTTAAAGACTCGGGAGTTTAAAGACTCGGATTTATATGTGAGGCCTGGTTGAGTTTAAAGACTCGGATAGGTCCAGCAGGTTTGATCGGGTTATACTCTGGTTTCTTATGATGTTTTATAGTGTATCTGTTTCTTATGGTATTTATAGTGTCTCTGTTTCTTATGATGTTCATATTATGGTTTTTTCTAATACTTCATTGGCATGCCTGGTTTTAAACCGGAGGGAACAAATGATTTTATTTCCTTACGTTGATTTGTTGGTAGACGGTTTTAAAACTTTCATTCTTTTTGGTCCACTCACACCTTTTGGTTTTAATTTCCCTCCAGGTCGTGGTGATAGCGCCGGGGTGAACGTTGAGGCAGATATCGAGGCATAGGGCTTCCGACGTTCTTCCGTTGCGGACTTAGACTTGTAGGACTTTTGGTGCCCATTTTGTAGAACTATGCTCTGACTTACTGTTGTATATATTTACTCCTTCGTCTGATGGTTATGCTTATGGTTGTATTAAGTTTATTTTTGGCATTGTAAGTATGATTGTCAGACGGGAGCAGGGTTCATCCCGAGTATCGAGGTGATATTTGGGACGGGTCCTGACAATAGTGGTGAGGTGGTGGTGAGTGTGATCGATTTTGTGCGTGTGTGAGAGTCCTGTGAGTTGTGATAGTAATAGAGAGAAGAAGAGAGACTGGTGATCGGATTTTGGAATTGAAATCGTGCAAGGAACACGACGGTGGTGAGGTTTGATTTTCAGGGAAACAGAGAGAGTTGTGGGACAGAGGTGGTGATTATGCCGTGTTGTGGTACAAACCAAGCTAATAGGAGGCTAGGACGACAGCAGGGGACTCAGTGGACACCGTGGTACACGGCGGTGCAGACGACGGAGGAAGAATCGAAGGTATGACCCGAATCCCCTGTTTTTCCCTTTTGATTGTTTTCAAAAGTCGTGGACTTTAGGATAGAGTCGAGGGTTTTGGTGAGCGATGTGAACTTCAGGGAGGTCCTGGGAGTCGTCTAGGATGGTCGCCGTGACGAGGGAAGGTCTGGGTGGCTGGAGGCCAAAACAGGATTTACGGGCAGTTTGTTTCGAGGTTGAGGATGATGGGTTTAGGCTTCGATTTCTAGGTTTTAGGATGGGAATAGATTGCTAGGAACTGGAAGAAGCTACTAGGATTGAAATGGTGGAAAATCATGGCGGAATTGCAGAGAACCGGGTGACTCGAGGTAGACGATGCACTGTAGCAGGCGCGTGAGGCCCACGCGCAGCCACTTTGGGCGGCGCGTGGGGGCGCGTGGGGAGGATTCTGAACAAACTTCCAACATGGGGTTTGTGCTAAATGCTCTAAGGAATCCATTGAGATAAGTTTCGGGTAAATCGAACGATGTTACGGGATAGTTCGAGGATTCAGACGGTTTAGGATTTACGTTTAAATTACGTATAAATTCCCAAAAATTGGGGAAATTAGGGTTAGTATATTTAACGTATTTGTGACCCTATTTGGTGCCTATTGACAGGACGGGAGACGCCTGAGACGGTCAAGGAGCGCACAGAGCGCGATTGACACTTTCTGATTTGTGAGTGGACTCTTTCTTTTCTTACGAGCATGCCTAACAATTTTATTTATGTTTTATGATTTTAAGTATGTTTTTTGTGCTTGTTCATGCTGATTATATGTGATTGATATGCTTTCACGTTTTTCGAGACATTTTCGGGTTTTCGCACGTTTTTCGAGAAAAAGCTGGATTTCTGATTTTGATGCTATATTTTGGGATTTCAATTTATCATTGTGTTCTGATGGTTATAAATGAATTATGAGACATGATTTTGGTAAACCCGGTTTTGGTTTAAACTGGATTTCGTGGATTTCCGGATTTGGGTTCGGAATGACGGTTCTGAACGCCGGAAGGGCTTCGAACCGGGGATTTCAGACTCGGGAGTTTAAAGACTCGGATATTTACGATATTACCCCCGTAGGCCTATTGAGTTTAAAGACTCGGGAGTTTAAAGACTCGGATTACATTTGAGGCCTAGTTTGAGTTTAAAGACTCAGATAGACCCAGCAGGTTTGATCGGACTTTGGAATTGGTGGATTTGGTTTTATGATATGATCTTGTTATACTGTTTTATATTGCGGTTTTCTGATACTTCATTAGGCATGCATACTTATTTTAAAACGGAGGGTAAAATCTTATTGTTTTTCTTAATCCTTGTTTGATTTCTCAATCGTGTTTGGAACTCTTATTTCTTTTAGTCCACTCACACTTTTTGGTTTTAACTTACCCTCCAGGTCGTGGTGATAGCGCTGGGGTGAACGTTGAGGCAGGAATCGAGGCATAGAGCTTACGACGTTCTTCCGTTGCGAGATTAGCCTAGTAGGATTTTGTGCCTGTTTTGTATAAACTATACTCTGAATTACGGTTGTATTATATTTCTCACTTGTCTGGTAGTTATGCTTATGGTTATTTTGAGGTTCTTTTGGGTACTTTAAGTGTGATTGTTAGACGGGAGCAGGGTTCGTCCCGGGTATCGAGATGATATTTGGGACGGGTCCTGACAGTAGACATATCCCACGATAATCCAAAGGGAATGTGATGGGTCCTGTCACTGAGGATTCCCAAGGACGAACTAGGATGTGGTCTGATTTGGACTTGACACGTGCCGACAAAGTTGGACTCTATGGATTCATAGTTGTCTACCGGTAGTATAGATGAGATGCTAGTTGGACTAGCAGGCTGGTTGGATCAACGGGATCAGGTTAGCTTTATTTGCTGTGATGTGTTCAATGGTTTTCAGAACGGCTTAGAGCTGGTGATTTCAGGGAAGTGTGGGTCAGGGGGCTTTAATGCGTTTATGTGATTTGGGTTGGACCCATAGATTTTATATATTACGATTTTATCTTAAATTAGTGGTTTATTCGGTTATGATGCATGTTTCCTAAAACGGTGGGTTTAAAGGTTTATTTCGGAAAATAGTTTTCCAAAATTTTATTGTTGCCTACTCATAGTATTTATTGGTTTTTGGTACCTTCCAGGTTGATTTTGGACGCAGACTGTAAGGATGTTGAGGCATCAAGTGGGTCGGCGTACTCTGATTATCTTAAGTATAGTGTAGTAATATCCCTTGTCTCACACAAGGTAGGTATAACTCTTTTATTGTTAAAGGGTACTTGGGTAATTTTACAGCATTGTGTCATATGGGAACACATCCGTTCACGTTAATCGAGGGGGATTACGATGAGGGTCCTGCCAATTGGATCTTATAATCCCCCCACTTTAAGGTCCAGCATCCTCGCGGCACACTTCCTGTTGGGGTCTAGCTCTGATATCATTCTGATAATGACTCGACGCCCCTAGCGCGATATTGTCCGCTTTAGGCTCAACCCTCACGGTTTTGTTTTTGGGAACTAACGTGCAATCTCCTAGTGGGTCACCCATCCTGAGATTGCCCTAACCCAATCTCACTTAACTTTGGAGCTCCAACCAAACCCAAAGTCAGTGAGCTCTCAAAAGGTCCCGTGCTAGGAAGATACGTATCCACACATATAAGGCACTTCACTTTTCCCTACCCGAGCGATATGGGATTGTTCACCGATCTTACTTCCCAAGCTCACGGGTTTTGCTCACCGTTCTTACTTCCCAAGCTCACCAGTCTTACTTCCCAAACTCACAGATCTTCCATGGGTCATGTGTGGTAAACAATTAAACATTGTTAGTTTCAATGTATTATTTCTATAAATAAATAAATAAAGTATTAATCGATTATTATTATTATTATTAAATTAAACAAATGCTTTATTGGGTTTGGGCTTCAATCTCTTTGGGATTCGGGTGTATTTCTAAAGAAATCTAAACTTAAATTATCATTATTATTACTTATTATTTTTTAGAGGTTGTATTTGTTTGTGTTTTTGTCTTCTAACCCGATAAAGTTTGGGTTTGTAAATATATTGAGTTTGGGTTTGTTTGGTATTAGGTTTCTTTACTAATTATTCTTTATTCAATCTCTCATTTTATTTTAAATGAATTATATAGTATATGTTTATGTATATGTAATATTGTAGTACACAATTTATTAATTTTTTGTCCTTATAAAAAAAAAATTGCATAGGGGCCCGCTTAGATCCCGCCTAACTACCTAGACGCTAGGTCTTGATCCGCCGCTTTAGAAACACCTAGCGCCGTTTAGAATATTGCGGGGAATACATGCCGAGACTAAGTGACAATTTAATTTTCGTACCCGAAGTTTTACTCTTTTTTTTTTTTTGCCAAAATAAATTATCATAAATTAAAGACGAATCAATAAGTTTAAAAATATTAAATAACCATGGAGGTTCTAGATCATCCCAACGTTGATATTGTTTAATAAATCATGCATGTTTCGCCACTTTATGGGTTGCAGCATTTTTTTTCCTGGGGATGAATTGCAACTTACCAGCCTCAAAAGCTTTCGAAGCTCCAAGATATCAAGTAGCAACCCCTCAATACTTCCGTCCATGCACACTCCCTCTTAAAGGCACTTCACCAACACATGAATCAGTTTCAAATATCGCTCTCTTGCAACCATCATCAGCAAACCCTAAGTTTTACTCGGTTATGGTAGGCAATTTATTTAGTTGACTTACTGTCATCTTGTTTGACGAAAAATAATTGTCTTCCAAAAAGTCGTAGATTTGAAAAATCAAGAGAAATGCTGGAAGGGGCAATTTATTAAGCAACATAATTACATGTATTAATATTATTTTATTAGCTACTTTTCTAAGTATTTTTGCTAATAAAAAAGGCAGACTACCACCTTTCCAAAGCGGAGAGTAGGCTCACCCTTCGAGCGTGGGACACATTACGGTTTTTATTTTAAGTGTTAAAAACTCCACCCTCAAGCAAAACAATACGGAACCCCTTGGAAATGAACATTTTCTTCCATTTCGATTTCATTATATTTTTTTTTTCTTTAAAAGTAATACAATTCCAATTTTCAGTTACTGGCTAAGTCAACATATATGGATTTAAAATAATCAATTAAAAAAATAATTGAAATGCAAACAATTTGGAATTGTTACAGTTAGACCTATACGTGCTGCCCTTCACCTGTTAACCATATAATCCTCCTCCATCTCTGCACAACTGGGAGAATAAAATGACGCATTTACCGTTCACATTTGAGAATCAAAACGGCTAAGGCAAGCTTTGAGTAAAAAAACAGACTAGCTCGCCGGAGACAATGATCCAACACATGTATACTTGTATGATCAAGCATTCGTTTCTTTCTTCAGTCAGATCTTGGCCGGTTTGAGCCACTTTTTGGATTATTGTACACCGGTAACAGCCACGATGACCCGGGTTTCCTTCTTCCATGACACCGCCAATATAGTACAAACAGAGCTACTAGTACACCCACCGGAATTGCCCATCTGTCTCAAACGAAAATGTAGAAAAAAAGTGAACCACAATGTGACTTGCAACCCAAGCAACATCAAGAAGGAACATTTGTTTACCTGTCTAGATCAAGGATGGGGCTGTACACAAGTGTTTCCCAGGTGCCTACTATTACATGCCAAACTGGGTTGTAGTAAAGAGACTCTGCCGACCAAAACATCCTCGTGTATGTCTCCAAGAAGATGAAGAGAATCCAGGCCCCAATTTCAATCAAAATAAACTTTATAATGAACCGGCCAATAACCACCATGACGAGGGAGAAGGCAACCAACCAATTAAACAGCCTGTGATTGTACTCTTTTATAAATAGGGAACGTGACTTCCCCAACATCTGCAAATGAAATCATACACCTTGTATATGAGCTTTTTCACCAAAGATAAAGAACTAAAGATAGAAGACCAGGGGAAAACAAAGGAAGGTGATTTTCACACTCCTGCTGTCGGATTGAGTAAACTTTAGCAACATCAACGGATAGAAACAAAAGGAGAAAATGGAGCGAAAATCACTTCCCAAAAGAAATGGCCTACACAAGATATGCCAAACCTTCATCATGCGATGCTCATAGTTTGCTTTTGCAGGACCAACGCACTCCTTCTCAAAACTTTGGTTGCATTGAAGGAAACCGGCATTGAACTTTGCCATGGAAGGAAGTCTGAGAACTTGAAGTTGATCCATTTTATCCTCACACCTGGTATACAATGCCTCACAAAGCTTTGAAGATCGATATTCGTTTGCCATGACGACAGTCCTATACACCTAGACAAAGCCAGAGTTTAAGAAGCACACATTACATTAGAAACTAAAACAATTCAAGGCTCCTTAAGAATAAGTATGAAACTAAAACTAGTGTTATACAAAGTAGTTATACCTTTTCTATTTCTTCTTCTAGTTTTTCGACTGATTTCTTTGCATGGTGACGGCCAAAATGTTGCTCCTCAAAAATTTTCATCACCTCCTTCACGGTACTTTCATGGTAGCCTTGCAGAGATTGCTCTAAGAGAGGTAAACTCAATTTTTCCACCTTTTCATGGTATAGCTTTAAGCATCGCTCAAGAATACCCTTATTGAAAACCTCCACCAGAGAGCCTGTTGATGGAATCTCCCCTTTGTTCAAGGCTTCAAGAATCTGAAATATGAATTAATAAAAATACAAAACTATAGAAGAAAGAAACACGACTACGATGTTTTCTTTTTCTTTTCTTAAATTCTTCATGGATGGGATACCACATGATAATAACTGAAATAAATCTCTGATTATAGTTGATTTCAAGTAGCCAACAAGATAATATAACAGGTACCTGCTCGAGAAAAGATACAAACTCATTTCCATTAAGAGCTCTTCCCTGCACAATTTTTGGACGGATAATACTGGAAACAAGCTGTTTTAGTTGTTCCTTTTTCTTGACATACATCGGGTCAAGCTCACCATCCTTCATGTCACAGAGTTTAGTTCGCCGAAGGTGAGGCTGTTTGAAAGTTCAAAATCGCAATAGAATCAGACCACTTGACTAATAAATCGAATAAGGACTCTACAGCTAAGGGATGATAAAGACTCGAGCATTGCACGCATTTACAAATGTGCACCTACCATAGGTTAATACCGTCAAATACACAAATCTTCGGGCAATTGGAAACAACTTAATGTCCAAAAATTCAATTTTTTTCTCTACCCTCAGGAACATCTAATAATAAGATGGTACACACAAGATTATGTCATACAAGTGAAAAATTTACACTTCTTTTCAAGCAACAATGAAGTCAAGCGATGGACCCAGTGATAAAATAATAAAAGCATATACTAATATCAGAATAGCAACTATGTGATCATCAAGGAAGCAATGAACTTGTTCCCCACTCCCCTAGTCCACTACCAGTCACACTTATTGGATGTGGGTCCGACATAAAGCACGTCAAAAAAATGCCCGCCTCAAGGGAACAAGTAACATCATTTCGCCAATTTATAACAATTCTAGGCAGTCACTGTAGATGTTGGATGCTCAGAATATGCATATGTTGAACAGTCATTAAAAAAAATATCAATATTAAGCCAGGAAAATGAGAGCAAAAGGAAAAGAGGGAAAGACATACTTGTGGTAAACTGAAGGCTGTGCTATTATCACCCATAATAGCCAAAGAGTCTCGGATCTGGTTGACCTGATTAAGACATGCAAAAAGTGTTCACTTTCAATCCCTCAACAGAAATATCTTAGCGGAAAGTGATAATATAAGAAAGAAAATACCATATCAATATTTTTGTTGCCTGCAATATCAAAAGGACCCACCGTTAAACATATGAAAAACTAAAATGTAGAGCATTGATGGAAAGATAGCTCTTGTCCAAGGATGGATAGGAAAAAAAGAAGAAAACTAACCATCACTGTTAGGAACATGAAGGAGAGCTTCATGCACCATTTCTTGCACCGATTTCCCTTCTGCAGAACACACATAACAATGTCAATTCATGAACATTCTGCAGGAAGCTTGGAACAAAGGGTGAATCGATGAAAAGATATCTTGGTGGACTGTCATTGGCATTTCTCAACTTACGCAAAAAATCACGCTGGATAAGCCACAGTAGCTTTGCAGGTTCAAATGCTGTTTCTTGCCCCTAGAAAAGAATCCAATCATTCAGATGCATACTTTCTTGCAAGTAGCACGCACAATGGATAATGATCTAAGGGATTGGAGATTACCTTCACTCTATTTGCCACATATTGCAAACCAGCCGCAAAACATGTCAGTTTTGGTAATAGCAGAACAAATTAGATACAATGAGAATAAGGAATATAAGAAAGTGCAGAGTCTGCAGACCTTCCATAAAATTCCTCAGCAAGCTCAACAGCAAATGATAACCGAGCAATGTCAGCTTCACGGATCTACACAAAATGGAAACCAAATCAAATAAGGCAAAAATTCTATGCAAAATGGAAACCAAATCAAGTAAGGCAAATTGGGTAGAACAATAATGGACCAATGACCTAGTCCATCCTTCTAATACACACATATTACGCAACTCACCGTCTCAGGCAGGTTATAAACAAGTACAGAACTCATGACCGTTGCCAAAGAAAAAATCCTGCAATAGCATACTCAGAAATCCAGCAGAATGTACAAAATTTGATGGACCACCAAAGGAAATTGAAGATGGCAGGATGACTTGGAGATTACCGGTCATCATACACGTTTGACTTTCCAACACTTTCAAATCCCTCAGTATCAAGGTAAAACACAGAAGTTTTTACTCCATCAATATCCAATTCTACTGGGGTTCCCCAAACCCAAATCCCTTTAAGAAGCAAAAAGACATTGTAAATTCATATCCCAATAAACAGAAAAGCGCATCTATGACTTCAAGGTTGCATCTACCTTTCGTTTTTGTGTCACGCATGTGTCCAACACCAAACCCTGTGGGAAGGCCATTTAAAAGTATAGTCGTTAAAATTGTTCAGGCCAAACGAGACCCACCAGGAAAGGGGAAAATTATAAAGTAATAGGAGTGTAGACAACACCTTCATAACAAGAAAGGGAGAGCAGTTGGTTGAGCAAAAAAGATTTTCCAGAACGGTATGGCCCAATAACCTAAATAGACATCCATTTGAATATAATCAAGATGGGTAAGAAAGGCAAGCATACTTTATCCAGAAAAAAGTAAAAGTGGTGAAAACACTACGCACAAGGATGTCATAAAAGTGGTGAAAACACTACGCACAAGGAAGTCATGAAAAATTTGAGGACAATTACTTTTTTTTGTATTCTTTCACCATGAATATATGGAGACTGAAAACATTTTGTTCTACATGTAAACTTGCATAGAATTCACATTTACAGTTTGGAGACGAAAAATATATATATTATTGCTGGATATATCTCCCTTTTTCTGGACACAAAGGACTCGTCTGGTGGATTCTATTGGACTGGATGGTATAACCCATCAAATTCAAAGAATTTTGATGGTAAAGGTGAATGTCTTTTCATTGTAAGGTGATTAAAAGGAAACTTAACTCTTCTAATCGTACAATTTTGAGGGGATTGGAATGAATTAAGTTTCCTTCTATGTCTAATTTCCTCTAATCACCTTACAATGAAAACATATTCACTTCTACCTTCAAAATACATGGAATTTAATGAATTATACAATCCAATCAAATATGACTCACCAAACAAAGCCAAATTAGACTACAGCGACATGTTAAACTTTTTGGTGAGTCTTCAATTTCCAATATATGGCTCCAAGGTACTGACCAATCCCCAAAAAATATATGAGTTGACCTCAATGATCAATTGGAAATTTAGAACCAAATTAATTAGTGATTCAGCAGATGTAGGGATCCTTGCTCAAATCCATATTCTACTAGACAATCTTTTCACAGGAAACCACTGCTTAGTAGCCGTAAAAATACTACTACACTAAAGGTGAGGCCGTTCAACTACAGGTGGGTGTATTTGGTAAATAAAATGATACCCTATAATCTTAACCTACTCCCCTATAATTTTAACCTACTCTTACTGCTTGATCAACAAATCATTTCAACTATAAAAGCATTTATATATAGTTACATATACTACAGAAAAGTTCAGCAAAATAAATCATCCCATGTTTGTTAAAGATTTCAAAGAAAAAATATTAAAATTAGGTAATGTATGCAGGGATATCAGTTGAAATTTAGCTACGAGGACGGTCAAGTGACTTCTGAGTGCTAGAGATGCTAAGAATTATGAATCTAAGTCTTACAGCAACAGCTGCAATCGGAGTTTCTATTCTTTTGATAGCCTCCAACCCTTCCCTTGAAAGACGAAGTTTTGTATGACCAGGATCCGGTTCCACAATAGGAAATCTGTATGTGCAATATTATACAAATATTAGCCACTTAGGGTAAACATAATACAGGAAGAAAAACAGCAATAGTGATCAGGCAGCTACTGATCTCAAAATCAAAGTGAACCATGGGTCAACAAGGTTTTCAACGTAAGACGAAACATTTCACAATACGCAATTTAGGTAGGGAGCATAGTGTATAATGCTGTTTTTTGGGCTACACAGTTTCTCTATCTTATTTGTTCTCGAGTCTCAACTACAAATAGCCACCCAACTATCCTATATTAGGAAAATCACACCTACTTTAAGAACAAAATATTCTCTTCCCATAAGATTATATTAAAATCTAGTGTTTTGGCCAGCAGCCTCAAGTTTCTGTAGTGTTCTAACTAACATTCTACAAGGTTCATGCCTCAAATAATATAACCTAAGGTGTATAAAAAGCAAACACTTGATGAGGCTAACAAACACTAAACGACATACAGTTAAAGGGTCAAATCTGTGTGGTATTCGGATATTACTTTCCAACTAATTATGTATCAGATACCAGTTCCTAGAGGCATCAAAATGAATTCCCAGATCTAAAACAAGTTAACAAATTCATCATCATCATCGTCACTGGAAGCATAACAACTGCATTGCAATATCATTCACCATGTACAAGAACAGTCAATCATAAAAATTCAACTCCTACTACCAAAAACCAAGTAGAATGATAAGCAGTTGGTGCCATTCCATCATATTTTCTCAGCCAAAAAAAAAGAATCAAACTTCAGATTCAAATAAACGAAAAGCAACAAGTTGCAAAATTTAAATATTTAACCACTTACGCTTGGTGAAAATTCTCAATTTGGAGCGACCCAGATGCGAAAAAGCAGAGAACTATCGAAACAAAGCAAACGGAGTAAGAAATCTCCATGGCTGAATTAATGGCAAGGGCGGAGGACTTGTCTGACAAATGTCGCAGAGCTACGGACAGGCTGCCCAATCTCTGTAGGCGTTTAGCATGGGGAAGACCATAGAGGGCGAGAAGCAATCTTGTTGAGCAGACAATCGGAGTGAGTAATGGGATCTGGGAAAACGCAGAGGGAAGTGTACGTTAAGAATCGTGCACCCACATGCGGGCGGTTTTTGCTTGCGGAAAGTCGGAAACAGAGAAAGAGGAAACTTTAGGACAACGGGTTTTGTCCCGAAAAGCAGAGGATTCGTGCCCTAAGAGAGAGGAAGTGCTGTCAAGGGGTTTAACCGCAAAGTTACGAATGGGCCCCGGAGTTTTGAGTCGGCTCAGTGGAAGAGAAAAGGGTATTTTGGTAAATCATAGGGAGTAAGATGGTGTATTCATGCCCCACCAGGATTGGGAAGATGAGAGCGAAGGCAAAATCTGATTGATTTGTGTTCGCTGTTTAATGTCATGAACTTTCCAAACGAAAGTGAGAACTGAAAAGGCATCACCCCACGGTGGAGTTTGTGCGTATCATCTTCCAACGTTAAATTGTTTTTGTGAAGCTTAATTAATACAATCATAATTTGTGTTAGAATATTATAATTTTAAATTCACGAATATCTCTATTATCAAATCAAGAGCTTTATGGGACTTCATTAAAAAATTTTGACAAAAATATCCTTTTAATTATTTAATAATTAAGAATATAATAGTAAAATTAATTATTAAATTTATAAATTAAAAAAATAATAATGGTTAATGGGAGGAGTGCATGGTAAAAAAAAAACAGTGCTTAAATAATTACTCTTCTTATTTTGTTTAAAATTATTTTTTAAAATTAACACTCGCATTCACAGACCTCATATTTTTTTTAAAATTATTTATGCACCTATCACTTTGGGCCTTGCCCAGTAGGAACAAAACTGGTCGTAGTTTAAACGTTCTGCACTATGAGACTAAGAGTTTTTACAGGCCTCATAGGTTGTCTTGCCCCATCCTATACGTAAACTGGGCTGGGTTTTTCATTTACAAAGTCAAGCAAATAAGTTCAATAAAAATAAATGAAACGAGTGGCTATGCTATTAAGGTTAGCTTCTTTCGTCTTATGAAAAATTATATTTAAATTATCTTAATTAGCTGTATTAATTGGATTATATGATATGGCATTAATGAATTGTGTTTTTTTTTTTCAATTGATTGAATTATTTTATATTTATTTTTTGTGATAAATAGAATGAAAATACATCAAGTGTGATTACTAAATGTGTTCAATTTAGTGTGTCTATATAGTATTATTCTTATTTTATAAGCGGTAAGTTTAACTAGGATCAAACAAAGATTTAAGTGAATCGATGTGTCCAGTGGTTAGGGCGAGCAGGACCTTGGTTGTGGATTGGTATCCAAGTCTTCCCAATTTTCACACGACAATGATAAGTCTAATGAAATCTCCACTAGGGTCAAACCGACCAAGCTTTTAGGACAAGCGAGGGTGTGATGGTGGATTATTGCGCTAGTATAGTCTCAATATTTTACATGACACGAGCGAGTCGCATGAGACATTCAAACGGTTATTTTGTTCACTCATATTAATTATAATATCTATACCAACAAACAAGCAAAAACTAGGCGATAGACATTTTATAATAATATTATTAAAAGGGATGGCTCTAGGTTTAGGCAGACGATACCTAAAAAAATTAGGTAAAGACACTTAAAATGCCTTTGAATTCAATCTCATAGTAGCTATATATAAAGTACCCCAATATTCACATCACCGCCTTATTTCCTGTTTGAGATTTCTAATGGGTTTTACATGCACGTGGGAACGTAAATGCCAACTATTGATCATTCAAGACAGACGATTATTCAAACCTCCACATATATGAATAAGCCTTGGGGCAATTTAGGGTTAGGGTTAGGTTTATTTTGTTACATCACATCACTGCTCCCATACAGGAGGGAGTGGAGGCATCATGACATACGCTAGGTAGCTGTAAATAATGGCACGAGTGGAGTATGGCTGATGATCTCTTCATGCCAATAATGGATTGTACGTACAACCTAGCTAGCTTTAAGTTTGGCCATTCACAAATTTCTTGGCGTACGTCTCTGCAAAACCAAACTCTGAAAATTAATAAGTTTGTACGCATTATAATCTTTGAAAAGACTTTCTCATATACACACAGTCATCGCATTTTTAATAAATACGAAAAGCTTCTATCGAAAGGTCATTTTTACTCAATTTTTTTTAATGATGTTTTCATAATTCACATAATTAATTATTTTGGATCTAAAATCGTCATTTATAGTCTAAATTTTAAGTTTACGGTGTCAAATTATTCAAAATTAAATTTTAAATATCAAATTTAAGATGGAAATACTCAAAACGTAAAATGGAAGTTTCATATACATGGCCATTAACCAATCATTCTTGTCGATAAATATCATCAACTACGTACGCTCAAACATAATATGTACATGATGTTTTCACCGAATGTATATATGCGAGGTGATCCAAAAAGATGTGCGACATATTTGAGATTGGATTGCAGGCAAATATATGTGTTTGGATCATCAGACATGAAATGAGACTCTCGTGTACCTTTTCACCGACACACAGTCACAAAAGACCTATACATCTTTGAAAATCACAACTCATGACAAAGAGGGAAAGGAAAAAAAAAAGGAATATCAATAATGCAGTAGCTTTTATTCTTTTTCTTCATCTTTTTCAGTATAGTTTTTTTTTTTATTATTAGCTTTGGCCTAACCCTAGCTAGGTCACAATGTCACATTACTAACATTAACAGTAATATATATTATATACTATATAGACAATCAACATTTTGGAAGTTGATTTGTAGGTATGACCGGTGACTCAAATGAGTCTCTACCGTTTATTTATATTTGTGAACAACGGTTGATTACAACTTTGATGGCATTACGAACATATATAATCAACCTCGGTGGTGTTAACGTTCAATGCATGCATGCCTTGTAGCTGGGTCTCCCTCTGGAGATTCTCTTTCCTTTGTCCTCTTGAACTTAAATTTTTGCCCAGCAATTGCTCGTGCAGATCAAGTGGTGAGGCCTAAAATTATGAGTGGAAGGACAAAATCACGGACTTCTGCAACAAAATCAGCAGGAGGCAGAGAGCGAGAGAGAGCCTTTGGCTTTGAAGAAAGCAGAATCCCAAAGCGCCTCTCAGTCTGAGCTGAGCACACTCCACTAAACCTGACCAGGGCCTGCCAACTACTTTTTTAAAAGGCCATTCTCCATTTTCAAGTTTTAAAACATGCATGCCTCCTAATTTATTACATTCAATTGTTTTCCCCTTTTAATTAAAATAAGATTCAGTTTTCGATATACAATCTCTTAGCCCACTGCACGTCAATTGAAGCAACCTCAAAATTCAAATACAAGAATCTCTTTTGCCAAAGGAGCGCTACAAATGAAAGCACACCCTACTAAAACTTTCCCCTAACAAAAGGACTAAAATCAAAATAACTAAGTTTCGTGGTCCAGAAGCGAATAAAGGGCACAACAACAAAATGGTCCTTATTAAAAAAATGCTCCACCTGTCCCTTAATAGAAAAAACAAATTAATTAATTAATTAAAACGCACATAGCAATGTGGATAAGAGTGGGATTTTCTTTTTTTCTGGTTAAGTTTGTATAAAGGAGAGTTTCAAACGGTGTATTAAGTTTAAAATAAGCAAGAAGAAATGAAAGCTCTTTGCAAACTCCACCACTTTGTTGAATTAATCGCACAAGTAATCCATTATTTCAAGGACAAGTTACCCAATGATGCATACGCAACATGAGTTGAACAAAGTGGGTTGTGCGTTGCTTTCACAAAGTAAAACATTGATCTCAACCATGTTAGGACATTTAGCTTTAACTTCTTTTCTATTGTCAATAGGAGTAGCCGAGTAGGGAAAAAAAAAAATTTTAAAAAAAACATAGACTTAAACACCACATGATTACTACGTTTTATTGGTTTTTTTTTATTAATAAGAAATTATAAATTTCAAGAAATATTGGCCGCGTAGTAATGAAATGATAAATAAAATTTGCGTTTATAGTTAAGAGTCTATAATTATTGGGCATTCCGAAATTGATCGCACCACATGCAAATTATAAAAGCGGAATGGATAGAAGGACCTTTCAAATTTTAATATTACTAAAAATGTTGCCAAATTTTAGACATAATGATTGTTCCATGACTTCAAATACGCAGAAAGAAAATTTAATTTTACAATAAAATAGTGAACAGATCGGAGGAGGATTTAAGATTGTAGTTACCGAGAGATGCTGTAGGCCCGGAGGAGTTCAGTACGAGGGTCATAAACGACAACGAAAATTTGGTGCAAGTTAGCAGAATATATCATGTTGTGCAAGGGTAGCGTCTGCCTTGTGTGAAGGTTTAGTAGAGGGATAATTGATACGACTTCCAAATTACATGTTTCACTTTCATAATTTCCGTTTTGGAATTTAAGGCTCGGTTTGATAAATTATTATTTATTTTTTTACATTAAATGTTGTTGAGCTATCATGAAGTGGAATTTTACTAGTGCAAAGTTGTGGCGCCACCGACTTGTTGATTTTATTTGTGGACGTATATGCTCATTCGATCTTTGAAACTTCCGGTGTTGAGTAAGTGACAATCTCTTCAACCTTTTCATGGTTAAATTACGTTGCAATCCTACACTAAATACAAATTTCTAAACACTTCAGCCCAGGAGCCATTGACGCTCCATGGGCAAAGAAGACAAATGCCATTAATGGTTTTCAAGTAACTGACAGGGCAACAACTTCCTGATGAAGCTTCCAGTTTCAGGAGAGTAACAAATGGATTCAACCCAACTCATGGTTTCGGATCAAACTATTCATCTTTATAATTATATATGTTAACTCATTTAACAAATGAACAAATTTTTGATTAACTTATTAATTCATATATTAACCTATATATTTAAACCTATCATTAATAACTCATATATTTACTCATTTATCTACATAAATATCTATTAAATCTTATAATTTAAATAAATTAAATATATTAAATAGGTTAAACGGGTCATAAGTTAATTAGATTTTCAGTACGACCTATTTATTAAATGGGTCATACGGGTTACATAGGTTACTTAGGTAATTAACAGGTCGGATTCAGGTTGAATATTCTTGATACGATTATTAAACGGGTCGAATTCGGATTAGACATATTTAAATAAAACAAAGTTTATAACACAATACGAACATGACACGACATCAATTCTAATATACACATCTATTTAGTAATTCAAGAAATTTTACCACCCAAAATTATAAATACTGAAATTATGGTGCTCAAATTATTTTAATTTTAAAAAAAATCCAGTCATGTTGTGTCAACCTAATCCATACCTGCAAAATTCGAGAACGTAAAAAATTTGTATTGTGGGGAGAGCTCAGCGCAGCTCACAGCTTTCGAGACAGCACGAGTATGTGCTGAGTTATCTTCAGTGTTCATCAATTGTTCTCATCCTTGAAACAATTAGAAAATCTGGAAAAGGACATTATAAATAATTAATGAAAAGAGTCAGAAAATTGAAACAAGCAAAGGATAATGTAATTTAGATTAATATATATTTTTAGAACTATTTTTTTTAGAGAGGTTTTATTGCTATCAGTAAAATCCGACCCTTACATAAAAAAACATAGAAGGGATCAAACGGTTGTTATGCTACCATATAGGCATATACAGGCATATACGATAATCAGTTCCTCTAGAGTCAAATAGGAAAAAGAAAATCCAAGAAAACAAAAGAAAAATATCAAAATTTTATGGCTCATCTTCCATAACAGAAGCCAAACCAGTCACGAACTTAACCCCGGTCTGAGATCTCTTCGGCTTCGGCTTCAGCTCCGGCGGCTTCCACTCCTTTACCACCACCGCCTTCTCTTCCTCACCGGAGCTCTCCGACAACTCAAACACCGGCTCAGGCAACTCAGTATCATCCACCAAGTTCGACCTGCCTTGACGCGGTCCAAACTCCGTGGTTTCGATCAGAAGCCGAGTCATTTCAGGAACTGAATCGGACTGCGGTGCTTTGGCGCGGGCGTGCGGAGAAAGCCATTTTGCTTTGATGTACTCAGGTTTTCTCCACGGCGGAATGTACAACCCCTTCTTCTTCAAGCTCTGCTTCGCTGCCTCCGACACAATCGCAATGATCCTCGACAGCCGATCGGGCTTTCCGACGAAAATATGAGGAAGGCTCTGCAGAATCGCTTTGTAACTCTTCGTCGGCCGAGCAATTTCGAATTCCGATCTGAAATCGATGTCGATTATCATCCTTTCTTCTTTGAAGATCACGTCGATGTACTCGTATTCTCCTGTACGATGATCAATATCCAAATTAAATCAGGCAACAAAAAAAATATCTTCATTTTATTTCCTAAATTTTCTCCGAACAAAAACGGTGCCATACTGATATTTTTTTAAGATTTGGAGGGAGAGGAGAATTAAGTACCGGCTGGATAGGAAAGGGATTTTTCCCAGCGAGATTTGCAAACCGACGCGTCGTATCCGAGAGCTTGTAAATTGTCAGTAGCGACGGTTCTGCAAGTGTCGTCTTTTCGCTTGCAGGCCTTATTTTTCTCCACGATCTTCGCCGTGTCCGCTAGCAAATTCCTCTCACTCAAGCTTTGGCATGAAACCAAGCCCTATCGTTCAGAAAGTGAGAGGAGAGATAAATTTTTATTTTTATTTTCATCTTCGGTTTTTGGATTTTAAAATTCGATAACAAAATAAGATGGTTTTACCTTGAGAAGCTCACATGCTTCGCCAGACGAAGCCAAGTTGGAATCGCCGAAACTGCCAAACGGCTGCAATTCGTCTTCTGAACTGTCGTTGCAGTTTCCGTTGAAGCAGTTACAGCGATTCCGGCTGCACCGCGGCGCCACAGCCGTTTGCTTCTCGTTGCTCTCCTCAATGAAATTCTGAACCATCTTCGCCAAGCACACGGAGCTCGGCTCGAACTCAACAGAACCGCCGCCGCTGAAACTGTTCTCTTTGTTCAAATGCGGCTCTTCGATGCCGACGCCAGCCTTCTCAGCCGCCGAGCTTCTCAATACGTTCGTGAACGGCCGCTCAAAGAGCCGCTTGAGCCTCGACTTCGCCACCGGCTTGATCGGCTCGAACCGAGTCAAGTTTTCAGGCCTCGTCCGAAAATCGATTGGTTGGATTTTCATTGGGAAAGGCATGATCGGCGTGATCAAATTCACGAGAAAGAATCAGCTCTCTCTCTCTCTCTCTCAATACCTCCGATGTTCCAAAATCAGCGTCTCCTCCATTTACTAGTCTAAAAATTAAGCCTGATTCTCTTGCTCTTATGCTGACATTTTTTTTTTCCTCACACTTCTATCTCACTTTCGAAATTTGAGAACGACGAAACAAAGCTACGACTAAAAACAGAAAATACACAATTCACACCCCAAAGTTCAAAAAAAAAAAAAAAACAGAGGTCTCTAATGCCGATACATCGATCAAAACCTTCACTGACAACTCTGTAGCAGTATCTTCACGACTAAGATGATCGATGAACGGAATCGACACAGAAATCCAAATATCGAACCAAACCAATGCGGACTAGCTAAATTCAAGACTCTTCAGCGAGAACAAGTACCTTTTAATCTCCAATATTATATAATTTTTTCTGCCTCCAATTTGCCAAACAAAGCATGGAATAACTTCGGAACTCTGCCAAGTAAAAGTCGCTTTTGCGTAGGATTTTCTCTGATACGGTTACCGTTCCCGAGTTACGCGAAGGCACGAGAGCGTCATGATGCTGCTTTCGTCATTGCCAAGACGATCGATCGCCGGAATCTCCATATTTCCCGGCGAGAGAAACCGAGAAAATCAGAGAGGTGAAAGTGAAAATGAAACGAGAGGCTTGCTCTGTTTATGGTTTTAGCCTTTTTTTCTGACAGTGATATAGAGCTGTAAGCCCCAAATGAGCAGAAGGTGTGAGCTATAAAAAGAGGAAGGGTGGTTGCTGTTGACTAGGACGTCAATGCCACGTGGTAATCCGACGTGGTTGTGTATTTAATCCGTCGTGAGAGCGGTACGTGTCGGATGGCAGCCCGGTTCGTTTTGCTGTGTCTGACTTATGTTGACACGTTATGGTCTGGAGGTGACGTGGTGATTTGGGTCCGCTTTTTCATTCCCGAAAATGCCCTCAGCTTTTGGGTTGAATGACGGTGTGGTTTTTGCCTCCTCGTGATACGGAGGCTCTCAATCCCAAAACTGCCTCATGTTCGTGGCATGGTCCGAGACTGAGTTTCAAAACCATCTGTTATGGTTACTTTTTTATTTCCTAGTGTTGTGTTTTGACGGAAATGTCCTCTTCTGGAGAAGATAACTGTCTAATTGGGAGTTTGGGACATATTTTCCGGCTATATAGCCGCATACACATCGGGATCGTATCGTCATTTCGTTGCTTCTAACTTCCAGCCCAGGTTAATATCGCGGTTGTTGGCGCGCCTTGTTTGTCATAAAAATTAAAAACCCTTGGGCCTTGGCGAACCTGAAATTAGCGCGGTTCGTTTTTTTTTTTTAAAAAAAAATTTGTTTTCTTCTTCTGTAGTATGTTTTGTTTCATTTTCTGGAAGTTTCTATTCCTGAAAACCAATTTTCACCTAGTAACGGTTAACATCAACCAATTAAATCTAAAATCTTCTTAGAACTGAATTACCGAAATTTTTATATGCTGATGCAAAAATTTAAAAATTTATAATTACAAATATTTTTATAATAAATTATCGATTCATTTTCAGTGTGAATATCAAATATTGTTTAGTGTTTTCATAATCAAAATGGGGTCCATGAAATTAAGTCTGATTATTTTCAATCGTTAATCGACTAATATAAACTATCAAAAGATTTATTATTTGATTAAATTTTTATAGATATATTCAAATGATGTTTAAATTAACATCAATTAATATTACATGTATAAAAAAAAAATTAGTGCAACAAGCATAACACATACAAGTGCTTGCTTAAACTCCAATGGCATTTTACTTTCTTGAGATCTATACATTGGGTATGTTAAACAATAAGGGGATAACAAAAGTGTGCCATCAAAATACTCCAATATGTTCAAATATTTAATTATAGATTATCCTTTCGGATCATTAGTCAGTTATCATCGCCCTACTAAACTATATCGCAACAATTTGATCATATACGAGTAATGTTATATCTTAAAAGTATTCATATATAATATATTAAATAAGTACATAACATAAATTGTATATTTTTTTTTCTATAATATGTGAAGTTTCATATTTGGGTAACATAAAAACAAGATGAAATTTAAATATATAGTTTATTGTTTATACATAAATGATAGTTGTAAATATACAATTTTGAAAATGACATATTTTTATATAGAATTTAAACTTACTGTAACGACTCGTCCTGAATATCGGGATTAAATATTAATTAATTATGAATTTAGTATGACTAATCAGGAATTGGTTAAGAGAATACGGACGGATGGTGTGAAATGATCATTTTACCCCTGAAATTGGGCAAAATGTTGACTATTGACTCGGAGAGTCAAACATACGAAGACCGATGACCGTAACGTAGATCAGGACGTTACGAGTTCGTAGACAGATGACATGTCGAAATCGGAAGTCGAACAAAGAAGTTATGGTCACAGGATTGAAATTGAATTAATTAGCATCTCGAAATTCGAATTAAATATTAATGAAATCTGATTATCTGATGAAGTGATGTGGGACCCTATGATCTGATTAGGGTCTCGAGTTAATATGAATTAATCGCAATACACATTTTTCGTTTCTCTAATCCTTTCCATGCACATGTCGTATGATTTGACATCCCATTTGATTTACATGTATGTATGTTAGT
This sequence comes from Prinsepia uniflora, assembly GCA_032719365.1. Taxonomy (NCBI): domain Eukaryota; kingdom Viridiplantae; phylum Streptophyta; class Magnoliopsida; order Rosales; family Rosaceae; genus Prinsepia; species Prinsepia uniflora. The sequence continues at coordinate 3,754,190 of CM064870.1, read as the reverse complement.
TTTATGAGGTAATTTTTTTTAAATCTTTTATGAGGTAAATTTAGTGAGTGGGGAACCAACCCAATCAATGTGAAAGGTACAAAAAGATAATGTAAAAAATTTTAATCTTTTATGAGGTAAATTTAGTGAGTGGGGAACCAACCCAATCGATGGTGAAAGGTACAAAAAGATAATGTAAAAAAGAAAGTAACGGGGAAAGCCGGGGCCAAGAGACTCATAAAAGCTGAGGGGTTGGGTCCAAACTTCAATGTCCGTTGAGTACCAGGTGCACTTCAAAGAAAAATTTGAGATTTCATATGATACAAAGTAGAGAGCATTATTACTGCACCTGTATTATTGGGAATTTTTTTCCTAATAGATATTGGATCACCCTTCAAAGAAAAATTATATTAGACAAAACGATTTATATATAATGAAATTAAGATCATCTGCGGAGTTTGGTTGCTTAAGCTTATAACCCTAACCGAATTACATAAACATTAAAGGTGGTTATGGGAAGTTATCCACGGACATTCATGAACCGGATCAAAGTATAACTATTATTGTTTACGAATCATAAACGTTCCACTATAAATAAAATTATTTACCGTAATCAAATTCAAAATTTATCCTTCTACAAATATAAAAATGTTAAATCAATAATAGTTGTAGCATATAATGCATTCATTTTGTAATTCTATTTTATTCTCTTAAATAAAATTAAAATTAAAATAAAAGTGACATTGATGGGGCCGAAACAGGAAGCGGGACTTATTTTGGGAAAGCTTAGCATTTTCCTTTCTGTTGAAACAAAGGTGTTTGTGTGATGTCGTTTTGCCACGCACGCAGCGTTATAATGAAGAGGGACGTTATGTCATTTTTCCAATCTTCAAACACGTGTCCAGTACGTAGCTGTGATAGCCGTTAGATTGCTTCAGCAGGCACCAAATCATCTGTAACCCCTCTCAAAATTTAAATCCCACTGTTGTCGTTTTTACGAGAGAATGTGGAGAGAAGTTGGGTTAGGATAACTCCACGTTTCATACCCATTAATTACGGCTGCAATATGGTATGATTTTTTTTATATAATGATATTCTAGTTCAGATAGACATACTAAATTAATTTTATTTATTTAACACTCTAAATTAATAATATTTAATAATTATAAAAATTTATTAATCAATAAATAATATTATTTTAATAACATATTGATTTATGGGAGGTTTGGTGGCTAGTTTTCAAGCTCATAGGCTTTGGGAGGGTCGGTGGTTGCTGTTGAACTCGAAACCATTCTGCGTGCCCTTCTGCATGTGCAATGGTTGAGTGTGCACGATGTGATTGTTGAGACTGATTGTGTGGAGCTAGTGTCAGGATCCGACCCTACTCGGTCAGGACCCGCCTCATCTAGCACGATATTATCCGCTTTGGGCCTCCTTGCCCTTGCCCTCACGATTTTGTTTTCGGGAGCTCATGGTGCAACTTCACAGGGGGTCACCCATCATGGAATTGCACCAGCCTCAACTCGCTTAATTTTGGGGTTCCAATCCCCCCCAAAGCCACTTGAGATCCCAAAAGGCCTTGTGCTAGATAGGTGTGTACCTACACCTTTAAGGCACACCACCATTCCCTTCCCAGACCATTCCTCCCTCGCAGAAATATGAGATCGTTCACCATTCCCTACAGGACACGGGTCTTACAATACACCCCCTTAGGGCCCAGCGTCCTCAATGGCACACTTCCCGGTCGAGGTCTGGCTCTGATACCATTCTGTCATGACCTGACCCTCCTCGGTCAGGACCTGACTCATCTAACACGATATTGTCCGTTTTGGGCCTCCTTGTCCTTGCCCTCACGGTTTTGTTTTCGGGAGCTCATGGTGCAACTTCCCCGGAGGTCACCCATCATGGAATTGTACTAGCCTCAACTTGCTTAATTTTCGGGTTCCAATCCCCCCAAAGCCACTTGAGATCCCAAAAGGCCTCGTGCTAGATAGGTGTGTACCTACACCTTTAAGGCACACCATCATTCCCTTCCCAGACCATTCCCCCCTCGCAGGAATATGGGATCGTTCACCATTCTCTCCAGGACACGGGTCTTACAATCCACCCCCTTAGGGCCCAGCGTCCTCGCTAGCACACTTTCCGGTCGGGGTCTGGCTCTGATACCATTCTGTCAGGACCCGACCCTCCTCGGTCAGGACCTGACTCATCTAGCACGATATTGTCCGCTTTGGGCCTCCTTGCCCTTGCCCTCACGGTTTTGTTTTCGGGAGCTCATGGTGTAATTTCTCAGGGGGTCACCCATCATGGAATTACACCAGCCTCAACTCACTTAACTTTGGGGTTCCAGTCCCCCTCAAAGCCACTTGAGCTCCCAAAAAGCCTCGTGCTAGATGAGTCAGGTCCTGACCAAGGAGGGTCGGGTCCTGACAACCAGATAGCACGATTAAGGCGGCCTATCACTTGTGGACACTAGTGGGCCTTCTTGCTCGGGAAGTTAGGAGTTTGATGGATGTTCTTCGCATTCCTTTGGCCGCTCTTGCCTGTGCTCCTAGGTCGGAAAACTCGATGGGTCATTGCTTGGCCAAAGAGGGATGTCGCACTCAAGTTTGTTCTGGATGGGGGCCTATGTTTCCCCTTTGGTTGGCACCCGTCTTAGTGGGTGATATTACCGTTTAGCTACTTTGTGGTGCTTTTGAGATTGTTTTTTGGGGAGTACTTTTTTTTCCCTCGTCGAATTTCTCCCGGACTAGCTAGATTTTATGATGAGAGTTTTAATGAGACTCCATGCACTGCATGTGGTGCACCCAATCGGTGTACTATTTCTTTTTCTCGTATCAATGAAGATTCCATTGTAATAAAAATTAATTTATTTATTTTTTGAAATAATAATATTCATTAATTGTCACGTGATCATTTTAGAATGTCTAAAGAATATCATTCAAACACTTGTAAGAATTGTTACATACTGCTTAATAATGATCTTATTTTTTTCCAAGCTTAATAATATGCCTCCAACAAATTACGCACAATATATTCTCATAGGAGGTTTTTTTTTTTTTTTGGCAAATAGTCTCATAGAGGGTATGGTCCCATAATATTTACATTTATCACGAACTCTGAAGAAAAGAAAGAAATTGAGAAAGACGTTGAGATTTTGGCAAAGAGAGAGAGAGAGAGAGAGAGAGAGACGTTGAGATGATCCACAACTCCGGCTGATGTGACTATATGATGAGTACGAGACCCTTGTGTTATATCCACACAAAAATGGCAAATGATTGATGAGGCTCAACACTTAGTATATATGTGTCCTTTGCTCATGGTGATGAAATTTATGGTATAATTGTAAGTCATCGATGTATATATTTTCGAGATTCATGTATATATTACGAATAAAAAATTGTTCATGTATGTTTAAATTATAATTGTACTGTGAAATTTTAAATATTAAAGTTTTGTACATTCATATGTATTTACGAGTAAAAATTAATTCACATCATAATAAGTGACTAACGTAATTCAAAAAATTATTACAAATTTGATATTTACGAGAGCTTCAAAGGAAATATATTATCAAATTATTGAGATGATAATTACATTTTATTTATAAAACTGAAACTAAGAGAATCGCAATCAATGATGGTCTATTTTTCTTGTTTTTCCTTTAAAGAAAGATATATATTAAGATATGTTATTCATCACAAGTTAAATACAAATCCGTATGAAATAAGGTATACTTACGACTATATTTTGCTTATGGTTGTTCGGAAGAAAAAAAATAAATAAATTATCCACATACCTGCTTACAAATGATTTTCTTTCTGTATTGAATTGTTGTTTCTTGTGGGATTGAATAATGTTTACTTAATTGCTTTGGCAACTAAGGTTTTTCGTAGAGTAATGCTTGCTTCGAGGAGGCTGCATCCAAGGGGAATATTTAATTAAACTCCTAACTTACTCGATAAGCTCTCCCAAAACAATAGGTATTGCATTAATAGTATATCAGTATGTATATATGGTATCAATCTCGGGTTTAACATTACCACTTGAATACTTATATCCAAATTATTGAGGGAAAAAATGTGGCATTCAAGCAATTCCAGCAATAAGATGATGCCAAACCTTCTTACACGTTGGTTGAAAAAATCTTATGATGTAGTTTCTACTCAATCTAGTGGATGGATCCGAGAGCCAATTTTTCGTTTTATGTATACGAAATGTGAAATCACAAATATTCAATAGAGAAATATGAAGTTATTGTCATCGTCCGATCGAAAATCGAATTTGACTAATGTAATTAGACTTACCTCGAAGAGATAAATACCTAGGATTAGATTAAAGAAAAGATAATAACGAACATACGTTCCATGAAACGTCCGAAAACCATGCAGGAACTATGAACGTAAGTATCATGAAGCATTAGGAAACCGTGAATATGCTTTATGTAATCCATGTATTCATAGTTATATACTGTCAATATTATCAACAATTTGAACAATCAAAGGGCTCAACTATCTTTTATGGGACTTAAATACTTTATGCATGATGATCAAAGGTGGCTTTGCATTTCTTCTCCATAAGGTAATCAATTACTTGAGAGGATTGGAGTCATTGGACCTACATAACAATGGATATGATGAGCCATAATTAAAGGGAGGTATGGCAAGGCTTAAGCTTGTTTCTCAGAGTCAGGTTTTGCCCTAATTGCTATAAACTGGTTGCTTAGGATAAGGATGGAACAAAGTTGTTGCTTTTTCTTTGATTGTGCTTGCTAGGCTAGGTGCACAAACTATTAGTTTCCCTTTTCAGATATGTATGACTACTTTGGAAAAGAAAATTGATTTTCCTTTTTCGAGCATGACCAAATATTTGCTTTTCCAACAGGGGTTCATGAGTTTCTTCTTAGTTAGCGGTCGAATTACGTTCATTGCGTTATGATTTGCACATATTTTGTTAAGAAAAATATTAACGATTCTTGTTCAAAAGAGAATTTTTATGTATAATTATTTGTTAAACAAACAGTTTATATATATATATTAATTTATTATTATGACATAATTTATTTTTCAATTTATATATTATGAGTGAACAACAAATTTCCCTAAGAAATTTCTTGCAAGCAAATTCATGGTGTTAATTTTTTGAATATGAAATTTGGAGTTGAAATCATTTTCTTTAAATTATGGTTTTCCCTTTCTATAATTTACATAATTAACTTCCTAAATGCTTAACAACTCACGAGTGCTCCATTGCTTGAAATTGAGAGCTAGCTGTTTAAGAGAACGTGATTGAAAGATTAGATTTTATGTTATGATGGTGCTTGAATTTAGTATTTAATAATTTTTTTAGAATTTTTTTTTTCGGGGACTGAAAGAATCATTTAATTCACATGAAAATGATCTACAACCAACATGAATCATTTGATACGGATAAAGTAGAATTATAAAAATAAAAAATTACCAAAAACAATTAAGAGAATGCAATTGGCAAACCGGTTGTATTTAATATGATTTGGGGAAAATGAGCATTGTTCCTTCAACTTCCTATCACCCTATTTTACTTTTATTTTTATTTTTTTAAAAGGTTTTAGTATATTTGAAAATTTAATCATAAGATTCTTTATGCTTACATATAAAATATATTATTAAGGACAATACTTACATTTTACTCTAATAATACTTTATCATACTATAATTCGATAAATCGAAAAAGTGATATAAGGAGGTACTCTCGGGGATGAGATACAAGTATTTTCCCATTAACAAGACTCAATTCATATTTCCGATTATGAGTTGAAGTTAAGTTCGGACATATTTATTCCTTTGTAAGTTAATCCAATTGACTACTCATCAACAGTAGTCTTTTGGGTATCGCTTACAATCCTATTTTTTGTATTCCATCACAGGACTATATTGACTTCATGTTGTTTTTAAAATTATATGTTTTAAGATATAACAAAGTAAAATAAAATAAAATAAAAAATAAAAAATAAAAAACAAAAATATATTCCCTAATTGTTTCATAAAACTTAAGAGCTTGATTGTGCATCAAATCGTCTATTTCTGAATATATATATATATATATATCAATTTAAAGAATTCAACTATTCTTATCATCTTTGAGATTAAAAGTCGTGTGCATGACCGTGCTTTAATTTTTGGCATGATTGCGAGGTTATTGTTTGCAGGTAGGAGTGATAATGCTGGGAAGAACCGGTTTCAATAGAGGTGTCAAGGAGGAAGCTGAGCAAGTGGTTTCAATAGAGGTGTCAAGAAGGAAGAAGAACAAGCAATTTAAACTTACAAACATAAAAGTCCTCCTTTTAATGGTGGATTTTATGGGCACAAACAAAATCCTTTGCATTTTGTATGGAAGTTATTAATTAATAAATTTATGGCATTTTCTTGTGTTCGTGAATTATTCTGTTTATTGTTATTATTTCGATATGATGTTCATAGAAAATATAATTTATATTGCCAGAAAAGTATATGACTATACGATCTGATGCATTATGAAGTTCTTAAGAATTGTTTTTTTGGAAATGAGAAAATTGGATACAGAATGATATTTTTTGGATTTTTGAAATAATAATGAAACAACACGGAAACAAAATTTTGTTTTATTTATTGTTTAATTTTTTATTTTAAGGTGAATAATTAAAAATAGATGACGTCAATACCGCATATTATGGGATACAATAAGTTAAATTCTAAATGGTATATATGTTGTTGTTATGTCAAGTCTTAGGTTCTGTTTAGATTTTTTTTTTTTTTTTGAAAAATTGATTCATTTGAAAGTATAGTAGTATAAATGTGTTTGATAAAAAAAAATTAATTTTCTTTTAAAAATGATGAATTTTTATTATAATTTTTAAATTAGTTTGTATGTTACATTTGAAAATTGTTTGAATATATAATTATTTATTAAAAAATAAATTTAAAAAATGAAGCAGTAAAAACACCACCATTTCAAATTGGTCAAACAGTAGAAGAAGGAATGGTGCACAAAGAAATGAACAAAATTGTTAATCTAGTCATCATCTGGTCAAACAGTACACGGAAGAATGGTGCTTAATCCATACACATAAATGCCTCCTTCTCGGGGCTGGATTTCTGTTGTGGGGCCCAAAGAGGGATGGACAACCGTCTTAAGGTCAGTGGGCCCCAATACACTCCTTACTCCTGTGTCCTTTTTGGTGGGCCCGTAAATATAAAATGCTGTCTGGCCTGAAAACCAATATGCTACAACGACATGCCGTGTCAAGTGGGCTTCTTTTTCATTTTTCAAAATTTTGAATTTAAGCCGATCCGAGTAATAAAATTGCGGTGGTATGTGAATTATCAGATGGTTGGTCCATCATTTTGTCCTTACTTTTATTTTAATTATAAAACTATTTTCCTTCCTCCTGTTCAAAATTATCCTATGCAAAATGGTTAATATATATATACACACACTATATAGTATATTAATTTTTATTTTTTATCGAGTTTACTATTCAGAATTACTACATCAAGATTTAACGGTGAATACGTATACACGTCGTCCACTTGTTTGCCATTTACGATGTGACACGTTATGTGAAGTCATCATCGGGCTTATCTTATCCTAGCTACCTACCATGTCAACAAGCAAATCAATTTTTTATTTCTTGAATTCCATGTCTCTGGTTTCTTCGCGTCAGTTGGCTCTCCTTTGTGGCCTCTATTTTTTTTTTAAAAAAAACTTTTACAAAACTCATTTTTTTCAGCGGTGGCCCTTTCAACGACACGTGTTACACCCGGCTAATTTGGCCATTAATTATTTTCTTTAATTTCTGACATGGGAAATTGGAGACTAGTTTCATTAAATTTGTGATTTTATTTGTAATTTTAAGCGGTCGCTCATCGATTTATTTATTTTGATTATTTTTGTGTATCTATTTATTTCCAAATACACCACAAAATCTCATTTGTTATGCTACCACAACCATCATCATCATCATCATGAAAGCTATCCTCTTTTCTTTTTCTCCATATCTTGGGTTCAATTTCAACCTTTGTGGTGGTTCTTGCACAAGACGTTATCTTAGGCTTAGGGTTTCTTTTACTTTCTTTCGGAGCAAGACAAGTCCCTTGACATTTTTGGTTGATGATAAAGCTAGTAAAAGAAAAGTTATGTCAATACTTGATTGCTCCTCACAACAGTGGAAGAAATGTCACCACCCAAATATCGGCATATCGCATCTAAAAAAATATAACATGGTCTCATTTACCTCTGATTTTTTGAGTCACTTCGGTATAAAATCAATTCACTCTCCCTTTTTTTGTGTGACTATTTCTAAAGAAGTAATATTCTAATTCGAGATTGGATTTATATTTAACTTAAACAACATAATCAACAAGGTATAACTCAGCATCAGATTCAACATATATATAAATTGTTATTATTACATGCAAGTTATGAATTAATTTTTTTCTTCTAATTATAATATAAAAATATAATTAAGTTATTAATTACTTAAACAATCGACATTTTATTTATTTCTTGTCATATATCTATCTTTTAGCTCAATAACTCTATTAAAATTGAAACACAATCTCAATGGATTCTTTTACTTTAACTTTGTCATCATATTTTCCAAGAAATACAACTATGGGAAACATCTTCCTGATTTTCTTCATTTTTAAAGAACAATTACTTATTGGTTGCAACAAAGTTAGGACCCAACATTCTCACATTCACTCATTATAAAGATAAATAAAGTCCTACACTCTGTTGGGTTGATTTCAACTCTTCTTTAAGGTAATGTAATAAAATGTATTATGAGTTATGTGGGGCCCAAAAAAAAATTATTTAGGGAGGGTATGGACAGTAATCAAGTGCTTTTTAATATACAACGATATTTTATTTTGTGAGAAGAGTAATATAATATTATTGTTATTTATGTATGATTCATAGAAATAATTGATATTTTGATATAAAAGTATATAGTTCGTATTATGATTATTTTTTTTTCAATTTCCAAAATTTTAACTCATATATATTTTGTTTTAATACGTCAATCATAATTTATTTTGGACATGTAATGATTTTAAACTGAGAATTTGATGAAGACAACTATATGTGACTATTGTAAATTAGTAGCATAGTATATATATATATATATATATATATATATTGTAATTTGGTTAATTTGATATATATTATGATGAGTTAAATTATATTAATTTTTTAAGTATTTAAAAAAATACTCGGATAAATTCTTGACTACACCACTAATTTTGTTCTCCCCCATGTGCTATATCACACTCTAGTCCAATTCTAAAAATTAATGTAAATTGACATAAATATTAGGGGTGGCAATGAGTCGTGTCGTGTCATGAACTATATTTTACCCATTTATGTCCAACCCGAACCCTACCCGTTTAATAATCGTGTAAAAAATGTTCAACCCGAATCCGACCTGTTAATTACCAGCGTAACCCGTGTAACCCATTTAATAAATAGGTTCTACTCAAAACTCAATTAACCTATAATCGTTTGACCCGTTTAACATGTTTAACATATTTAAATTATAAGATTTAATAGATATTTATGTAGGTAAATTGGTAGATATATGAGTTAGTAATGACACGTTTATTAAATGGGTCAATATATGAGCTAATATATGGGATAACCTGTTAACCCGAAATCTACTCATATATTAAACGGTTTAACAGGTTATTATACGGGTTAACAAGTTGACCCGAAAACCACTCGTTTATTAAACGGATCATAACGGGTTGACCCGAAATTTTAATCGTGCGGATGGACCTTGATAAATCTCGTGCGAGTTTCGAGTCGTGTATCGGATTGACACAAATATTTATGGGAGTACGTTGAATCGAAGACTTTCAATACTGAAAATTGACATAAATATTTTTATAGTGGTATTGAGCCTCAATACCAACAGTTAGAATTGCTTATTCTTTGAGCCCAATTCATCATCGAAAAGGATATAAAAGTAAATGCAGAAAGGACCTTAGAACTTCAAAGCCGCCGATTCGCTAGGAATTGTTTGCAACCAGCTCATAAAAAAACAAAGCACAAGGCCTAACCAAAAACCAGCCCAATTTCTTCGCTTTATTTCTGATGTTTCAGATAGTTTCTGATTCCTAGCGTCGTGTAGGGCCTTTGGGACCCGTCGGATTCTTCGCTGTTTAATGCCCCTTTTTTTTTAGGTATTTTCTCTTAAAAATCAACTTTTTATTTTGAAATTATAAGATTTATAGTAAGATTTTTCCATAAGAATCGTCGATCAGACGGATGAATTGATTGATTTATGTTTTTCTTCAATTTTTAAGAATTAAAAAAGTTAAATTTGAAACCATAATCTTGTATTATTTGAGTCCACGTCAATTTTAATATAGAAAAATTAAACGCGATTGAAAAAAAGATTAACTCGATTCTTCAATTTGATATAAATTTTATAATTCCAAAATCTAAACTCGAAAGAGAAAAAGTTGGAACTTCGAAACCTCAATCTAATATTATTAAGAGTTAATACAAATTTTAATACAAAACAATCAAACTCATAATGGGAAAAAAATGCAATTTTGTTCTCTTGTTATGCCCAAAAATTCGATGGAGGTTCAGGATCATCTATGGTCAATTTTAGCAGAAATATATTGTGATGCGGGCTCATTTTCTTAGTGTGATGGTAAAATGGTGTTTGATTGTTTAGGAAATGGTGTTTGACTCTTTAGGAAATGGTGATTTTGGTTGAATGATGTGGGCTTGGAAGCCTTGCGATATCCCATTCTTTCCATACATGTGGCCGCTAGAAAGTATGCATGTAGGCATTAGTTGCTTTAATAGTACGCGTGCTACCATTACATGTTGTTAATATACAGTTAGAATGGGTTTCTCTTACATTCCAAGAATCTATCATAAGTAAATGATTGTGAGGCGAGCGGGAAGTTAGTCACACTATTCTTTTTATACTTTTTTTTTTTTAGAAAATTATTGCTACAATTCCTAAATTTTACCCTAATATTAGCAATAGTCTCTAAATTTGAATTTTAGTTCCAAAGGTCCCTGAAATTTACCACGTCTATACTAAACATCATTCCGTTACAATTTTCCCAAATTTCCGTTAAAATTAAGGGTAAAATTGGCATTTGTCTGTTTAAAAAATTTCCTCATTTGAACTCTCCAAATTTCGGCCTTCAAACAGAGGCGAAGAAGAAAACTCTCTCTTCCAAATTTCGGCCTTCACAATCATCTTTTGGGTTCCAAGGAAAATCTTGTGGGTTTTGAGGTTAGGTTACCAAATTGAGCACACGCATCAAGTGATTCAAAAGCGACAATCCCTCGGCAACCAGGATGTGCTTGCTGCTATCCACCATTGAAACTATTGAAATGACGAAGACGACGCTTTCTTTTGTCTGGAACGAGCTCGAATCGAGTAGACGCACGAGCACCGGAACAATTCCCTCTGCCACAGAGATCATCACGTTCTTGTCGTCCTCCTGTAAAAGCCCCAAAAGAGATTCCATGGCCGAGTTCCTCGACTCGAGACTCCCGATTTGGAGCCCAGTCACTAGGTTCCAACGCTCGGCACATACAGTCTCTCTCTTCGACGACAAGGTAATGGATGAAACCGCAGGGTCGAGGAGGACGCTGCTTTTGATTAAAATCTTGGCGTCGGTGACGTGGCGGTCGAGGCGGGCGAGGATCGAATCGACGTCGCTCTGAGTGCGGAGCTTGCCGGCGGATAGATTGGGGGTCTGACATTTGAAGGAGAGTGAAACGCCGTCACTGCGGATTTGGGAGACAGAGAGGAGAAGGTGGAGGGAGAGAGGGTGGGATATAGAGTTTGGGAAATCGGCGAAGTCGGTGAGCTAGGCTCGGAGGTCGGAGAGCTTGGCCTGGATCAAACCCTTCACTTCCAGATGTAATAAAAACATTTAGTTCCAGCAAGGTGCAAACTGATCCCCTTCTAACTTCAATTGTTTTTGAACTCCTCCTCTCCAATTCGGCCTTCAATTGAAAGAAAAAAGAAATATTTTGTGGAACCCTTTCACCCTTACTATTTAAAACATGTGCCTATCACATGATTGTTTTAACGGAAAATTGAGAAAATTGTAACGGAAGGATGTTTAGTATAGACGGGGTAAAGTTCAGGGACCTTTGGAACTAAAATTCAAGTTCAGCGACCATTCCTAACATTGGGGTAAAATTTAGGGATTGTAGCAACAATTTTCCCTTTTTTCTTAATATATCTAAGAACTTGAGTAATATTTTCCTTTAATTTCGTCAAAATTCAAGTAGTTAGACATATTCAAGCAAATAGAGTCAGTTAAGAACTCAGGATTCCTTAAGTCGGAATAGTATTAGTGGACTAAGGCAAATACATGATTTTATGGTTTAAAGCATCCACAAAATACATTGGTTGGTGTTCTCCTTAATACATCAACTCTACTTAAGGAAATATGTTCAAATGTAATGAAATGAAATACAAGTGATGTGAGAAATGAGTAACTACTAAATGTAATAACGAAATACAAGTGTTGAATACAAATATTTCCTTTCAATACCAAGCCTAAATAAGGGCAGGATCTTAGGGGTGACAATGAGTCGTGTCGTGTCATGAACTCTGTTTTACCCATTTATGCCGAACCCGACCCGTTTAATAATCGTGTAAAGAATGTTCAACCTGAACCCAACCTGTTAATGACCCGCGTAACCCGTATAACCCTTGTAACTCATTTAATAAACAGATCGTACTCAAAAATTAATTAACCTATTGTGACGACGCGTCCAAAATTAACGGGAATAATTAAGGATTAATGACGGATTAGCGAGACTAATCGGAGATTAGACGAGAATTAGCGGACGTTCGGGCGAAATGACGATTTTGCCCCTATAATGGGCAAATCATTGAATTTTCGTTCAGGTGGTTAAATGGACTTTGGCCGATGATCGTGACGTAGTTCGTGACGTCACGAGTTCATAGACAGGTGGCACGCTCGATTCCGACGTCCGAGGAGGAAGTTATGACGTTCGGAAGTTCAAGGACAATTTGGTAATTTAGGCCAAAAGTTGACTTTTGACCTGGAAGGTCCAACGACCGAGGGCCAAAGACCGTTACGTAGATCAGGATGATATGAATCCGTAGACAGGCGGTACGTCGAATTTGGACATTCGACGGCTAAGTTACGGTTCACGGAAATTCCGGGGAACTATTTATGGCGACACGTTTTACGAGGCAAAAAGTACAATTTTGTCTTTTGTGGGCCCGGTTATTTTTAGTGGACCAATGGATGAGTGACAAGTGACAGGACCCATCCCAATCCCTCCGGGATTAACACGGGATGACCCTGCTCCCGTCTAACACGAAGTGTCAGACAAGGGATATTTTCGACCTTTGCCCTCCCGGGCTATCAGAGTACGCCAGGATCCGGAGGAGGCATGTGATATCTCGGTCTCTGCTACAGTCCACATCCAATGTCAACCTGAAGGGCAGCCAAAACATTAAAAGCTGTGAGTGGACAAAACAAGAGTTTATAAAAACATTTTAACGAGAAGACATTTGTACCCTTCACTAAAAAGCATGCATGCATTCGAAAACCATTTATCCAGAAAAACCATAATGAAATCAAGTACACGGGCCACTACCCAAATCCATAAGGGACTCAGCCCAAATCAGAAGAAACTAACCAAATGGGCCACTGCCCAAAACCTATGTAAACACGCATCATATATCATATCATATAGCATACCTCATATATACATACAATTCACACAACCAATCCTGTCACGGTTTCCAAAGCTACGCGTGTGCTACCCAGGTCTCAATCCGAGTCTTCTCAAAGTCAAGATCAATGTCCGCAGAACACAGACCCTACCCGAGGTAATAGTAATCATAGCCTTCCTGAGAGTAAGGAACCCAACTGGGGGGTGACTCCACTCAGTCCGTGCTCCGTGACTACTCCGGGGTCCACCCAGGCCAACGACCCTCCCCGGAGGAGATAATAGAAGTAAAGGAAGGTATATGAATACATATATATACATAACATAAAAATTCATGCCCGGTTCCCTTGAACCGTCATGATCCATAACATCCATAACAAGGGTTCATACCGGTTCCCATAAACTGTCATGAACCAGAATGACCTGACAAAGGTTCATGCCGGTTCCCATAAACCGTCATGAACCACAATGACCTTTCCAGAGTTCGTGTCGGTTTCTATAAACTGTCATGAACTTGGAAATCCATCTAGGGGCCCTGACCCGAAATCATAAACCGTAAAGTAACCGGGTTTCGTGCCTGAACATATGACTTAACTGGGCACCGTGCCCGATATCTAAGGGTCAGTCACGACTCCGATCATAGTGATGCGTGCAACCATCCATCCAGGACCGCTCTCAATCCTGGTATGTCGCCGTGAACGAATTAACTGACGCGACCACCACAAGATCATGGTGCACTCATCACCGATCGCTGTCCTTAACCGTCAGCACTACGAAGTCGAGCCTCCCCAGGCTGCCCGACCACGAATCGTGCATCGTGACCTCTCCGGAAGGAACACATCCCAATCCGGAGGCGAACGTCGTATCGTCGATCGCCGTGCACATAACACCCGTCGCGACCACGATTTAGACCCGAAGGTCATAAATAGCGTCATATGCCCGAGACAAAACCAAATGGGTCTCATACCCGAGTTTATTCTTTTAGAAATCCAAAACCAAATCATTTAAATCAATAAAGAAATACAGACCCGTATAAGCACCGTATAAGGCCGAAACCTCGAAATACGTGCTTCCACGTAACCACACATCCAAATGCACTCATGGCATCACAAACAAGTATTTAAAACATATAATAAACATTTATGCATGCACCAATTTAGAAAACAAGGTCCACTCACAGACCGTCCGAGCTGCCGCCTCGATTTGCGTGCCATACGCAGTGGCGGACCCAGGAATTTTGTTTGAGGGGGTCAAAATGTAATACTTATAAAAATTTAGGAAGCAAAAATATTTTTAAAAATTAAAGGATACTATTAAAATTTATAACTTATAAAAGATTAAAATTTACAATTGTCCACGACGACTTTTCATGTCCTGAAAGCGTTGCATTATAGTTTCATTATCAATACAAACAAAAATATCTCTCTCGATGTAAACAACCAAACTATCACTCAACCATTGATCACCCATTCTATTACGGAGTGGAGTCTTCACAATATTCATTGCTGAAAATGCTCTTTCCACTGAAGCAGTTGCAACTGGTAGCACTAAGGCCAGTGTAAGTAGTAAATACACATGCTTGTATACTCTATGCTTCCCCGTCTTGACCATTTCCCTTGCAAGACTACTAATTCCTTTCAAACTACAAAATGCATTACTCATATGCATATCATGAATATAAACCTTAAGTTGGTCCTCAAGTGTAAGGAGTTCTCGAGAACTAAATTCTTGAGGATAAAATTCAGCAAAACGAAGTAGTTTATGTTTGTCAAATGCTGAGAAGGAATTATCTGGACTCAAACATGTCATACAAATAAGTAACTCGGTACTTACCTCGTTGAAGCGATTATTCAATTCTGAAAGCTGATAATCAATGATATGAGCAAAGAGATCCACGCGATAATGATGACGGTTCGTGAGCTTTGAAGCTACACGTTTAGATTTTCCTGGAGCATGGAATGGATCATCCATATTGGGAACATCTATATCATGTTCATCACAAAAACATGAAACTTGATCAAGTAAAAGATCAAATTCATTATCTCTCATATATTGTAGTTGTTGCTTACTTGCTTGAACTAGAGACATGGCATTCACAATATCTTGATCTTTCCTTTGTAACGATTGTGATAAGTCATTTGTAACTCCCAAAATAGATCTCATAAAAAAAAGATGAAACACAAACTGAAAAGTTTGAATATCTTCAAAAGATCTATTTGCTTCCCCTAAATGATCCGTCGAACCATCATCTATAATCAATTGAAGCACTTTTATCACAGATTTGAACATAGAAATAATACTTACCAAAGTGCCATAATGTGAGTTCCAACGTGTATCACCCGCACGTTTGAGACTAGTTTCTTGATTTAAACCTCGTCCTGTTTCAAGACAATCATTTTCAAGAGCTTCCATAAGATCCTTTTGTAGTTGATCTCTAAGCAAATCACGACGCTTACACGATGCTCCAATAATATTAACAAGACTATTTGCCTTTGTGAAAAAAGTGGCAATATCGGCATGGCCTTTTGCCACCGCCATAAGAGCTAACTGAAGTTGATGTGCAAAACAATGAACATAAAATGCATAAGGATTTTCTTTCAAAATTTTTGCTTTAAGGCCATTGAACTCACCTTTCATATTACTAGCTCCATCATAACCTTGTCCTCGTAGCATGGACATGCTCATATTGGTTGTAGGCAACAATTGGTCGATAGCATCTTTTAATGTGCTTGAAGAGGTATCCGCAACATGTTGAACTCCAACAAATCTTTCAATTACATGTCCACTTGTGTCCACATAACGAAATACCACCGCCATTTGCTCCTTTGTTGAACAATCACGAGATTCATCAACCATTATTGAAAAGAACTCACCATTCATATCCTTGGTGATAACATCAATGGTTTCAACCGCACATGCATTAACAAGATCCTTTTGAATTTTAGGAGCTATTAATTTGAGATTTCCCGGAGCATTATCAAACAAAACTCCCTTCACCTTCACATCATGATTTGCAAGAAATGTCATAAGCTCCACATAATTTCCTTTGTTGCTTGAACTTTCCGTTTCATCATGAGCACGAAAAGAAAGACCTTGCATCAACAAAAATCTAGTGCAATCAATTGCCGCATTCAAGCATATGCGGTAGTTGATAAGAGCTTCGTTTGATTGTTTGATCACAATTGTTTCGATATGTTGATTTTGGTTCATAAGATCTTCACAAGCTTGTCTAGCTTGATTATGAACACTACCAACCCCTCCAATATGCTCCCTAAGCTTCTCTTTCTTCTTCCAATTTCTAAAGCCTATCTCCGTGAAGGCATCATTACATACTTGCTCAAAATTAGTCTTAAATAAGTAGCAAGGAAGGCAAAATCCGGCATCTTTATCCTTACTATACTCCAACCAACTAAACTCATCAAACCAATCACGATTAAAGCGTCGATTATACCCTGAAATTCTTGTTTGTGGGAAATCGTCAACATTCATTTTTGGTTGACAAGGGCCCTTAAGTAGATAGGCTCTTCGAATTTCATCGCGAATGTTATAATCATAATCCAACATTCGAGGACGAAGACCAGGATCTCCAGGAAGGTTAGTTAAAATTGCATCCAACTCACTATCTTTTGATGTTGAACTCTTTGGAACATTGGTAGTAGGATTGTGACATTGTCTTTTAAAATATCGTTCCATTAACTGTATAGTAAACAAGAACATATAAAACTTTTTAGATTTCAAAATATATTCTAATAGACTAAAATAAATTTAAATAAACATGATCAATAAATTTAATTAAATTTAACTGTATGTTTGTATCATAATTCATACCCTAAACTATTTAAGCCAAAATTGTTTTCTACAGCCCGTTGACTGAACTAAACCTGTCACTCTACTAACTTTAGTAGTAAAGATTGACTATATGAAGATTAGCTTCTTCTCAGCCTATACATCTCACTATCTCAGCCAACTTACATCCATATACCCATAGGTATCCTTGTATTGATAAATAAGGATACATAAAACTACAGAAGTAAATAACAACTAATTGGAAGTAGTATACTGTATACATAAAACTAAAAACCCATTATAACCAAGATAAGTCCTAACGTTTTATGTAATAACACCAAGTATACACCAGTATTACTTTATAACTATAAGGCTCAAAAGGTCAGGACTTGAGAAGAAAAAGGTCAGGACTTGAGAAGTAGTCTTTTATTCATCTGTTTATATAACCCTATATCTGGACACAGAGTTTTTTAGAGATAAAATAGTCCAAAAGGGAACACTAGTTTGTTCAACCTTTCAACCATTTCTCTTCATGTAAACATCATCTCCTACTTTCATATGCTGCACATAAAGGATGCCAATAAATGTTGTGCTCATATCAGACCAACCCCCATATATATATATATATAGAGAGTACATACGTATATATTTATACACATGATTGAAGGAACTAACTAATTACTATTAACAAAGGCTTTGATCTGAGTTACCAAAGTTTTGTCAGAAATAGTATCACAAAGTTTTGTCCCCACATTGTGGACTATATTTGCACCCGCACTATCCCTCACTAAGAAAATTTTGGAAAAGTCACATTTCCTTGACCACCATTTGTTGTTGGCCGGTCATATGCCCATTTGTTGCATAGAAAGAGGCTGTCACCTCAGACTTGCACATATACATCTGAATATTACTAAATCTTCTAAAGCTCCCACCTTTATCTTCCACTTCCTCCTTCAGTCCTTTGATAACCATTCTCATCCAAAGGAATAAGAAACTAAGTCTCGTTTGTCTCACCTAATTTGATATGTTATATGTATAATAAACCATTAAATTATCACTCAAACACAATAAACCATTAAACCATTAAATTGTCATACATCTGTATAATAAACCATTAAATTGTCATAATAAACCATTCTCATCCAAAGGAATAAGAAACTAAGTCTCGTTCTGCGCACCATTCTCATCCATGACAATTGACAATAACACAATTACAATTTACACAAACACAAACCCTCAGGCAGTGGCATAAACTAAACCCACAAGCAGGGCCACAACCACAAATCACAATAAGTTAAATAACTCAAGGAGAGGGAGACGACCTGGAGCAGGGAGCCTGGAGGCTGGACGGCTGGATCGCTGGAGGCTGGAGCGGTGGAGCCTGACTGCTGGTTCACTAGCTCGCTGCAGAGGCAGTCAGGCAGAGGCGCAGAGCCGAGAGCGAGAGTGCGCAGAACGGCGGAAGGAGTACCGTGGTGGCCTTCATCTTTTTTTAAAAACTTACACAGCGAAAACGACGTCGTTTTTAAGAAGATTGGGAGGGTTAAGTGAAACGACGTCGTTTTGAACCTTCAGCAAAAAAAAGAAAAGAAAAGCAGGGGTCATCTTCCCCGCTGGGTTTCCGCCGCAGAGGAGGCCAGAGCAAGAGCAGAGGGGGTCAAAAACTTATTTGCCTGGGGGTTTCTCCGGCGGGGGGAGGGTCAAGTGACCCTCCTTGCCCCTTGGTCGGTCCGCCCCTGGCCATACGGCTCCCCGAGCCGATCACCCTCACCGGGACTCCCAAACCTGTCCAAATTTTAATAGAAGGTTACTAACTACTTAATTAACCTCCTACCAAAGCCCCGTAATTTTCCCGAACTTTTAACTATTTTTAAGTCGACCCTAAACCTTCCAACACCCCGAAAACTATCGAAACGATGTCCGATTGACACGAAACTAGTCCCAAAATGTTCGTTACATCGAATAGATGATTTCACATGTTGGAACCTTCCCCAAATTCCTCCCCACGCGCCCACACGCGCCACCTGAAGTGGTTGCGCGTGGGCTTCAAGCGCCAGGGAACAGTTCATCTTCTTCCTTCGATCGAACCGGTCCGGCCGGTTCACCCTATACAGCCGGTCCAGCTGGACCGGCGTGACCGGTCTGGCCTGGTTCCTCCCTCAAATTCGGTCCATTTGCCTCCATTTTGGTCCCTAAATTCCTATTTTCTCATTTCCTATCTAACCCAATCAATTAAACCATCTAAAACCAACTAAAACTCATGAACCCATTTTGAACCATACGGTTCAAACTTCCCCGATCAACCTCCACGGCGTCCCAGGCGTCAACCACCACCAAAACTCTCTTACCTTCCTAGCATCCTAATAATCATTCCCTAATCATTCAAAACCAACCATAATGCTCAAATCGAAAAATAAGGAAAAAAATGGGTTTATCGGCTTACCGTGCATTCCTCCCCCGCCGTCCACGGCGGCGCCATTCCTGGCCGGCCACCAGCGTCCACCGGTCCATCCTCACTCTCTGGTCTCTCTTATATGATCATTGGAAAGGGTTGAATGGGTTTGGGTGAGAAATGGGATCGGGTTTGGTTGGAGGAAAAATGGAAAATGGATGCACGGGTGAATGGTTTGGTGCATGAATGAAATATGGTGTCCATTGGATGGGTGACACTTGTCACTCATCCATTGGGCATCAGAACAAATATCTGGGCCCACTAGAGTCCAAAAGTTAACTCGTTTATTAATTCGTGCAATAGTGCACTTGAACTTCCGTGAACCGTAACTTCGCAGTCGAACGTCCGAATTCGACGTGCCGCCTGTGACACGACCCATCCCAATCCCCCCCGGGATTACCATGGAATGTGTTATGCTCCCTTCTGACAAGAGGTGTCAGACAAGGGATAACCTGTTGCCACTGCCCAACCGGGCTTCCATAGTGCGTAAGGATCGATGGAGGAGGTGTGCGATGCTCAAGTCTCTGCTGCAGTCACATCCGGAATCAACCTGAAGGGCATTAAAAAACAAAAGCTGTGAGTGGACGAAAATAAACAAGTCTGTTTAAAACATTTATAAGACATTTATGCCCCTCAGTAAAATCATATGCATGCACCATCATTTAAAATCATATATCATATAATATGAACCATAAACATAATTTTAGCCACTGCACCATACACTCCAATCCGACATCCCTGATGTCTGACGTCCCTGACGTCTAATAAGGTCACAATCACAAGGCTACGCGTGCCACTCGGGTCTCAATTTCAGAGTTCAATCCTCGAACCCCGTTCGGGTACAACATCCCCGATGCTTAGCGTCATAGACGCTGGACGTTCTAGACGTCCGTGACCTCTCCGGGGTACCTCATCCGGAGGAGACAGTATCATATGGAAGGATCTATACAGTGCAGTACCAAATACATTTTATTGATATCCACATGCAAAACATATATATATATACATAGATAAAATCCAAACCAATCTTTAAGTTTCATCAGACGGGTCTCAAGCCCAAATACCGTGAAACGTGCCATAACCATAATTTCCATATCATCAAACCGTTATTTGTTTTTAGCATGTGAATATATATAAAATGTAAACCAGAAAACATTTATTCAATTCCATTTTAGGGTCCCCGACCCGCAATCACATGTAGAAATCAACTGGGCCCCTGGCCCGATTTCATAAGTTAACTGGGCCCCTGGCCCGATTCACAAGTAAACTGGGCCCCTGGCCCGATTCATAAGTTAACTGGGCCCCTGGCCCGATTTTACTTTATCAAGTCCGTAACCGTTTCATGAAATCATATCCAACCACATCTATGGAAATCGGTGCAAATCTACGAAAATAAACAAGTCTATTTAAAACATTTATAAGACATTTATGCCCCTCAGTAAAATCATATGCATGCACCATCATTTAAAATCATATATCATATAATATGAACCATAAACATAATTTTACCCACTGCACCATACACTCCAATCCGACATCCCTGATGTCTGACGTCCCTGACGTCTAATAAGGTCACAATCACAAGGCTACGCGTGCCACTCGGGTCTCAATTTCCGAGTTCAATCCCCGAACCCCGTTCGGGTACAGCATCCCCGATGCTTAGCGTCATAGACGCTGGACGTTCTAGACGTCCGTGACCTCTCCGGGGTACCTCATCCGGAGGAGACAGTATCATATGGAAGGATCTATACAGTGCAGTACCAAATACATTTTATTGATATCCACATGCAAAGCATATATATATATACATAGATAAAATCCAAACCAATCTTTAAGTTTCATCAGACGGGTCTCAAGCCCAAATACCGTGAAACGTGCCATAACCATAATTTCCATATCATCAAACCGTTATTTGTTTTTAGCATGTGAATATATATAAAATGTAAACCAGAAAACATTTATTCAATTCCATTTTAGGGTCCCCGACCCGCAATCACATGTAGAAATCAACTGGGCCTCTGGCCCGATTTCATAAGTTAACTCGGCCCCTGGCCCGATTCACAAGTTAACTGGGCCCCTGGCCCGATTCATAAGTTAACTGGGCCCCTGGCCCGATTTTACTTTATCAAGTCCGTAACCGTTTCATGAAATCATATCCAACCACATCTATGGAAATCGGTGCAAATCTAAAAAACCTCGGTTTACGTGCAAATACGTAAATCACCTCGAAATGCGTGATATCATTTAAATTCACCGATATCCAAAGTAAATCATATAATCATAATTATAACAATCATGAAACAGTTATGCATGCATCGAATTTATAAAACCAATGTCCACTCACAGACCGTTTAACCGAGCGTCTCGATACGCGTGCCATAGGCCTTCCCGAGCCACACCACTATCACCGGGACTTCCAATCCTGTCTAAATCACATTAGAGGATTACTAATGTCAGGACCACCCCGGTTTCACCCCGAAACCCGAGGTAAATCCCGCTCCCGTCTGACTCCCCGACGCAAAACTCAAGTAAAACTCACTCACATTCTAACTAGTCAAACGCAGGAGTAAGTAGACACAAAGTCCCGAAGGTAGCATTTACAGAACATAGTACGAACATACAAAGAAAATAAAACCGATAACTACACGCACACGGAAGCCTTTACTCTACTCTGGAAACCCTCACGTCACTTCTATGCCTCAGACTCTGCCTCGACGTCAAGACCCCGCGCTAGCTCCACAACCTGGAGGGCAATTAAAACAGAAAATGTGAGTGGACCAGAAAGTACAAAAGTTTAAAAACCATTTTATAAGAAAACCGAGTTAAACCCTCCGTTTTGAAACCACATGCATAACCAACAGTTATAAACACATTTATAAAATAATCATTATAAACATCATAAGAAACAGAAACACTATAAAATACCATAAGAAACCGCACATGAGTATCAGAAACTGTATCATAAACCATAACCACCAAATCATCATTTTCTCGATCAAACCTGCTGGACCTATCCGAGTCTTTAAACTCCCGAGTCTTTAAACTCAATCCAGGCCTTATTCATATCCGAGTCTTTAAACTCCCGAGTCTTTAAACTCAAGGCCTACGGGGGAAAATCAATATATATCCGAGTCTTTAAACTCCCGAGTCTTTAAACTCAATCCGGGTCTTTAAACCCAATCCGGCCGGTCCCCCGTCACATATATCCGGGTCTTTAAACCCAATATCCAGATCCAGCAAATCCAATCCCAAAACCATTTGAAAACCATTTACCAATCCACATCCAAACCCGAATCCGAAACCACTGGTCCGATGCCCTTCCGGCATCCAGAACCGTCATTCCGAACCCAAATCCGGCAAATATCCATTTTCATACCAAAACCACATGTAATCACAAATCATATTTCATAACCCATTTATCATTATTAGAAAACCTTTATCGGTGGAAATCCCCAAATGTGGCATCAAAATCCGAAAACCAACTTTTTCTCGAAAACCGTGCCAAAACCGTCTTTTCTCGAAAAACGTGCAAACACATAAAATCATCATTTCATATTCCATAAACATAGATTCATAAGTAAAACCATAAAATACGTATATAAAAACAGTTATGCATGCTCGAGTTTAAGAAAAGGGTCCACTCACAGTACTGAGCCCTACTCGCGTCCCGAACGTCCAGCCCGTTCCTCGGCTTCCTAGGGAAATCCCGATCCTGTCAAACACCGCCAAATTACGTTACTAGCACGTCTACGAAGGTTCACCTAAATTCCCTCAAAATTCCCCGAATCCTAAACATAAGAACCCGGGACCCTAAACTTTCCCCCTCGCGGAACTCAACTCAAACGACTTCCGATTGACCCGAAACCAACTCCATCGAACTCACAACAACTCCTAGACCAAAAACTATGTTGACCGTTTCTCCCAGAACTGCCGCACGCGCCCCCACGCGCCGCCCAAAGTGGCTGCGCGTGGCCCTCACGCGCCTGCTACAGTGCCACCGTCAACCTCGAGCCAACCCGGTTCGCAACAGTAGCCTGCAACTCGGACCGGCGAGACCTGTTCTCCACCGTCCGGCCACCATTCACCTCCTTTCTTCACCATCTTCATCGTCCAACCTTAAGCTATCCATCCCCCTCCTCCTTAGAACTCGACACGGCCCCTACACCGTCGACTCAAGCTCGAACCAGACGGCCTGAACTCCCCTGTTTCACGATCCAGCCACTCCGGTCACCCCCCGTCACGGTGACTGTCCCAGACTCTTCCTAGGACCTCACTGAACCTAATCCAACTCTTCTAAACCTTCGACTCAGTCCCTGGGATCACGACTCTTGGATTGAAACAAAACGGAAAAACAGGGCACACAGAGTCCCTCCGTCGCGCCAACCACCACTGTGCACCTCTCGTCACGGCAACACAACCAGACGGTTCCTAGGACTCAACTCAATCCCCTAAACCACTATAGACCCATCGATTCAACCCCTAGACTCACGACTTTCGATTCAAAACTCGACGGGAAAACAGGGCAAGTTTACAAGGATGAGGGATTACCTGCAACCGTCCACCACCGTGCTCGCCGCCGCGGTTCCTGGAGTCCACAACGTCGCCTCAGCCTCCTCTCGAGGTCAATCGCACTTACACACGGCCACAGCACCACCAGCTCCCTCAGTTCCTCTCTGTTTTTCTCTGAAGTTCCCGTGGCTCTCAACTCACTCACACACCACCTGCACACTTCTAACCTTCTCAGCACCACCCCAGCATCTCTCAACCTCCTTCTGATCACTCTTCACTCACCAGAACTCATCACCAGCCACGATCAATCCTCAATTCCTCCTCACAAGCTCACCCTGTTTCTCTGTGTTTGTCGAAGAACAGCCACGGGTAAGCACGAGTGCACCCCAATTATTTGGGCTGAGACCACACAGGATTCTCCCAGAATCCTCTAGCCCCCTGCCAGGTGTCACCATCCACTCCACTCCTTATCCCACCTGGTGAAATCCCAGCCGCCCATTTCCTTCTTTCTGCACAAATCCCAATGTGCAGAAAGACTAAAATACCCTCCTGTTTTACTCATTTTACGGTTTTTACCAAACTTCCTAGACCCGTAACTCTCGCCTCGTAAGTCCGATGAATACGTGCCGCCTGTCATCGAACTCGGGACGACGAGATCTATCTAACGGTCTTAGGTCAACTTACCAAAACCCGTTCGTATAAAAAGTCAACGTTTCCCCCCTAATTTCGCTAAATTACGGTTATGCCCTCAACATTCCGAACATCACAACTTCCTCCTCGGATGTCGGAATCGGGCGTGCCACCTGCCTACGGATTCGTAACATCCTCAACTACGTCCTGGTCACCGGTCAACTCCCATTTGACCACCCGAAATAAAAGTCAACATTTCTGCCCGACCCAGGGGCAAAATCGTCATTCTAAGTTCCCGGACCCCTCGGGACCACCTAACCCTTGATTAACCTTACTAATCACACCTTAATCACTCTACTTATCCCAATTCTCGGGACGGGTTGTTACAACTAACCTCTCCATTAACATCTTATTCAAGTCCCGTAATTTTCCCGAATTTTTAAGTATTTTTAAACTGGATTTAAAACCTTCGGACATCCCGAACAATATCGAAACGGGATCCGATCGACACGAAACCAACGCTAAAATGTTCGTTACATTGTATAGGACAAAATTCATGTTGACATCACCTCGAAATTCGTGCCCACGTGCCGTCATGCGCCGCCGTGAGTGGCTGCACGTGAAAGCCACGCGCCTGCTACAGTGACTGCTACAGTCACCGTCCTCGCCCGTTTCTCTAGTAAACGGGTCTGATTACCCGCGATCTGACCCGGCTAGATAACCATCAATTCATGCCCGATTCCTTCCGTTTTTGATCCTAAAACAATCATTAACCAATCAATTTCAGTTCTGTGTCAATGATCAATACCAACCATCCCTTAATCGTGCCATCAACCCGTGATCACCAAAACGGGTCGATCACCGTAACTCCACAATTCCTCAACCATTGTCAAATTAACTTTCCAGTAAGCTCATTAGGATTAATACGAACTAATTCGTATGATTAATTGGACATGAAGTTACCTCAATCACCACGACTCAAGCTTGGATTTTCCGGTCGTCCACCTCGTCCGTCCACGGCTCTAGGAGCTTCAAAACTTGCCCCAATTGATTTGGATCGACCAAGAAAGGTTCCAGAAAGCCATTTCGGACCTCCATTAGGCTTGGGCTGGCCTAAAAATTGAAATTCGAATTTGAATTCTTCAAAAACCAGTTTCTGGTTTTTGAACATTCCCTCACCATTCTCACTCCCTTCCTTCATTTCTCCATCTCAGAATGAACCTCTCGACTTACTCTCAATTCCTTTAATCCAATTCCATCAATTGGCCGCCCAGATTGAAATTTGAAAATGAGGCTTGAATTTTGAGTTTTTGGGTCCGGGCATCCTCCACCCCTCACAGGACTCCATTCACAGCTCACTCACTCTCAAATTGTCCCAGGGACATATTCGAATCCAACTCAAACCGACTAGTGACCTGCACATTGTGAAATAAAATTCTCACACTCTGCTTTTGTCTTCCACGATCAAACCCACCAGCCATTGTTTAAGGGTTGTCCTCACCGTCCCACACGACTTTGTCTCCCACAAGCATTATTAAACAATCCCATTACATATATATAATAGGCTTTGTCTCCCACAAGCATTATTAAACAATCCCACTACACATATATAATAGTTTATGTCAGGACCCACCCCGGTTTCACCCCGAAACCCGAGGTAAATCCTGCTCCCGTCTGACACCCCGACACAAAAGCAGTCAGACGCAGGAGAAAGCACTCAATAAAAACCGAAGTTAGAGTTTACAGTGCATAGTAGGAATACAATGAAATAAAAACCGATGACAATTACACGCACGCGGAAGAAAAACTTAAACACTCGGAAATCCCGCTCGTCACTTCTATGCCTCAGACACTGCCTCGACGTCAAGACCCCGCGATATCCCCACAACCTGGAGGGCAGTTAAAACAGAAGGTGTGAGTGGACCATATTAATAGAAACGTTCTAAAGCCATTTGTAAGAAAACCGAGTTTTACCCTCCGTTTTGAAAACACATGCATAACCCAGTTCTAAAAACAGTTATAATCAAACACCATAAAACATCATAAGAAACAGAAACACTATAAAACAGTTATAGAAATCACAGAATATGAATCATAAAACCGTATCCAAACCATGAACATCAAATCATCATTTTCCGATCAAACCTGCTGGACCTATCCGAGTCTTTAAACTCCCGAGTCTTTAAACTCAATCCAGGCCTCAATAATATCCGAGTCTTTAAACTCCCGAGTCTTTAAACTCAATCCGGGCCCGTCCCCCGTCAAATCAATATCCGGGTCTTTAAACCCAATAACCAGATCCAGCAAATCCAATCCAAAACCAGTTGAAAACCTTTTTGAATCCATATCCAAACTCGAATCCGAAATCCCTGGTCCGAAGCCCTTCCGGCTTCCAGAACCGTCATTCCGAACCCAAATCCGGAATTCCACTTTTCAATATGAAAACCAACTCTCGACTCTCGAGATCCGATTTCAAAATCGAAAACCTCAATTATCAAAATTACGTTTCAAAATCCCGTTATCATCTTCAGAAATCAGTTATCATTTGAAAACCCCAAATTCATAGCTTTATTTTCAAAATCACCATTTTCTCGTAAAACATGCCAATTACTTTACTTCCTCGAAAACCGTATTTTCCTCAGAAAACGTGCAATTAAGTAGAACAGTTATAGCATATTCAAATACCCATGAAATCACAAGGAAAACCATAAATCAAGTAATGAAAAGCAGTTATGCATGCTCAGTTTAAGGAAGAAGTCCACTCACAGTACCGAGCCCTCACTCGCATCCCGAACGTCCTGCACGTTCCTCGGCTTCCTCGGGAAATCCTGATCCTGTCAACAACCACCAAATTACGTCACTAACACGTCCACGAGTATCCACCTAAATTCCCTCAAAAATCCCCGGGTCCTGAACGTAACGAACCAGAACCCTAAACTTTCACCCTCGCGGAACTACTTCGATTCGACGTCCGATTAACCCGAAACTACTTCCATTAGACTCGTTAGAACACTTAGACTAAAAACCGTGTTGACCATTTTCCCCAGAACCGCCGCAAGCGCCCCCACGCGCCGCCCAAAGTGGCTGCGCGTGGGCCTCACGCGCCAGCTACAGTGCATCAGCTACCTTGAGCAGACCCGGTTCGACACAGTGTCTGTAAATCGAACCGGCGAGAACGGTTCTCTGCCGTCCCGTCTCCATTTCCTTCCCTTTCTTCCACATCTTCATCGTCCAGACCTACTCCGTCCATCCCCATCCTCCTTAGACCTCGACACGGCCCCTAAACCGTCGATTGAAACTCGAAACAAAACCCGATCTCTGCTATGTTTTCCTTCCCGGCCACCCAGGTCACCTCCCGTCACGGTGGCAACACCAGACGGTTCCTAGGACCCTTCTAAACCTAACTCAACTCACCCTAACCGTCGATTCACTCCCAAACTTCTCGACTTTAGGTTCGAACATCGACGGCAAAACAGAGCACCAGAGTACCCGCCGTCGTGTTATCCCCCACCGTGCACCACCCGTCACGGCAGCACAACCAATAGAAGCCCAGACCTCCACTGAGTCACCCAAACCACCCTAAACTCATCGATTCGACCTCTAGACTCACAACTCTCAAGTCAAAACTCAACGGAAAAACAGGGCACATACACGGAGATTAGAATTTACCTGCAACCGTCCACCACCGTGCTCGCCGCCGTGTTCCCTGGAGTCCACAGCGTCGCCTCAGCCTCCTCTCGAGGTCAATCGCACCCGCACACGGCCACAGCACCACCATAAGCCCTCAATCTTCTCTGTTTTCTCTGGTTGTCCCCGTGACTCTCACTCACTCACACACAAGCACAACACTTCCAAACCTTCTCCCTGTAACCTTCTCACCTCTCTAATCACTCTCACACCCTCACAAACTCACCAGCACCCACGATCACCCTTCAATTTCTCTCACTGCCTCACTCTGTTTCACTCAGGATCGAAGAACACACACGGGCACTGCACGGTTGCACCCCAATTATTGGAAACAAAACACGACCTCTACTCTATTTTCCTTCCCGGCCACCCAGGCCATCTCCCGTCACGGTGGCAACACCAGACGGTTCCTAGGACCCCTCATAACCTAACTCAACTCACCCTAACCGTCGATTCACTCCCAAACTTCACGACTTTAGGTTTGAACATTGACGGCAAAACAGAGCACCAGAGTACCCGCCGTCGTGTTAACCCCCACCGTGCACCACCCGTCACGGCAGCACAACCAGGAGATACCTAGGCCTCCCTTGAGCCACCTAGACCACCCTAGACTCAACGATTCTACCTCTAAGGCTACGACTTCCATTTTGAACTTCTACGGCTAAACAGAGCATCGAAATGGGAATGAGGGAATTACCTGCCTTCCGTCACCGTCGTGAGCTCCACTGGGGCTGGTGGACTCCTCGCACCCCTCACGATACCACCACGATCTCAGTAGTACCGTACATGGCCTCCACCGCCACGATTTCTCACAAACTCCCTGATTTCCTTCCTGTTTCCCCCCTGATTTTCCCGCAGCTCTTGACTCCCTCACACACAGCCACCACACCGTCAGCCTCTCTCACTGTTTCCCTCTCACTCCCTGCTCACTCTCACACACTCACAACTCACCAGCACCCTCGATCAACCCTCAATTCTTCCTCACAATCTCCCTCTGTTTCACTCTGGTTGAAAGAACACGAACACACACACTTGCACGGGTGCACCCCAATTATATAGGCCGTGCACACACACAAGAACCCCCCAGAAGCCACTACACACCTGCCACATGTCACCATCCACTCCATCCTCTCCCACATGGCTCAATCTCAGCCGTCCATCTGCCTCTTCTCTCTGCACAATTCCCAGAGTATAAAAGACCAAACTGCCCCTCCTTTTAACCCAATTTTACACTTTTGCCACTAACTTCCTAGACCCGTAACTCACTCATCGTAAGTCCGATGAATACGTGCCGCCTGTCATCGAACTCAGGACAACGAGATCTACGTAACCATCCTCGGTCAACGTACCAAAACCCGATCGTCCAAAAAGTCAACGTTTCCCCTTCTTTTAACCAAATTACGGTTATGCCCTCAACCTTCCGAACATCATAACTTCCTCATCGGATGTCGAAATCAGGCGTGCCACCTGCCTACAGATTCGTGACGTCCTAAACTACGTCCTGGTTACTGGTCAACACCCATTTGACCACCCGAACTAAAGTCAACATTTTTGCCCAAGTTAGGGGCAAAATCGTCATTCTAAACTTACGGACCTATCGGGACCACCTAACCACCGATAAACCTCACTAAGCCCACCTTAATCACTCTCTTAATCTCGGCTCTCGGGACGGGTTGTTACAGTTTAGGCCATCATTTGCCCCATAAACAAATTATCCGTGCACTAGCCATGTTCCCTCAACACAGCCGCTACAGTAATCCGTTCAACAATACCTTGTGAAATTACTATTCTGCCCTTGTGCAGAAAATTACCAAAATGCCCCTCACACATCTAGACCCGTAACTCGGTCATTCAGACTCCGATTGATGCGTGCCGCCTGTCTACAGACTCAGGGCATCGAGACCTTCCTAACGGTCCTTGGCCCTTGGACATCGGACCTCCCGATCAAAAGTCAACATTTTCCCCCATTTCGTTCAAATTACGAAAATGCCCTTGAACTTCCGTACGTCATAACTTCCACCACGAATGTCGGAAACGAACGTGCCACCTGTCTATGAACTCGTGACGTCCCGAACTACGTCACGGTCATTGGTCAAAGTCCATTTGACCGTCCGAATTAAAAATCAACGTTTTGCCCACGCCTAGGGGTAAAACGGTCATTTTGCACAATTCTTCCGAAATCACTCAACTAATCCCAGATTAGTTATACTAAATCATAATTAAATAATATTAAATCCCGATACTCGGGACGGGTCGTTACAACCTTTCCTCCTTAAAGAATTTCGTCCTCGAAATTACCAATAACCTTATTCCTCCTTACCTCGTGGAAAACATTTCGATCCCACATCTTTGTACACTTGTACACCCACCAACTGGGACAACACCATCCTCGTCTGTACCCAGACATCCCATCACAGTCATACGTCAAAATAGCAACACTCGACCATCTCGAGTGAAATTGATCACCTGATCCGCGATAAAATCGCTTAACCATTAAGCTGACTCCTTCAGCTAGATGGTTCCTTTCCATTGCCAATATATCCTTACATTTGCTCCCATTGGGAGTCACCAAATCCCACTTGTCAGTCCATGCTTACACTACCATCCAAACTGTCATCGCTAAGCTTTACCACCCTAGTAAAGCCCCAATCATCTGCCAGTCAGTGACAACACCACGTACTACATCACTCTCGATGTAGCGTAAGATCAACCACATGATCTCAATTCGCAGGGCAAGCCCAATCCTGCGACACATATCAATCTCAATATCCATAACCGCCGACTCCGTCAGCGAACCATGACGCTGGGAAATCACGGTGTGATCAAGTCACACAAGGCTACTCGTGGTTTCACAGACCACCAACTCACTCATCCTGAGTGTACGTATACCGTCAACTTACACAATCAAGTGGTGTAACTGGAACACATTGAATACCAGCCCAGCAGTGATCACACATCTCAATACTAGGGTTCCACTAGCCATCCATGGCTAAGAGCACCTGCTCATACAATCACTGAACCCGAAAAAATCACTCTGCTCAGCGCACATTATCCAATGTCCAGTCCACAATCACAACCAACAGATGATATCGGAACCAGGCCGATTACCATCACGTTAATCACACACCACTGGTACATCCCATGTACCATCACTAGGCACCACTCAGCCTAACCAGTATCAATCCTCGTATAACGTACCCTGTACATACATCTATCCATCAATCCGCATACAACCACCTAGGTCGTGGCCAAACGCGTTCTAACACTCTAGAGTCCATCTGTCAGATACTGTATCAGACAGATCAAAATTCCAACCCAATATCCATTTCCAAATCCGAATCCGAAATCATTATTCCGTAAGCTAGCATTGGAATAATCATTCCGCACCCAAATCCGGTTATCCACTTTCGAGCTTCGAAATCGAATCCTGAATCGTCACCCAGAAATTCGATTCCAAAACCCAAAATCTCGTATACGTCCACAGAGACGTACCAAAACCGAACCTATCGGTTACCTGCCCAAAACACTCGATTGACTTCATAGGGAAAGTTAACTCGTTTCGTAATTCGTGCAATAGTGCACTTGAACTTCCGTGAACCGTAACTTCGCAGTCGAACGTCCGAATTCGACGTGCCGCCTGTGACACGACCCATCCCAATCCCCCCAGGATTACCATGGAATGTGTCATGCTCCCGTCTGACAAGAGGTGTCAGACAAAGGATAACCTGTTGCCACTGCCCAACCGGGCTTCCAGAGTGCGTAAGGATAGATGGAGGAGGTGTGCGATGCTCAAGTCTCTGCTGCAGTCGCATCCGGAATTAACCTGAAGGGCATTAAAAAACAAAAGATGTGAGTGGACGAAAATAAACAAGTCTGTTTAAAACATTTATAAGACATTTATGCCCCTCAGTAAAATCGTATGCATGCACCATCAATTAAAATCATATATCATATAATATGAACCATAAACATAATTTTAGCTACTGCACCATACATTCCAATCCGACATCCCTGATGTCTGACGTCCCTGACGTCTAATAAGGTCACAATCACAAGGCTACGCGTGCCACTCGGGTCTCAATATCCGAGTTCAATCCCTGAACCCCGTTCGGGTACAGCATCCCCGATGCTTAGCGTCATAGATGCTGGACGTTCTAGACGTCCGTGACCTCTCCGGGGTACCTCATCCAGAGTAGACAGTATCATATGGAAGGATCTATACAGTGCAGTACCAAATACATTTTATTGATATCCACATGCAAAGCATATATATATACATAGATAAAATCCAAACCAATCTTTAAGTTTCATCAGACGGGTCTCAAGCCCAAATACCGTGAAACGTGCCATAACCATAATTTCCATATCATCAAACCGTTATTTGTTTTTAGCATGTGAATATATATAAAATGTAAACCAGAAAACATTTATTCAATTCCATTTTAGGGTCCCCGACCCGCAATCACATGTAGAAATCAACTGGGCCCCTGGCCCGATTTCATAAGTTAACTCGGCCCCTGGCCCGATTCACAAGTTAACTAGGCCCCTGGCCCGATTCATAAGTTAACTGGGCCCCTGGCCCGATTTTACTTTATCAAGTCCGTAACCGTTTCATGAAATCATATCCAACCACATCTATGGAAATCGGTGCAAATCTAAATAACCTCGATTTACGTGCAAATACGTAAATCACCTCAAAATGTGTGAAATCATTTAAATTCACCGATATCCAAAGTAAATCATTTAATCATAATTATAACAATCATGAAACAGTTATGCATGCATCGAATTTATAAAACCAATGTCCACTCACAGACCGTTTAACCGAGCGCCTCGATACGCGTGCCATAGGCCTTCCCGGGCCACACCACTATCACCGGGACTTCCAATCCTGTCCAAATCACATTAGAGGATTACTAACCTCTCCATTAACATCCTATTCAAGTCTCGTAATTTTCCCGAATTTTTAAGTATTTTTAAATTGGATTTAAAACCTTCGGACATCCCGAACAATATCGAAACGGGATCCGATCGACACGAAACCAACGCTAAAATGTTCGTTACATTGTATAGGACAAAATTCATGTTGACCTCACCTCGAGATTCGTGCCCACGCGCCGTCACGCGCCGCCGTGAGTGGCTGCACGTGAAAGCCACGCGCCTGCTACAGTGACTGCTACAGTCACCGTCCTCGCCCGTTTCTCTGGTGAACGGGTCTGATTACCCGCGATCTGACCCGGGTAGATAACCATCAATTCATGCCCGATTCCTTCCGTTTTTATCCTAAAACAATCATTAACCAATCAATTTCAGTTCTGTGTCAATGATCAATACCAACCATCCCTTAATCGTGCCATCAACCCGTGATCACCAAAAGGGGCGATCACCGTAACTCCACAATTCCTCAACCATTGTCAAATTAACTTTCCAGTAAGCTCATTAGGATTAATACGAACTAATTCGCATGATTAATTGGACATGAAGTTACCTCAATCACCACGACTCAAGCTTGGATTTTCCGGTCGTCCACCTCGTTCGTCCACGGCTCTAGGAGCTTCAAAACTTGCCCCAATTGATTTGGATCGACCAAGAAAGGTTCCAGAAAGCCATTTCGGACCTCCATTAGGCTTGGGCTGGCCTAAAAATCGAAATTCGAATTTGAATTCTTCAAAAACCAGTTTCGGGTTTTTGAACATTCCCTCACCATTCTCACTCCCTTCCTTCATTTCTCCATCTCAGAATGAACCTCTCGACTTACTCTCAATTCCTTTAATCCAATTCCATCAATTGGCCGCCCAGATTGAAATTTGAAAATGAGGCTTGAATTTTGAGTTTTCGGGTCCAGGCATCCTCCACCCCTCACAGGACTCCATTCACAGCTCACTCACTCTCAAATTGTCCCAGGGACAGATTCGAATCCAACTCAAACCGACTAGTGACCTGCACATTGTTAAATAAAATTCTCACACTCTGCTTTTGTCTTCCACGATCAAACCCACCAGCCATTGTTTAAGGGTTGTCCTCACCGTCCCACACGGCTTTGTCTCCCACAAGCATTATTAAACAATCCCATTACACATATATAATAAGCTTTGTCTCCCACAAGCATTATTAAACAATCCCACTACATATATATAATAGTTTAGGCCATCATTTGCCCCATAAACAAATCATCCGTGCACTAGCCATGTTCTCTCAACACAGCCGCTACAGTAATCCGTTCAACAATACCTTGTGAAATTACTATTCTGCCCTTGTGCATAAAATTACCAAAATGCCTCTCACACATCTAGACCCGTAACTCGGTCATTCAGACTCCGATTGATGCGTGCCGCCTGTCTACGGACTCAGGGCATCGAGACCTTCCTAACGGTCCTTGGCCCATGGCCATCGGACCTCCCGATCAAAAAGTCAACATTTTCCCCCATTTCGTCCAAATTACGAAAATGCCCTTGAACTTCCGTACGTCATAACTTCCACCACGAATGTCGGAAACGAACGTGCCACCTGTCTATGAACTCGTGACGTCCCGAATTATGTCACGGTCATTAGTCAAAGTCCATTTGACCGTCCGAATTAAAAGTCAACGTTTTGCCCACGCCTAGGGGCAAAACGGTCATTTTGCACAATTCGTCCGAAATCACTCAATTAATCCCAGATTAGTCATACTAAATCATAATTAAATAATATTAAATCCCGATACTCGGGACGGGTCGTTACAGCCTGTCTATGGATTCGTATCGTCCTTATCTACGTAATAGTCTTCGGCCCTCGGCCATCGGACATCCCGGTCAAAAAGTCAACTATTTGGCCCTTTTAACTAAAATTACCAAAATACCCCTAAACTTCCGAAAGTCATAACTTCCTCCTCGAACGTCGGAATTGAACGTGCCACCTGTCTATGAACTCGTGACGTCACGAACTACGTCATGGTCAACGGTCAAAGTTCATTTGACAGTCCGAACGAAAAGTCAACGTTTTGCCACGACTATTGGCAAAACGGTCATTTCGCATCGTTCGTCCGATTTCGCCCAACTAATCACGGATTAACCTCACTAATCGTGATTAGTCACTAATCTAATCATGGAATTTGGGACGGGTCGTTACAACAAGTGTCACCCATCCACTGGCCAACCCTTCCCATTCATGCATCTCACCATTCCCTTGCATTTTTCATCGACCATTTTCTTTGTTCCCAAACAAACCCGTTTAACCTTCACCCAAATCCAACCCTTCAAACCCTTGACCAGTGATCATGACTGAGATGCCAGAGAGTGAGTGTGGTTGCTGGGACGTGGTGGCCGGCTAGGATGGAGCCACCGTGCACGGAGGAGGCCCAAAACCCGAAAGGTATCGGTTTTGGCCATTTTTCCTCATTTTCAATTTTTGAATTTATGATCGGTTTTGGTTGATTAGAGTTTGTGTATTAGGTTACTAGGAAGCTATTAGGGAGATTTTGAGGGAGATTGGAGGTTGAGAGACCTATGGGGAGGTTTTGGAAAATTGAACCGTGAGTTTCAAAAATTGAACCGTGGATTTTTGAAGGTTTTAGGTGGATTTGATCATCTAAACATACTCCTAGGATCATATTAGGAAGTTTAGAATCGATTAGGAAGAAAAAGGACCGAAAATGAGGGAGTAGGAGGGCCGGATCGGACTGCACAGTCGAACCAGCCAAACTGGTCTGTCGCAAGGAAGAAGATGAACAGTACTCTGGCGCGTGAGGCCCACGCGCATGGCCTGTTTTGGGCGTGTGAGGGCGCGTGTCCAGCATTTTGGGGAAGTTTCCAACATGTAATTTCATCTATTCGATGTAACGAACATTTTGGGACTGGTTTCGTGTCAATCGGATATCGTTTCGATAGATTTCGGGCTGTCCGAAAGTTTAGGTTCGCGTTTAAAAATAGTTAGAAATTCCAGAAAATTACTGGACTTTAGTGAGAGGTTATTTAAGTAGTTAATAACCCTCTAAATGAATTTGGACAAGTTTGGGAATCCCGGAGGCGACGATTTATCCGGGAGACAATTATGGAAGGCTTATCGAGGCGCGGCTTCGGACGGTCTGTTTCGAATTCGATGCATGCATAAATGTTTTATAATTGTTTTAGAATATATTTTGTGATGCCTTGAGTGCATTTGGTTATGGTAGCTTAGGATTGACATATTTGCACGTTTTTCGAGGTTTTCGGCTTTATGTCGTACCTTTACGTACCATGTTTTCAACGAGGGTTTAATAAATGGATTTTGTATTTGGAAATATGAAATCGGGAATGAGACCCATTTGATTTGCGAACTCTTGGAATTGGAGTCCCTTTGATTTGACGAGGAATCGGATCTAGGGTCCATTTGAGCTATACGATCGGACCGAGGGTCCAGTTTGTTTACGATTTGGGTTTGAGGCCCAGTTAGGGTTACTATTGGGCTTGATGCTCCGTTGATTGATGATATCAGGCCTGAGACCCATTTAGTTGAGATTTCGGGCTTAAGGCCCCATTGGTTGTGAAATGGGCCGTGAGGTCCTGTTGGTTTATGGGTTCGGGCTTAGGGCCCAGTTAGTCGTGGCATCGGGCTTGAGGCCCTGTTGATTGTGAAATCGGGCTTGAGTCCCAGTTCGTTTTATGAAATGAGAATTCGGGCATGAGACCCTATTGAACTGAGGATTTAGGTCGAGGCCTTTGAAATGGATTTGAATCGGATTTGAGGAATCCTATTGAAATGAATCGGGTTTGAAACCCAGTTGAAAAGTATTTGAAAAGAAAAAAAGTATTTGAAATGAATGAACCCTCCATATACTTATATGGTCTCCTCCAGCGTCGACTTGGAGTGACACGACCCATCCCAATCCCCCCGGGATTACCGTGGGATGTGTCATGCTCCCGACTGACACGAAGTGTCAGACAAGGGATAACCGAAAGTCGCTGCCCCGACGGGCGTCCAGAGTGCGCAAGGATCGATGGAGGAGGCATGCAATGTCCCAGTCACTGCTGCAGTTGCATCAGCGATCAACCTGAAGGGCATTGAAAATAATAAAGGCTGTGAGTGGACGAAAATAAACAAGTTCATAAAATACATTTTATAAGACATTTATGCTCCTCAGTAAAAACGTATGCATGCATCAAAAACAGAAATAAATATTTATTAGAAATAACCGTCAGGGCCTTAGCCCAGAAACCATAAACACCATTTCAACCAAAAGTCATTTCATAAATCCAGTGGTACACATACACCGCATTACCATCTCCGACATCCCAGATGCCTAGCGTCCCAGATGCTTGACGTCCCAGATGTCATACCTCACGTTAAAGCGACGCGTTGACAGGACCCGTCCCAACTGGACGTCAAAAACCGTGCCCGGTCATGCTCTCGTCTGACAAGTCAACTAAAGGTCCGAAACTCCCCTTCAGTGCTTGCCAGACAAGGGATGTTCGCGCGGATTTATGCTGCTGTCACTGCCTCACGATCAGTCCCGAGCGTCGTACCACGGCCTGGAGGGTCACAAAACAGAAAAGGTGTGAGTGGACAAAAATGACCTCTTATAAAAACATTGATCAAAATACATTCTTACCCTCCAGTTTTCACAAACTTGCATGCATATCGTAAAACATGAGTGACCGATAAAATCAAAACATATTTTCCCACGGTCCATAAAACTCATGATCACCAATTCAGTTCATGTTATAAAACATCAAATCCCGGCTCTCAGGCCAAAACATGTGAAAACATAATCACTGGCCACAAAGACCAAAAACCCGTACTCAATACCAGTACATCATCACAATCAATACCAATCAGCACTAATCACTAGTGCACAAGAAATATATCAATTCAATCAATCCTCACTACTCACAAGTGCATAAAATATCACAAATCACATCTGCACTACTCACAAGTGCACGATCAATCAAACTGCACTAATCACAAGTGCTGCACTACGCGTAGGCCAATATCCAGTCACTCTCTCGGGAATAAACACCTCTGGGCTCAACCCCCTCGGGCTCAGTCACCTCTGGGCGAACACATCCCCAGGATCAGACACCTCCGAGTGGTACATCCAGGCTCAGTCTCATCCGAGAAGCTGACTACCATAGGATCAACTCCCAATCCTACAATCACATCCCCCAAGCTCCGGTCGTCTGGGTAATCCCCCCAAGCACCGACCGTCTGGGAATATCACAATCACAATGAAAACCATCCCGGGAATTACATCCCAAAACATTTCAATCAAATCTTGACTTCATACCAAGTCAAGGTCATTCTCAACTGGGTCTCAAGCCCAAAATACCTTTTACACATAAACCGTTAAAATCACATTTAAATCAATAGAATAATCCGGAAATCATCATTGACTCACCAACCAAGTCAAAACATCATTTTAGAAATCATTTAAACTCCGGGCCTAGCCCAAAACATCATTTGCACGTTCCTTGTAAAACGTGCCCGAAAGACTGATTAAAATAATCATAAATCCCAATAAATCATTAATTTCACAATTTCACAAGTGACTCCATATCCGAGTCAAAATCACTATTCACTTGGGTTCTCATGCCCAAAATAACATTATCACGCAAATCCATGCGTTGCAACCTCCGTTGCCATTTTCACGTAAATCCACAAAATCAATCACTGACTCATAACCCGAGTCCAAATATCATTTTCAATCCATGACCCAATAATCCGAGTCCAACCATTATTTTCAATCAATTCCAATCCCGGACTCATAAACCAAGTCCAAACATCATTTTTACCAAATTTCGTAATTTCTCGAAAATTGCCCAAAAATAATAATATAATAATCATAAAACCGAGAAATTACCGGATTGAAACATAAATCATGCCCAAGCATATAAAATCATATAATAAGGAATTTAAATCATATATGCATGCATCACGGTTAGAAAACAAAGTCCACTCACACACACCGTCCAAAACGGTCCGTTTCCGAGCTGCACGTTTTTCCGTAAAATCTGGAAATCACAACTCCTGTCCAAAATCATTATAGAGGGTTACTAACATCTCAAAATACAACATATAATTTTCCCCAATTTTTTTCCGGGATTTAAATACGTATTTTTAACGTAATACAAAACTTCGGATACGCGGAACATTATCGAAACAATATCCGATTTCACTGAAATCAACGTCAAAATGTTCGTTACATTGAGAGGATCAAAAGTCATGTTGACCTCACCTTGAGACTAGGCCGGACGCGCCCCCACGCGCCGCCGTGAGTGGCTGCGCGTGAAACCCACGCGCCAGCTACAGTGCTGTCTCCCTCACCCGTTTGTCTGGTAAACGGGTCGTTTAACCCGCGATCAGACCCGTTTGGTTTTCTGTCAATTCCACACTGAATTCATCAATTGAACATTCATACAGCTTCGAATTAAGTTCAATTAAAGATCTGTGGACTCAATTTCAAACAACCTTACCTATAACCCCACGATCACAGTTGATCGTTCGAAGGTCCTCCGGCCATAGTTCATCCTTCGAAAACCATCAAACCTTCTTGATTTCGTTCAATTGATTCACCAGTAAGCTTCAATGGACTCAGGTAAGTATTTTCCCCAACTCAATTGCATCAATTCGTGGCTCAAACGCCACAACTCAAACTCGATTCTTCGTCACTGTGCAACTATGGAGTTCAGTCAATCTCCAGCGTTTTCCTTCAATTGATGGATCCAGAAGCATCTTAGGATCCTCAGGAACATAATCCCCAGCTCAATTTCAACAATCAAAGCCTCCAATTCCTCGACTCAATCTCGAAAATTCTGAAAGTTTCCTTCCTCAGTTCTACCTCAATTCGATCTCAATTCCACTTAGTTCCTTCTACAAAATGGATCGTAGTAATCCCAGAAGACTGAAACTGAACCCAATTTCGATCAACAAGGCTCAATTCATCCAATTTGATTTTTCCTCCCAAAAACCCAATTTTCGAATTCCCAGTTATTCAGCCATTAATCGATCCCAGTGTTTCCCCAGTTTAATCCCCTCTCTCAAACTCACAATTTCCCCTCAAAACTGGTTGTGAAAGGGAGCTCAATTCTCCCAATTTTGATTCCCCCAATTTGCACGGTTTGAAGAACAAAGGGGGTTAAGGGATGAATTAAGAATAATTTAGGATTAATTAATTAATTAAACATCATAATTGTGTTTTCCCCAAAACATGGGATCTGGTTTCATGCCTGATTTTAGGGGATGAGTGACACTTGTCACTCATCCAAATGTGTTCAGTCACCGGGTACTGTTCATAATAAAATATTATTTTATTCCCGGTTCGTTCGGTTAATCGAGTCCGATTCCGGGACTATAACTTCGTCGTCGAATCTCAGATTTTGGCATGCCGCTTGTCGTTGGATTCGTATCGACGAGACCTACGTAACGGTCCTTGGCCCTCGTCCATCGGACCTCCCGATCAAAAAGTCAACATTTGGCCCCTAATATGCCAAATTACCAAAATACCCCTCAACTTCCGCACGCCATAACTTTCACTACGAATGTCGGAATCGAACGTGCCACCTGTCTATGAACTCGTGACGTCCCGAACTACATCACAGTCACCGGCCAAAGTCCATTTGACCGCCCGAACTAAAAGTCAACATTTTGCCCACGCTAGGGGCAAAACGGTCATTTTGCACGTTTCGTCCGATTTCACTCAACTAATCCCCGATTAGTCATTCTAATTCTTAATTAATTAATATTCAATCCCGATATTCGGGACGGGTCATTACACGTGTGCTGTCCGGGGTCTCACTGGTTCCATATCTCTGACATCCCAGATGTCTGACGTCCCAGACGTCTAATCATAGTAATCCTGCTCCTGAGTCATCATACGGTCCGGCCGCTCCGTACAATGACCCCTCGCAGGTAATGCACCGTGACTTCCCCAGTGTCCCAGACACCTGGAGGAGACCATTACATATCCTCAAATCGAGATGGATTATGGAAAACAGTTTATCATTCATTTCCAAAATATCATAAGGGCCTTGCCCCGAATTTCCATAAAACCATCACCAGTCCAAATACTTGGTTTATTAAATCCAAAATCATTTATTCAATTACATTTTAGGGTCCCCGACCTGAAATCACATTTATAAATCAACTGGGCCCCTGGCCCTATTTCGTAAATCAACCGGGCCCCTGACCCGATATTATAACTCAAATGGGTCTCAGCCCGAGTTTACTTTATCAAGTCTATAACCATTTCATGAAATCATATCCAAACCACAAATATGGAAATCAGTACAAAACCGAAAAACTTCGATTTACGTGCAACACGTAAATCGCCTCGAAATGCGTGAAATCATATTAATTCACCAATATCTAAATCAAATCATATAATCACAAATATAACCATCGTGAAACAGTTATGCATGCATAGAATTTATAAAACCAATGTCCACTCACAGACCGTTTAACCATGCGCCTCGATACGCGTGCCATCGGCCTTCCCGGGCCCCGTCACTAACACCGGGACTCCCAAACCTGTTCATATCACATTAGAGGGTTACTAACCTCTTCATTAACATCCTATTCAAGTCCCGTAATTTCCCCGAATTTTTAACTATTTTAAAACTCGATTTAAAACCTTTGGACATCCCGAACAATGTCGGAACGGGGTCCGATTGACACGAAACCAACGCTAAAATGTTCATTACATTGTATAGGATAAAAGTCATGTTGACCTCACCTTGGAATTCGTGCCCACGCGCCGCCGTGAGTGGCTGCGCGTGATAGCCACGCGCCTATTACAGTACCAACACTGTTCATCGTCTTCACCCGTTTCCACTGGTAAACGGGTCTGTAACCCGCGACTTGACCCAATTCAATCCCTGCGATAAAACACTTGATTCCTTCAATTGATCACTCAGATAGACTCGCCATACAATGAATTAGATGTCTGTGTCATTCATTCAAGTCGACACAGTCTATAACCACCTTAACTGAACACAAGTCTCAATCGAGTTCAAAGTTCCAATCCATCACAAATGCACCGTTTTCTTTCAATTGATTAGTTAAGAAGCTTTGTATACACATTCTAAGGATGATTTCACAATTAATTTCACAAGAACTCACCTCAAACACCACGACTCCAAGCTCAATTTTTCCGGCCAACCACCATGTCCGTCCATGGCTCCAGGAGCTTCGAAGCTTGCCACATTTGATCTGGATCGACTAACTAAGGTTCCAGGAAGCTTATTTGAACCTCAATTAGGCATGGGCTGGCCTAAAACTGGAATTCGAATTTGAATTTGTCAATGGAACAGTTTCTGGTTTTTGGGCATTCCCTCACCATTTTCCTCTCAATTTTCCATTTCTCTATCTCAGAGTATTCCTCTCAGCACCTTAACCAACTTCCCGTTCACAATTCCCCTCGGTTTGGCCTTGGAAAGGCTGATCACCCGTGGGAAACAATTCTGTTTTCTTCCCATTCAGAGACACCAGCC
The DNA here is from genome assembly GCA_032719365.1 of Prinsepia uniflora. Lineage (NCBI taxonomy): Eukaryota > Viridiplantae > Streptophyta > Magnoliopsida > Rosales > Rosaceae > Prinsepia > Prinsepia uniflora. Next base: position 3,710,993 of record CM064870.1, on the reverse strand, counting down.
ATACCCGTGCACATTCCTCCTGCAGCCTATGCCTCCCACTTACATATCTAAACAATCCATTATCAATTGAATAACACTTTAGCCCATACTCTGTTCCAATTTCAAGCATAAAAAATTCACCCCATGCACTGATCATGTTCCCCATACACGGCTGTTCAAAGCAGCAGCCCAAAATTACCATTCTACCCTCCTTATGACAAATTACCAAAATGCCCCTCACACATCCAGACCCGTAACTTGGTCATTCGGACTCCGATCGACGCGTGCCGCCTGCCTACAGACTCAGGGCATCGAGACCTTCCTAACGGTCCTCGGCCCTCGGCCATCGGACCTTCCAATCAAAAAGTCAACATTTTCCCCCTTTCAATCCAAATTACGAAAATGCCCTTGGAGTTCCGAACGTCATAACTTTCACCTCGAACGTCGGAATCGACCGTGTCACCCGTATATGAACTCGTGACGTCCCAAACTACTTCACGGTCATCGGTCAAAGTCCATTTGACCTCCCTAATTAAAAGTCAACGTTTTACCCATGACTAGGTGCAAAACAGTCATTTTGCATCGTTCGTCCGATTTCGTCCAACTAATCACCGATTAACCCCACTAATCATGATTAGTTACTAATCTAATCATTTTGCATCGTTTGTGATATTTTGAGAATGGTTTTGGGCTGAGACCCACTTGATTTGATTTGGGCTGAGTCCCTATTGATTTGACCTACGGGTTTTAGATTGTGATTTCAGGTCGAGGACCCAAATGGATTTATGGTTCATGTCGGTTTATGGGAACCGGGCATGAACCCTTGAATGATTTCAAGAATATGTTTGATAAATTGAATGATTTTATGAATGTTTTACTAAACGGTTTTCGAATGCATGCGTATGTATTTATGAAGGGCATAAATGTCTTTATGTGAAAGGTTTTTAAAGAAATGTTTAAATTGTCCACTCACAGTTTTCGTGTTTTAATGCCCTTCAGGTTGATTGCGGAAGCGGGCTGTAGTAGAGACGAGACATCACTCTCCTCCTCCTACGATCCTGACGCACTCTGACAGCCCCGGCGAGGGCTAGAGATGGAATTTTCCCTGGTCTAACACTTCGTGTCAGACGGGATCAGGCGGGTCCCACGTTAATCCCAGGGGATTCGGGACCGGTCCTGACAAGTAATTGTAAGATCCGTGTCCTGGAGGGAACGGTGAACAATCCCACATTCCTGCGAGGGGGGAATGGTTTGGGAAGGGAATGGTGGTGTGCCTTAAAGGTGTAGGCACACACCTATCTAGCATGAGGCCTTTTGGGAGCTCGGTGGCTTTGGGGGGGATTGGAACCCCAAAGTTAAGCGAGTTGAGGCTGGTGCAATTCCATGATGGGTGACCCCCTGTGAAGTTGCACCGTGAGCTCCCGAAAATAAAACCTTGAGGGCGCAGGCTTGCCGTTGAGTATTGTTGTGGCCCAAAGAGGACAATATCATGCTAGATGAGTCGGGACTTGACAGAGGAGGGTCGGGTCCTGACAGAATGGTATCAGAGCCAGACCCCAACCGGGAAGTGTGCCAGCGAGGACGCTGGGCCCTAAGGGGGGAGGATTGTAAGACCCTTGTCCTGGAGGGAATGGTGAACAATCCCACATTCCTGCGAGGGGGGAATGGTGGAAGGGAATGGTGGTGTGCCTTAAAGGTGTAGGCACACATCTATCTAGCATGAAGCCTTTTGGGAGCACAGTGGCTTTGGGGGGGGATTGGAACCCTAAAGTTAAGCAAGTTGGGGCTGGTGCAATTCCATGATGGGTGACCCCCCTGGGAATTTGCACTGTGAGCTCCCGAAAACAAAATCTTGAGGGCGCAGGCTTGCCGTTGAGTATTGTTGTGGCCCAAAGAGGACAATATCGTGTTAGATAAGTCGGGTCCTGACACCTATGCCCCGTTTAACCTATTTAAATTATAAGATTTAATATGTATTTAGGTAGGTAAATTGGTAGATATATGATTTAGTAATGACATGTTTATTAAATAGATCAATATATAAGCCAAAATATTGGTTAACTTGTTAACTCGAAATCTACCCATTTATTAAACGGGTTAACGTGTCATTATACATGTTAACAGGTTGACCCGAAACTCACCTGTTTATTAAAAAGGTCATAACGGATTGACACGAAATCCACCTGTTTATTAAAAGGGTCATAACGGATTGACCCGAAAATGACCCAAAATTTTAATCGTACGGGTTGACCCGGATAAATCTCGTGCGGGTTTCGACTTGTATATCGAGTCGTGTTAAAAATTACCACCCTTACAAGATCTCCAAAAATCTTCAATTGGAATGGACGTTAGTTAGATCATACAAGTATATAGCAGAGCAATTGAAAGACAACAAAAATGTCAAGGGTGAAATATTTGGTTTCCCTATAGACCATTTGGATGCTAATCGGGGTGAGTAAGTACGATAGAGTCCTGAGCTAGGAAACTAAAAATAGGGAATAGATAGAGGCTAAATTGACATTTGAGAAATAGGCTTTTGCTTTTCAAGTGAGCTTTTGAACAAATAAGTCTTTAGGTAATGTTTTGTTTTGAATTGATTGGTTTGATCAATTATTTGAGTGTTAACTAGTTTTCGTTCATAATATGACTTTTATCACTTCTCTAAATGCCTTGGGAAGAGTCGAACTAGTAAGTGGGCTCTTTCATGCGACCCATAATCGATTACTTCTTCCAAACATCCCTTTGTCTACTGACGTAGGAAGCGCCCCAGAAACAGACTTTACCACCAAGTCTCGAGGTGGCTTTTGGGCTGGGCTTTATTGATTTAGGAATTTAATTCCTTCACTCATTCTTCAGCCCACATATAGATTAATCTGCAATGTCAAACACCAAAATTCATAAATATTTTGTAATTTCGAAAATTAAACTAGAAATTTTGAAAATAAAATAAAATAAATTTCAAACTCCAATCCTATATGTTAGAGGTCACATAAACTTTAAAATACCTAGAACCAAACTAAGACAATAGAACAATACCTAGAACCAAACTAAGACAATAGAACAATACCTAGAACCAAACTAAGACAATAGAACGACAAAACTCATCATCTAATCTATTATATCAATCATTAGAGTCTTCGAAACAATAATCTCATATGTTAGAGGTCACATTTACCTTACAATGTTCACAATCAAACTCAAATATGTAAAAATCAAAACTCAAGCTCCATCCTCTATCTAAAAGTTATAGTTTGTATGAACTTCATAATTAAAAAAAAAAATACACACACACACACACACAAAAGTTTGAGAAAAGAAAAACAACTTAAAAAATCCCAATCTCATAAATTAAATTTCACATCAATCAATTGCTAGCACTCATATTATAAAGGCTTATTATCTCAAATACATCATAAACAAAACATTGAGTCTCAAAATGCACAATGTGACAAGAACCGGCCAAAAAAATCCGTAAAACACAACCATGGTCTTGCTCCGGCCTGACACAAGGTTAGTGAAAACCCCCAAAATGCCCCTCACACGTGTTAGACAAGGGACGCTTACATAAAATACAACCAAACAACATAGTAGCAGAGCCCTAAGTCGAAAGGAAAGCAATAAAATATACAAGATCCTACTCCAAGGATTGAACACGCACCAAGAAACCGAAATTAAGCCTCCATCCTAGGTATGCCCCTGCACCTACGCCACAGTCTGGAGGGGAATGAAAACAGAAAACTGTGAGTGGACCATAAATGAATAAACCTTTTTAAACACATTTATCAATAAAAGATATTTAACCCTCTGTTTTCCAAAACATGCATGCATATGAAATACAATCAAATCAATGAAAGCCAATATATAAAACACCCAGAGCCCACAATTCCATGAACATCCCTCGAGCATAACCATCTGGAAAACAATTTGGACACCAACAACAGTAGCTATGACATCGCATCCTCCGTACCTAACCATCCCAGGAAACCCATGTACTATGCTTAGACAGCCATCAGGAACTGACGGAGACACGCTCCAAACTCCAATCCAGGAAATATAAGCCCCTAGGTGCTAGCGGAGACACATTCTAGACGCTAGACTGGAAAAAAGGCAATCACCAAAAGTAGCCGTCTTAGGATCTGCAGAGCCCTACTTCGGACGTCTGAAAGCCGGTCAAACCCCGATGATGGTTAACCGTGGAACAGTCACAGACCAATAACTCAAGAAAACATGGTAAACATATATCAAAGTCAAGTCAAACCATAAAATTGAGACCAAGCCCAAAACATAGTTTACACACGCAAATCCGTAAAATCGATGTCCAAACATATCAATGAGTAATCAAAATCATATATCCATATCTCAAAATAACCACAACCCGGATATGTATTCAATTCAAGTAAAATACTTCTATATGCATGCAAGACAGTTTGAAAATAAAGGTCTACTCATAGTACGTCTGAATACGCTCAATCTTGAACTGCGCGCTACTTCGAGGTCCTCGGAGCCTCCTCGTATGTCGAGGTCACACCTGAAGGTCACCAAAAATTCATAGAAGTTCATATATAAACACCCCCAGATCCTAGAACAGGAAACACATCCCAAATGCGCTTCCCGAGGAGAAAAAACATCCAAATCCACCCTTAAACGACCTCTAATTTTTCTCAAACCACCACCATTGGATTCATAATTTTGAAACCTTTCAATTTAGATCGATTTCACCTCGAAATTTGAGCCCACACGTCCACACGGGCCGGTCAAAGTTCAACGGTCAACCCATACGCCAGTGAACGCATGTGACGTCATGCTTAGCTGACATGGCTAGCCACGTGGACCTAACACCTGACACTTTCTGCCATGTGGTACCACCTAACACGTGCCACGTGTCATCATTTTCCATCTGCCACGTGGCACCTAACACGCACTAACAACCTGCCATGACATGACCCATCCCAAATTTTCGTGGGAAAACTGGACCGACCCTGCTTCCATTTGAAAATTCTTGCCAAACAAGGGATATAAGCTTCGGACAGAGGTATTCCCTGCTTTCGAACTCCTTCTTTTTTCAGAATACAAGGATCGAAGGGACTTAAGGAAGTCGTCCCTTCACATGTTTCTCTGAGATCCTTCCGAAAACCGAGCTGGGTAACTCCAACTCACCAACATCCCTCCTCGAGTTCCCTAGCGATTTCACTGGTCTACACAACCCTCTTCTCTCTCTCTCAACCTTTTTTTTAACCTCTCTTCGTTACCTCCCCTTAATTTCTCCCTCTCTCTGGTTTGCTCCATCTTTTTTTGTGGCACCATGCTTTCAGCGCCATATTCATGGCTTCCGACCATGGCTCACCGAACACCCACAAGACACACAAACACACATATTAATAGGGACTTAAGTCGGTGAACAAATAGGAGGGAAGTGTCTTCAAGAATCTTCTAGATTTTTGCACATGTTCCATATGATAATTTACAAAATGACCAAATTACCCTTATCACATATTTACCAAAATGCCCTTGACCTCTCTTGGCCCATAACCGTCTCAGCCGACTTCCAATTTTAGTGTGCTACCTGTTAATGGACTCAGGATCTCAAGACCTTCCCAACGATTTTCTCGGTACGTCCACAAGATCTCCCATACAAAATGTCAACATTTGACTTTTGAGTCAAAAGTCAACTTTTTGACTTTTTAGGGGCAAATGGGTATTTGGAAGAACGATTAACAATCTCAGTTCGCTTGAGGAGGGAAAGGTGGGTGAAGTGCCTTATATGTGTGAGCACGTATCTTCTTAGCGCGAAACCTTTTGGGAGCTCACTGGTTTTGAGTTTAGTTGGAACTTCAAAGTTAAGCGAGTTTGGGATGAAGTAATCTCAGGATGGGTGACCCACTAGGAAGTTGCACGTGAGTTTCCAAAAACAAAACCGTGAGAGCTGGACCTAAATCGAACAATATCATGCTAGGGGAGTCAGGTTGTGATAAAATGGTATTAGAGCTGACCCCGACAAGAAATGTGCCAGCGAGGAAGCTGGACCTCAAGGGGGTGGATTGTAATACCTGTATCTTGGGAAGAACGGTGAAAGATCCCACATTATTCGGGGAGGGAAAGGTGAAGTACCTTATATGTGTGAGCACGTATATTCCTAGCGCGAGGCTTTTTTGGAGCTTACTAGCTATGAGTTTGATTGGAACTCCAATGTTAAGCGAGTTTTGGATGAAGCAATCCCATGATGGTTGACCCACTAGGAAGTTGCGCGTTAGTTCCCAAAAATAAAACAGTGACATGCCACGTGGACCAACCATCCCCTACCACGTGGCACTTACCATGTGTCAGCTACGTCATCACAACGTTGCCTGTGACGTCATCATGATGTCAGGGTGACGTCATCAAGATGTCAAAGTGACGTCATCATCTCACCGAAGAAGATGGATGCGCCACTGTGGCCGCCTCTGTTGGCTGACCGGAAAACGCCATTCATGCCCAAAACTTAAAATCTCGATATCACCCTCGTTTCTCAGCCAAATTGGACAAATATTATATCAAAATCTATCTACTCAATCCAAGGAATCCAAATCTAAGCTCAAAATTGAGAAAAGTTACATGGATCCTGAGTTATAAGCCTCAAAATTTTTAGCTTCCTATCTTCTTCTCACCCCGAGCACCACTACGTCCTTCCACCTTCAAAACTAATGTTGCCTTGCTCGTGAAGGTCTCTAGACTCTAAATCTGTTCTAGTTTTGGTCTAAATGGGTCCCACAATCATGGGAAAATGTTGAGTTGGTTTGTGTGTGTGTGTTTTGTGTGTGCACGGGAATGAGAGGGAGTGAAAGTGAGAAAATGAGATGATAATCCTCCAACCTTATCCATTTGCCCCAAAATATCCACATTTTAATTTTCCAAAAATACCTCTACCCAAAATGGAAAGTTAGGCATAGGTTCAAAGGAAAAATGGTCCATAAACTATAATTAATCCGTAAAATCCCGAAAAACTACTAAAAATTCCCAAAATAAATCATGATTTTACATAATTAATTGTCCGGGTCGTCACACCATGAAATCAAATTTTCTTTAAATTTCATTTAGAACAGTTTAAGCATAAAAAAACGTTGTATCGTCTGTTAGTAATAGAGACTAAAATCCTTAAAACTTAAAACTAATTTTAATACCATTCCACTTCCATTTCCCCAACTCACCATCGTTAAAAAATTAAAACTAATTTTAATTACCCTTCCTCTTCCTTTTCCCCAACCCACCCAACCACCCTCGTCTCCCCAGTGTTTTTCTCTCTCTGGACCTCCGCCCACTCACCTCACCAATTTTCAATGGAGTTGCTTGTCGTCAGCAACTTCATTGACTGAAAAACTTCGACAATTCCCATTCATCTACTCATCCTCACCAGCAAAAAAATTAAACCATAAAGCTCCTTAGCATCTGCCTTGCATCTACCAACAGACAAAACAAAAAGCAAATAGCCAAAAGCCCATGAACGTTGGGCTTTATATCTTCTATGAGAGATAAAAAGAAATTGCAAAGCCAATTTCTTTGCACATATCACCATTATCGTTCCTCCTCCAAACAAAACTCCAAGCATCTCACAAGATTGTCTCACTCTCATCCGCTTGACTAAAAAAAACGGTGTTACTTTATCATGTCGTTTGAGCTTAGAAGCCACCGGGGGCAAGCTACTGCCACCACTGTCAGTACTTTGGGGGCTCTAATTGGCAGCCCATTGTAATCCTCATTACCATGTCAGATTCGGCTATATTCACTAATTGAGGGACTACTAAGAGTCGTTAATGTTCTCCATGACCATATTCAGCACCGAGTGGGTTCAATGGCGGCCATTTTACCCAGCTATCCTCGAACTAAGATTTGACATGAGCTTTGCACCATTATCGGAGTACAATTAACTGAGGACCCTAGATTATACTTGGGATTTACCCTCTGGGGGAGATCAAAGAAAAGGCCCTTAATTTTTTCAAAGAGATGAAAGTTCATGGTTGGAAGCATGGCTTACTCTCCCAAGCAAGAAATGAGGTGCTTATCAAGGAAGTGGCTCATGCCATTCCAACTAACTTCTGGCAGGGGCAGTCAAACAATCAGAATAAGTTACATTGAGTTATTTTGGACGGAGCTTGGGTTACCAAAGGCTATGGGAAGGCTAGGGTTCAGGAACATGGAGGACTTCAACATTGCCCTTTTGATTAAGTAGTGTTGGCAGTTAATTTGTGAGACAAATTCCTTATGGGCTTCGATGATGACACATGGTACTTCCCTAACACTAATTTCCTTGCAACAAAGCGTGGTTCCAGAGCATCGTGGGCTTGATCGAGTATTTTTGATGGTAGAGATGTCATCTTTAGGGGGGTAAAATGGCAAGTCATGAATGCCAAAGACCTTAAATTTTGGGCTCATAACTGGGTCACTGGGTTGCTGGATTTTCATGCAAGGCTATCAATGATAGGACCCGACCTTGAAAACACCTTGTAAACCACACCTGGGCCCTGCTCCCATCTGACAAGTAACCCATCATACAAAAAATTACCCTCAACTTGTCAGACAAGGGATATTTGTCTTATCACTTATGCCTTCACCTCTTGTTCAACCCCGAACTTCATGTAACGAGCCTGGAAGGTTACAAAAATTACGAAAACCGTGTGAGTGGACAAAAATAAATATTTCAAGAACATAATTTGAGTACATTTAACTATTACCTTCTATTTTATAAAACTATGCATGCATGTGAAAAACCGACAAATCTCTCGTAAAAGCAGATAAAAAATCAAAATATCGAAATACGTGTATACCCACAAAAATCAATAGCAACAATCCAAACCAACCAAAACATCAAGCCAAATGAAATAACCACATATAACCAATCCAAGTCCCACATCACACAAACCCACACAACCATTAACAAAAAGACAGCAGGGTAATAACACATAACCAATCCATATCCAACCCATCCTCGATGCACAATATGTAACGACCCGTCCCGAAAATTAGGATTAAGACGGTGATTAGTGAAGGATTAGTGAGCTTAATCGGTGGTTAGTTGGTTACGATAGGTCCATTAGCGTAGAATGACGATTTTGCCCTTGGTTTGGGCAAAAAGTTAACTTTTAGTTCGGGTGGTCAATTGGACATTGACCAATGACCGTGACGTCATTTGGGACGTCACGAATCCGTAGACAGGTGGCATGCCCGATTCCGACATCCGAGGAGGAAGTTATGATGTTCGGAAGGTTGGGGGCACTTCCGTAATTTATTTAAACTAAGGGGAAAGAGTTGACTTTTTGTACGATTGGGTTTTGACACGTTGACCTAGGACAGTTAGGTAGATCTCGTCATCCTGAGTTCAACGACAGGCGGCACGTGTTCATCGGAGTTAGGATGTGTGAGTTACGGGTCTAGAAAGGTAGCGGCACAATCGTAAATTTGGACTCAAATGAAGGGCATTTTGGTCTTTTGCATATTGGGAATTGTGCAACAGAATTGGGACAAGTGGACAGCTGATATGGGGACAATTGTGAGAGGGGCTTTGAGATAGTGACACGTGCTAGGGGTCTAGTGGATTCCAGGATTTTACACGGTCCCAATTATTTGGGCTGTTAACCGTGCCTTCGAGAGGAAAACAGAGACAGAGTGAGGATCGATCAAGGAAGGGCGGTGTGTGAATGTTGTGAGCTGATGAGGGTGAACAGAGGTTAAGGGAGAGTGGAGGAGTGAACTGGAGTGGGTTGTGTGATCGTGAGTGAGTAAGAAGGAAGGGTGAGTTCACGGGAAATCAGGGAAACTGAGAGGACCTTGAGTGGTGGTGCTGCCGTGTTCGACCCATCGAGGCTAGTGGTGGTGTCCAGAGGAAGGAGGAGGATGAAAGGAGATACACACGCACGGCTGAGCTCACGGCGGCGGCCTGAGCAGAGGATCGGGACTTCCCGAGGAAGCTGAGGAAGCTGAGGAACGTACGGGACGTACAAGGCGCGAGTGACGTGTCGGTGATTGTGATTGGACCCCTTCTCTAAACTCGAGCATGCATAACTGCTTTTAAATACTTGTTTTATGGTTTTACATGTGATTTGGTGATTGTTGAATATGTGATGTCGATTTTGTATAATTGCACGTTTTTCGAGGAAATAACGTATTTAGCATGTTTTACGATAAAAGGTTGATTTCTGCTTATGATGTTATAGTTTTGGGATTTCAAATGCTAAATAGTTTTCAATGATTATAAATGGATTAAGGTTTCGGTTTTAGAATCAGATTTCGAGAAGCGGAATTTGGTTTTAAGATTGAAAAGTGGAATTCCGGATTTGGGTTCGGAATGACGGTTTTGGATGCCGGAAGGGCATCAGACCAATGATTTCGAATTCGAGTTTGGATGTGGATTGAGAAATGGTTTTTAAATGGCTTTGATTGGATTTGCTGGATCTGGTTATTGGGTTTAAAGACCCGAATATTGTGATGGACGGGGGACGGGCTCGGATTGAGTTTAAAGACTCAGATATATTGATTTCCCCCGTAGGCCTGTTGAGTTTATAGACTCGGGAGTTTAAAGACTCGGATATGATTGAGGCCTGGATTGAGTTTAAAGACTCGGGAGTTTAAAGACTCGGATAGGTCCATCAGGTTTGATCGGATAATGATTGGTTGAAACTTAAGTTTTATAATATGGTTTTATGATGTTTCTATAACTGCTTTCAATTATGTTTTATGACGATCTTTATGTGAGTTATCACTGTTTTCAGCAAATGGGTTATGCATGTATGATTTCAAAATGGAGGGCCAAATCCTTGGTTTTCTTATAAAATGGTTTTGGAAACTTTTCTTTTATTTATGGTCCACTCACACTTTTCTGGTTTTAAATTGCCCTCTAGGTCGTTGAGCTAGCGTGGGGGTCGTCGTCGAGGCAGCGTCGGAGGCATAGAATACTCGAGAGTGACCTCGGAGTGCTTTAGATTTTTCGCTGTACGTGTATCTTGTGTATCGGTTTTATTTCTCTTGTTTTGGTACTATGCTTTGTAACACTTTGACTTCGGGATGTTTAAATTTTCTCCTGCGTCTAACTGTGTACTTTGGTGGTTTTTCGTAAGGGTATTTCGGTCTTTGTGTCGGGGTGTCAGACAGGAGCAGGATTTGCCTCGGTTTTCGGGATGAAACCGGAGAAAACTGGAGACCTGGTTTTTAATTATTTTTCATTTATGTTTCGTCCAATTTCTTCTATGTCATCCTAGGAAGGGATCCATGATCTAAAACTGGAGAAAACTCACCTCCACGCGGTGGTCCAAATCCACGACTTAGACCATGGTTCCAGTTTCCTCTCCAGTCATGTCCCTGCGTCCAACCTTCGAGTTCTGGGCTTGTTGAAGTCCTATGATCACACATGATTGACCAGTGTGAATGGTTTTCAAGCTTCCACGTGAACGACACCAACTTGGTGTTCAACCCCAAATTTCTTCTCATGTTTCATTGTGGTTTCACACGTTTGAGTCCAGCCCTATCCCATATGCTCTTTTCTTTCTTTCTTTCTATCTCTCTCTCTCTCTATCGCTCTCTCTCTCTCTCTCGCTCTCTCTCTCTCTCCCTCTCTCTCTCTCTCTCTCTCTCTCCATGGACTGCTTTCTTATTTCTCTGTTATTTCTCTTATGGGCACCATTTCTATGATTTCGGCCATGGCCCACCGAAAACATACAAACAACACACACCCACAAATATGCATAGAAGAGCAAGTCGGTGTACACAAATGGATAAAAGACATCATTCTAGACTTAACACTTATCAAAATTCAAAATATCTTTTAAGCACAATGACCAAAACACCCTTGGGACAAATTACCAAAATTCCCTTGATCATTTTTTACTCATATCTATTTCATATGACCTCCAATTTCAATGTACCGCATGTCTGCGAACTCAGGACATTGAAACCTATGCGACTGTACTCACCAATTGTCCAAAAAATGTCTGGGTCTCAGGACATTGAAACCTACGTGATGGTACTTACTAATTATCCAAAAAGTGTCCGGATCAAAAAGTAAACTATTTGACTTTATATGAGTACAATTGTATTTTTACCTAATATTTTCCAAATTCACTTTTCTTCAAATTTCCGCACTGTTACAATCAGCCTCGTTTGATGCCAATTATGAAGAGGTTGTGGCCTATTTCCTAGATGTTCAGGTGAGGGGATGGAAGGTGGGTGAGCTTAAGGGCCTATTTCCTGAAAATAAATTGAAATTGATCCAGGAAATGTCTATGGGTGATGGTACGGGGGATGACCGATTGATTTAGCCAGCTATTAAGGATGAAGCCTATTTTGTGAAATCTAGATACCAATGTCTGGGATTTCATCCTCCAAATGCTACCAATCCGCATCCATCATCTTTTTATATCACACCAAAGGAAACTTGGAACCTGATTTGGAGTATTAAGACAACCTTAAAGTGCAAGTTTTTCTGTGGCGAGTTATTAAACGATGCAGCCTAACTCATGGTAATATATTTAGATGCCATTTGGTCTCTGCTTTGCCCTATATGTTTGGAGGAGAACGAAATTGAGGAGCACATGCTTCTACAGTGTCAGGGAATGAGAAGTGTGTGGTTTTGGAGTGTACTTAGCTATACCATTGACCCCTCAGTATTCCACCTTTGAGGATTGGATCTATTATGTTTCATCTTCAATTTTAAGGTGAGGCTCTTACAAAAATTCGGTTCTTTCCGTGATTTCTGTTATTTACTGGTTTGTTTGGAATGAACGATGCCAAGTAACATTTGAGGATTCCCCTTTTAATAGCCTTGAATGAGGTTTTAACTTTCCACCTTGACTTATGGGCCATCACTACTTCTTCTCGCCCTTTGATTGCTAATGATTTGGAGCTTTCCAGCGATGAATCACTGTAACGACCCGTCCCGAATTCCGGGATTAGATTAGTAACTAATCATGATTAGCGGGGTTAATCGGTGATTAGTTGGGCGAAATCGGACGAGCGATGCAAAATGACAGTTTTGCCCCTAGTCGTGGGTAAAACGTTGACTTTTAATTCGGACGGTCAAATGGACTTCGAACGATGACCGTGACGTAGTTTGGGACGTCACGAGTTCATAGACAGGTGGCACGTTCGATTTCGACGTTCGGGGAGAAAGTTATGACATTCGGAAGTCTAAGGGCAATTTCGTAAATTAGACGAAAATTGGGAAAATGTTGACTTTTTGACTGGGAGGTCCGATGGCCGAGGACCGAGGATCGTTAGGATGGTCTCGATGCCCTGAGTCCGTAGACAGGCGGCACGCGTGACAGGACCCCCCTGAAAGGACATGGATAACCGTGCCCGGTCCTGCTCCCGTCTGACAAGTCGGCTGAAAATCCCAAACTTACCCTTAGTGCTTGCCATACCAGGGATAGCCACACTTGTCCTTACTCATGCCTCCGCCTCTAGATCAGCCTCGATCAACGCGCCACGACCTAGAGGGTAAATAAAAACCAAAAGGTGTGAGTGGACAAAAATAAATCAGTTTATAAAACAGCTACAGAAAGATGTTTTTACCCTCCACGTAAAACCAATGCATGTATACAAAAATCATTTCGCAATCGGTTACATTGTCAACATAAGAAAAACCATGTATCAAATTTCAACATAAGGAAAACTCGTATGAAACTCAAAATCATTTTTCCTTTCTCAACCATCGGGTCTTAGCTCGCAATCATAAACACCGGGCCTCAGCCCCAAACCACGAATCAAACCCAAGAACACAACATTATCCAAAACCATCAACCATAAAATCGGGCCACTGCCCCATACATCTGAAACATCCGAAACTAACAATAAATCACAAGCCAAACATTTTACTGGATATCAAGTGCGCCCGGATCTTTAAACTCAAAACCATGCGCATAATCTAGGCCTTCCCGGGATATCAACGAGTCTTTAAACTCAAAACATAATCAATAGGCCTCAGGGGTATCACATTAACCGAGTCTTTAAACTCAATCCGGGTCTTTGAACCCAATTTCGGGCCCGCCCCCGTTATTAATTATCCGAGTCTTTAAACTCAAAACGTGCTCCAGCAATAACACCGGGTCTTTAAACCCAAAACAGTTTTTAGATGGTCTTTAAACCCAAAACATTTTTCAATCACAACAATGCAGGATCCATCCCGAAATCACATTTTGTCAACACAGGACTCATGGTCCGAATTTCCACAATCAATTCCCCAAATCATACCTCACAAACATAATCAAATTATCATTAAACACGGGGCATGTAAAATCATACCAAATAACTTTATTAAATCCTCTTCCATTCCCGAATTCGAATTTGCAATAATGATTCCGTAAGCTAGCATCCGGAAACATCATCCCAAACCCAAACCAAGAATCTGATTTCAAACTTCCGAAGAACGAAGTCTCGTTATTCAAAATTACTTTTATGCCCCGGGCACCAAGCCCAAAATCACCTTTTTCAAGATCCGTTTTAAATCCTTGAAAACACCTCATATTCCAAATCTCAAGGTCAAGACATCAAAACCACAATCAAGTCACCAAAATCATGGTCAAATCACAACATACTCAAAATCTCGTAAAACGTGTATAACCGTGAAAAACCTCAAAATCCCTGTCAAAATCGTAAACCATACTCACAATCGTAATCCAACATCTTAATAACATGATACGCACAAATCATATAAAATCATTCGTTAAACCATCATAAAAAAACATACAGGAAACCATAATCTCGAAATACGTGTAATTTCGTGTGCGTATCAAAAATATGTATAAATACGAGAATCGAAATCATCACAGTTCATAATCATAATCATTGAAATATTTATGCATGCATTAAATTTTGGATGCAACGTCCACTCACACATCGTTCTTAATGCTCGGTTTCGCGCTGCACGCATTTCTGTAATTTCCAGCATTTTCCAGAAAACTCGAATCTTGTCCAAAATCACTTTTCAGGGTCACTAAGGTGTCCAATAACATCATACTAAATTCCCATAATTTTCCGGGAATTAATCGGTAATTAAAAACGTAACGTAAACCTTCGAACCCTCAGAACAACAACAAAACGGTGTCCGATAAATTCGAAACCAACGTTAAAATATTCGTTACGTTGTATAGGGTAAAAGTCGTGTTGGACTTACCTCGAAAATCGGATCCACGCACCCTCAAGCGCAGCCGTGAGTGGCTGCGCTTGAATCCACGCGCCTGCTACAGTAGTAGCTACAGTCATCGTCCCAACCCGACTAGCCTGCAACCGGGTTGTTCGACCCGCGACATGACCCGTTAAATTTCCCTTTATTCTAGCTTGATTTCCACAATTCAACTGTCTATAAGTCTCGCTAAGGATCTAATTAAGGTTCTGTGAAATCAATTACCTCAAAACTTACCTCAATCTGGTCGACTCAACTCGACTATTCGAAGAACACCGACTACTGTTCAACACTTGATTTTGTCGATTCTCAGCGATTTCTTTAAATTGGCTCACTCAGAAGGTTTGTAGGATCACCAGAAACCGGTCTTCGATCTCAATTGCAAGCTCCAATCCCTCTACCCATGCTAACTCAACTGGGATTTTCATAACAGAACCTCGAAGTCGCCTGGGCTCCTCTCTGCACCATTCTCTTCACTTCCAATCCCATTCGACTCGTTTGGATGTCTGGAAGCCCAACCTCACCCCAGATTCCATCAATTGACTGCCCCATTTCAAAATTTGATTTCAAGTTTGTAAATGAGGTTTTCGGGCGGGTTCAGTGCTCCTGGGGTCTTTCTCCTTGTTCTCCCTCACCATTATCTTCCCCCTGCTACTCTCATTCTTCCCCAGCTCTCATTTTTCTCCCAGAACCATTTTTGGGGAGGTCGAATTAGCCATGGTTCGATAATCTCTGTTTTTCCATTTCAAAAGCCTCAGCACAGCTCACTGTGCACTTTGCTCCCCGCACTTCAGCTCTAACAACACAACCGTGCTCTGCATTCTGTCTCTGTTCCCTCACTAACTGCATAAACAATTAGACCACGACATTGCTCCAATTCCAACCTCACCCGTGCACACTCAAACTCCTGCCTACTCTGTTTTTGTTCTTCACATTCCCAGGCACGCCTGCATCCCACTCAGGGCAAAAACCAGTCCCCCCGTGCTCTGATTCACACAACCAAGGCAAAACAATTCATCTTAATAATTCAAAGTTGCCCACTACCTTCAAATTCCGATTCCACACTCTGTACACTTGCCTCCCATTAGTCTTAAACAATTCCATAACCCACTCACGGCTGTTACAAATTGCAACAGTCAAATTACCATTTTGCCCTTGCTTGACAATTTACCAAAATGCCCCTCACACATCTAGACCCGTAACTTGGTCATTCGAACTCGATTGACGCGTGCTGCCTGTCGTTGTACTCGGGGCATCGAGACCTACCTAACGGTCCTCGAGTCGTGTGGAAATCAATTGTCAACCAAAAAGTCAACAAATTCCCCTTTTTTGTCCAAATTACGAAAACGCCCTTGGACTCCCGAACGTCATAACTTTCACCTCGAACGTCGGAATCGATCGTGCCACCCGTCTGTGAACTCGTGACGTCCCAAACTACGCCACGGTTATCGGTCAAAGTCCATTTGACCGCCCGAATAAAAAGTCAATGTTTTACCCACGACCAGGGGCAAAACGGTCATTTTGCATCGTTCGTCCGATTTCGCCCAACTAATCACCGATTAACCCCATTAATCATGATTAGTTACTAATCTAATCCTGGATTCTGGGACGTGTCGTTACAACGCGTCAATCGGAGTCCGAATGACCAAGTTACGGGTATAGATGTGTGAGGGGCATTTTCGTAATTTTGTGCACAAGGGCAAATCTGTAAATTCGCATAGGGGCATTGTTTTGAAACTGTGAAGCAGGGGGCTGAAACCACCGTGCTTGGGTGGTCTGTCCAGGGGACTATTTTTTTGGTTAGTGGCTTTGGGGTGTGAGTGAGTGTGCTGTGTGGGTGGGAAACATGTGCTGGTGTTTGAGGTTGAAAAATAGAGTTTGGACATGAGCGTGCACGATTTCGGTTTGTTTATACAATTGAGTGGAGGAACACAGAACACTGAGGGAAATTTTTATGCTGGTGAGTGGCATTGGGCCAGTTGAGGCTGGTGATTTGCAGAGCTCGGGCAATTGTTTTATTCCTTTGAGTTATTGAACAGAGCACTGGGCGAGTTGGAGGAATTAATGGAATTGTTTGATTCATTTCTTGGTCGTTTTGAGGGAGACACAAAACTAGAGAGAACCAGAGAGAGAAGTAGAGAGGAGAAACGGGTGGAATGGGTGAGAAAATGCTCTGGAAACCCGAAGTTCATGTTAAACAAATTCAAAATTCCAATTCGAATTGTAGGCCAGCCCAAGCCAATTTGAGGCTCGAAACACTCTTCTGGGACCTCACTTAGTCGATCCAGATCAAGGGGATCGAAGCTCGAAGCCTGGGAAGCCATGAACAGTCACGACTGAGTTTCAGAAAAATCGAGCTTGGAGTCGTGGTCTTGGAGGTAAGTTCATATGAAATTGATTGCAAAATCATCTTCTAAGTAACTCTACGGTGCTTCCTAACTAATCAATTGAGGAAATGGTTGACTGTGTGGTGAACGGAGACGATGAACCTTGATTAGAGCATGAGGTCAATTGATTTAGTTTTAGGCCGTGACGTTTGAAATGGATGTCACAGACCTTTATTTAAGTACATTGCATTGCTATTTGAGGGTTCAATTGAAGGAAACTAGTGGAATTTGTCAGTGATTGAATCGGGTCGAACCCGCGGTCGCAGACCCGTTTTACAGTGGAATCGAGTGAGGGAGATGAACAGTGCCTGCACTGTAGCAGACGCGTGAGTTTCACGCGCAGCCACTCACGGCAGCGCGTGAGGGCGCGTGGGCCCTATTTTCAAGGTGAGATTAACATGACTTTTGTCCTATACAATGTAACGAACATTTTAGCGTTGGTTTCGAATTTATCGGACACTATTTCGATGTTGTTTCGAGGGTCCGAATGTTTATGTTACGTTTTTAATTAACGTTTAATTCCCGAAAAATTATGGGGAATTAGTATGCTCTTATTTGAGTCCTTAGTGACACTAAAGTATGTTTTCGGACATGATTTGAGACTTCTAGAAAATTATCGGGAATTACGGAAACGCGTGCAGCGCGAAAACGAGCTTTATGGACAGTGTGTGAGTGGACGTTGCTTCCAAAATTTAATGCATGCATAAATATTTCTATGATTTCCATGATTGTGATTATGTCTTACGATAATTTCGATTTTCGTATTTATATGTATTTTTGATACGCATACAAAATTGCACGTATTTCGAGATTATGGTTTCTTGTATGTTTTGATGATGGGTTAATGAATGATTCGATATGATTTGAGTGTATCATGTTTTAATGATGTTTTGATTATGATTGTGAGTATGATTTACGGTTTTGACACGTATTTCGAGAATGACACGGATTTGCCTCTTTTACGAGATTTCGAGCATGTTGTGGTTTGACCGTGATTTTGGTGATTTTGATTATGGTTTGAGGTCTTGATTTGAAATATGAAGTGATTTCAAGGTTTTAAAATGGATTTAGAAAAAGGTGATTTCGGGCTTGATGCTCGGGGCATAAAAGTAATTTTGATGAACGAGATTTCGGTTTTCGGAAGTTTGAAAACGGATTCTTGGTTTGGGTTCGGGATGATATTTCCGGATGCCGGCTTACAGAATCATTATTACGAATTCGAATTCGAGAATGGGTAATGGTTGATAAAATTGATTTGATATGATTATATATGCCCCGTTTTAATGATGAGTTGATTTTGTTTTGTGAAGTAAGATTTTGGGGATTTGAATGTGAAATTCGGACATGAGTCCTGTTATGACCAAATGTGATTTCGTATTGGTTTGCAATTTGGATCACGATGGATCTAGGATGGTTGTGATTTACAAATGGTTTTGGGTTTAAAGACCCGGTGCTATTGCTGGAGCACGTTTTGAGTTTAAAAACTCGGTTAATTGATGACGGGGGAGGGCCCTTAATGAGTTTAAAGACTCGTGAGTTTAAAGACTCGGTTATTGTGATACCCCCGAGGCCTATTGGTTGTGTTTTGAGTTTAAAGACTTGTTGATATCCCGGAAAGGCCTGATTATGCGCATGATTTTGAGTTTAAAGACTCGGGCGCACTTGTTATCCAGCAAACTGTTTGACTTGTGAATTATGGTTAATTTCTGATGTTTTGGATGTGTTGGGCAGTGGCCTGGTCTATATGGTTGATGGATTTGGATTATGTTGTGTGCTTGGATTTGATTCATGGTTTTGGGCTGAGGCCCGGTGCTGAGGATTGCGGGCTATGACCCGATGGTTGAGAATGGAAAATGATTTTGAGTTTCCTACGCGTTTTCCTTATGTTGTAATTTCATACACGTTTTTTCTTATGTTTGAAAATGTAACGGACTGCGAAATGATTTTCGAATGCATGCATTGGTTTTACGTGGAGGGTAGAAATGTCTTTCTATAACTGTTTTATAAACTGATTTATTTTTGTCCACTCACACCTTTTGGTTTTTAATGACCCTCCAGGTCGTGGCACATTGATCGAGGCTGATCGGGAGGCGGAGGCATGAGTAAGTACGTGTGGGACTATCCCTGGTTTGGCAAGCACTGAGGGTAAGTTGGGAATTTCAGTTGACTTGCCAGACGGGAGCAAGACCGGGCACGATTATCAATGTCCCTTCGGGGGCGGTCCTGTCAATCACCTTGGTCACTGCCTCCCCCTTCGGTGCTGAAACTCAACGTTGATGCCTCTTGGTTCTTTTATTCTCGGAAGATTGGCCTCAATGTGGTTGTCAAAAATGCTTCTAGAAATTTTGTTGCTGGGTGCTGCCAAGCTAGAACTGTTGGCTCAGTAGTTGAGGCTGAGGCATGCGCTCTGTCGAAGGGGATGAACCTTGCGATGAGGGAAGGCTTTCCAATGGTTACTTTAGTATTTGATTCTTTGGAGTTGATTCAAACCGTTAATGGTACCATTAAGAAAGGAAGATGAGAGATCTTCCCTATTTTATTTCGAATAAGGTCTACAGCTTTGCACTTTGATTATGTAGATTTTCTCTAAGCAAATCGCTCAACAAATATGGCAGCTGATGCCTTAACTTCATGAGCGCGATGCTTGATATGCAAGGAGGTTTGGATTGATAGCCCTCCATCATCCCTAATGCACGTGTTATCGTGGGATGGATTACCTTATCCTCCTTCGTCTTTGCAATCTTTTGAGGAGTGTGCTTAATGGCCACTGCTCTGCTTTTCTGCTTTTTCCTTTACGTTGATGTATCTTTGTTGCTATTTCTTTCTTTTTATTGCGTTGTTTGCTTATTTTTGCTTTGATAAAAATAAAAAATAATAACCTTGGGAGGAGGGGTTATAGCTCTCTTAGCCCAAGGAAGCATCTGTCATTGATTGTGACATTCAAACTTGAAATTATAAAAAGAAATTAATTCTCAAAACTCCAATCTCTATTGTTAGTGTTTACATGCTTTCGATACGCTCGAATGACCCCTTTTTATATTATGGATTCATATAGGAGCCTTCTAAATTGTAAATGCCGTCAATATAACTTTATATTTTCTAGCCGTTCTAACAACTTTCTTTATAAGAATTAAAAATTTAAGTAGTACCATGTTAAATCGTATATCATAAAATTATCTAAATAGAACAAAATACCAATAAATGCGTAAACATCAAAATAGAGATATTTTGTTTTCTTAAAAATATAGACTTTTTTTTTTAGAGAACAAAGTAAAGAGGCTTAGAATTCCATCATAATACAGCCGTCCACCTCATAATCTCCAATCTTCATCCCTGTAAGAGTAATAGTTTAGTATATGTTAAATTGTATAAAAAAAAATGAGAATTAAAAATTGAGAAAAACATGTGATGGGTTAGTGAATGGAGGAAGTGGGAAAATTTTGAAATCGAAAATGAAATTTTTTCCAATTTGCAGTTTCCCACCCAAAATTTTGCGCCTTTTGGGCTGACCGGCATTCAAAACAAACCAAACCCGGTACATAATTACTGCCCCGGTTTCGATATAATACGCATCACTCCCCCAAATTCTCTTTCCCTCTTAATTTCCCATCACCTCTCTCTCTCTCTCTCTCTCTAAATCTCGCTCTGCAGTTCCTACCGTCTTTAGCTTCCCCACAACTCCTCAGGTTCCTCTCTCTCTCTAATTGTGTTGGGGTTTCTCTCTGTATCTCTATTTGTGATTTAGTCGAGGCTTTTGTTTCCAGATTAGGGTTTTTTTCTTCGCTTTCTCTGAGTACTTATTTGTTGACTTCACTAATTTTATTTTTGGCGTCCGGGAAGAGAACTAGAACCCAGATCTACGCCCTATTTTTCATTCGGCGTTTGAGGTTTCTATAAATTCCGAGGCGCTTTTTCTACTTTAATTCTTTGAATTTTTCGAATTTTAATCTGTGTCCTACTTTAGCAGATCTGGGTTTGTTTCACTTGACTCACTGAATCAGAAATTGTTTCTGTATAAAATTCGTATAAATTTGCCTCCTTTTGGTGGAGTGACTGTTTCAGTGTCTGATTTGAATACGTTTCCTGAAGTATTCGTCTTTTTTAGTATGTGAGTCGGTGTGTGATACGAAGTCTATATATTGTTGAATTTTCGGTCAACCGCTTATGTTAGTTTACTGGATTCTCCTTTTAATTGATTGTTTTCTTGAAATTTAAAATAAATTTTAACAGGCATAAATGGCGGGCAAAGGCGGGAAGGGGCTCATAGCTGCGAAAACCACAGCAGCTAACAAGGACAAAGACAAGGATAAGGATAAGAAGAGGCCTGTTTCTCGCTCATCTCGTGCTGGTATCCAGGTGTGTATCTCAGTTTTCAATTCTAAGTTTCCAATTTCTCTAATTTTTTATCAGAAATAAAATGTTGTGGACCAGAGCGTTTAATTTGATGATCTGATTGCTCAAGAATTATATTGGGTTTAGTTTAATTTTGGCCGTTTGGTTTTTTTGCAATTGGTTATGTGTAGTTTCCCGTGGGTCGAATTCACAGGCAGCTGAAATCGAGAATTGCTGCTCATGGCCGTGTTGGTGCAACTGCTGCGGTGTACTTGGCCTCAATCCTTGAGTATCTAACTGCTGAGGTGCTCGAGTTGGCAGGAAATGCTAGCAAAGATCTCAAGGTAAAGAGGATCACACCAAGGCATTTGCAGCTTGCCATCAGGGGAGATGAGGAGCTTGACACCCTCATCAAGGGAACCATTGCCGGAGGTGGTGTCATCCCCCACATCCACAAGTCCCTCATCAACAAGACCTCCAAGGAGTAGTTTAGTTGATGAATTTAATTGGGTATCAACTGATATTCCTGTTTAATATGATGACTGCTTTATTTTGTTGTTTTAGTAGTTATTTAGGTTAGCTAAGTTTACCTTATTAATACATATGGGCAATTTGGACATCTGGTGTTTTGCCCCTTGAATTTGAACTAGTCTCTGTATGTTTGTTCATTTTATTGCTTTGTTGGATAGTTTAACAGGTTATTATTGCTATCTTCATTTATATTATGTTCCTTCTGTGATTTCTGGTTTATGACGATAATTGTTGTGAAAAAAAAAAGAATTTATGCTTTCTGTTTCCTTAGGCACTTATGAGTACAAGCAATCGAATGAATCTAGTATTTTGCTGGTTTGGAAAGCTTTGTGAATGATTCGTAGTGTACTCATGTCTGGGCTACACTTTTGATTATTGTCATGATATCTCAAAGTTGCCTGAACAATTATCTTTCAGCAGTAGCAATGTTTGATGCCTCGTGGTGTACGATGAACAATGTTTGGCTTAGTAATGTTGCTTGGTTAGGACTTAGGAGTCTTGTAACTTGTTTGTATGGATGGTTTCCTCTTTTATGTCTACAATGGGTCAGTTCTTCAGACGGGAATTAAGTCCATTGACTCGAAGTCATCCAAATGGATGACTAGTTTAGAACAGTTGACACCAACTTTTGAGATTGATTTTCAACGGTTCCTACCTTTAATTCGTATGGGTATTGAAAGATTGGGTCTTCCTTATGATATGTCATTTGATCTTTTTTAGGTATGTCAAACCATATTTCGTCTTAATGCGCAACCTAGTTGCTTACACATCTGAATTAGACTCGCACTTGGTAGATATGGGTAGGCTATTCTTGGGGAATTTGGGCTGCATAGATTTTTACCATTGTTTGTGCTTGTGTTTGTGTCCAACTTATCCTTTTGCCGAACCTATTTAGACCAAGTTGGGCTCGTAGTGGCTTACATTCATCCAAATCGACCCATTATTCTATCTCTCTCTCACACTCGTTAGTCGAACCCGAAGGCCTTCGAATCTTTTGTACTTTTAGCTTCAAAGAGACAATTATAAAGGTTACGATTCCTATAACGAAGAAGAGGTCATTCGGGCAACTTGTTCTTTTTATAGGCGCCAAAAGAATGAAAAGCAACAAGAAAACAACAAATGCCGACAGAAACTAGAAAGCAGCAGAGCAAAGGGAAACGAAAATATATGTAGAAAACGTTGCAACTTAACTAATTCAATAGCTCATTCATTGCAGATGATGTGGTCGAGGACGTGCCTGCGGCAAAGTGAAATCCTATTTTAATTGGTTCTAAATAGGATTGATGAGGACAGCTCTTAATCTGGAAATCACATCTAAACAAGATTAGATATAAGAAAATTATGTTCCTGGCACTTTCTTGTTGCATTGTTTTTAATTAATTTGGTTTTTTGCAGATTAAATCATTAATTACTATCAGGCTTTCTAATTTCATCATTTAAGATTATTTTATTTTTCATAAAGAAGGAAAATTAGAGAAACTTGATTGATTGAATTTGAAGTAATTAATTCTTCTGCAATGGAAAGGAATTGAAATAACTGTGTATAAATCTTCAAATTTATTGGCATGTGATACTCTTTTTTCTTAGTTAGAGTGAAATTATCGGTAAAATCTTTGCATGGCCACACTTATGCAACCTCGATATATTTCTAATTCATGAATGAAAGTTTCTTCTTAAAAAAAAAAAAAGCTTATTGTTTTCTTCTTATCAACTCCATCATACATTGTGCTACTGCAAACAAGAACCTGAGTTTGTCATCCAATCTCAATCCCTATATAAATAAAACAGACATTAATTGAATATAAAGTTATCTCGTTATTTAGATGCATAAACTAAACGAACGATAATGATTATATATATATAACATATATTAAAACAGTGAATTGCAAGAGGTTTTTTTTTTTTTAATAAAAGTATATAGACCCTGAGCCTGAGGGAATATTAATACAATAATTGGGCAAGGCCAACAATGTGAAAAATAAAACCTAAGAATGCTAATTTCATGGAACGTGTGTGATTGGACATTTGGGTGCATGGATAAGATCTTGAGGTACTTTTATTATTATTATTATTATTATTTTATCAAAGCGGTCTTGAGGTGCATTGGCATTTGGCACTACGATTCTGACTTAAACATTAAAATGAAGATACCCTCAACTCCTCAAGTGTGTTCCATATATTCCATATCATATGAGCAATAAATTATTATATCAACTCAATAAGTTCAATATGAACAAAAATATCAATGCTACATCAATAAAAATAAAATTAAGTGTTCATATATTTATAAAATAGGTTGATATGTTTAATATCTTTCAAGGGTAACATGTGGATATGCTTCTCCTCCTCATATTTGGTTAGGTAGTTTTCCCTATGTTGGTGTGATAATTAGAATTAATATTTTTTTAAGAGCAATTAACTCATAGGTTCTTACTAACATATAAATTTATTAAAAAATGTGCATATAAAAAAATTAAATTCATAGATCCTTTGACTAGTCAAGTGACTATATAATTTAAAATATACCATAATTTTTATATAAATTACAACTAATGTCATCTAATTATAAACTAATCCAACAATAATATAAAAAACACTTACCAAAATCTATCATGATTTCAACATTACTTTTTATTTTTATTATAAGATTATATTGAGGATTATGAAAACATTACTCATATTTTTATTTTTATTTTTTCACTTGCTCATTTTAAAAGTAATATGAGTATCTAATATAACTTAAAGTAAGATAATTACAAACAATAATTCTTCAAAAATACTTTTAAATTTGAAATTTAAAAATTCTTTATCATCTGAAATTAAATAATTTGGTTAATTTCGCATAATTTAGGATTTAATTTTTTAACTTTGTGCCAAAATTCAAGAATTAAACCCTATGTTGTACGATTTTCCACCACCATCTCAAGCCCCCCCACCCCCCCTCCCAAAAAAATATATATATACCCTACCGTTGAACTCCAAACAATACGAACTTTATTTTTTATTTTATAGAAAAATTTAATTGTAACTATATACAAAATATATATAGTATACATATATAATATTTATTATATGCATAATATAATAAAAGGGTCCAAGAGGCCAAAAAAATCAAACGCTAAGGGGCACATGGGAAAAAGAGGACAAAAACAGACAATGTTATTTTTAATTACTTAAAGAAATTCTCAATAACTCACTCATTCTCTTTATTGAGATATAAAAGGGTAAATATGAAATTTATTATTTACAAATTCTGTTTAGGGAATTTTGAATAAAAAAAGTTTAAAGGTAAGGTCTTATTTGTTTAATATACAAGCATTAAAAGTTTTAAATAAAAGTAAAAGTTGTTAAGAATGTAATAATGATTTACTCTTTTTTTAAACCATCGTATAAAGACCCTCTTCACAACAACAACAAAATCAAACAAATTATAGATTGTTTGGACATTTATTGTCTCAACTCAATTGACAGTTAACCATGAGAATCTTAAATGTTACTCAAACTAATGATTATTTTGATACATATATATAGATTACCACAATAACATCTTCAATTTTGTTAATTTTTATAAAGATATTCGTTATCTTTTGTTTGAATGACTTCAATAATTTCGATTATCATACGGACGCATTTACTCTAACGTGAATCAAAGTTTTTTTTATTTATTTAATTTTTCTATAAATTCAATCGACCCTAAGGGGTGCATCCACTGTACAATAAAATGGAATATCATTATATGGTAATATTTGCGGAGTAGCCGATTAGGTATTCATAAAACATTAGAGGCAATGAACATGGACACGTCCGTCAATCTATGAATGACTTATTATACTTCCACTTGGAAAAGGGCTCCTTAAGAAAATCCCCCGTCCACACCAAATACAAACAAATGCAAACCAAAGGGCATCTTTCAACCAACCATGAATTCTCCAAGAGTTCGAATTTAGCAAGATTCCCAAAAAATCCAGCGTCTTTCATTCGGGCTTTCCTTTAAAATCCTCCCCCATGCACTCTTTCTTCCATTGCCCTCCGCTCCTTCCTCAAACGCTTCAATACAAAATCTCACTCTTTCTTTCAATTTTTTTCCCCTTCTCTTGTCACTGTCACAAATGGAAGCATCACATTTTTTACAAAGCACCAGAAGCTTCGCTGCTCAATCTGGGCATCGTCAGCAACACCATAGTCGGCTAAGAAAATGTTCTATTATGGCGGAGCTCAAGACAGATCATAAGAGCAATGTTAGGTCAGCAGATGCAGAAGAAGCTGAAAAGATGAGTAGAACAAAGACGGTCTATAAAGATAACTGGTTCGATCGAATGGCGATTCGTCATCTCTCTATGAATGTTCAAGCTGCAACAGGTTTTTTTTTTTTTTTCTTCGTTATTACCTTTCTTCAACATCTTCATATATACATATGCATATATATATATATATATATATATATATATATATTCTGAAGAAGTAAATATTATACATAAATTTATTATTTTGCAGGGTTGAGAAATGAGAAAAGTGGGTTTGAGAGCTTGGTGGAGGCATCAACAGCTGCATCAAGAAACTTTGATCCACTCAAACAAAGAGAGCTTGTTCTTCAGGCTCTTGACACTGCTTTTCCAAAGCCTATATTTTCTGTGGCAAGTTATAACCCATACCTTTAAAAAAATAATATTTTTGTTCTGTTTTTATTTAAGAAATTAAATATCTAAAATTTACGGATTGTATATATAATTTGGCATTAAAAAACAAAAAGAAATAGCTGTGAGGGACAATATTGTGGGCTTGTTTTCTTGTGTTTGCTGTCATTTTGTTTGCATAGTTTTGATTTGTGTGATGAATATTGTGTCCTCCAATATGAACAGCTCAGGACGATACTTCCTCAATCTAAATTTGCAAGAGAGTACTTTGCAGTTTTCACCACCATATTCTTTGCCTGGTTGGTGGGACCCTGTGAGGTAATTACTTCTTAATCTTCAATTATATGAATAATGTGCATTACCATCACCATTTTCTTTGAGAATATTGTTCAATTATGAGTATCTTTCAATTTATGTTATATGTTAAATGAATTCTTTTGATGTCAAATGATATTTGTTTGAATTAACTAATTTTTTTTAAGCATTTGATTATTATATATGTTAAAAGATTGATTAGAGTCGAGTCTGTAACCTACTAGTTTTAATATTATTCTCACCTCCAATGTTACATGTAGAATACTGTTAGGAAATTAATCCTCCATCACGCAAGTACTAGAAATAAAGATAGAAGAAAAGAAATAAAGAAGCCAAGAACACAACAGATTTAGCGAGATTCGGACAAATAACTTGTCAACGTCCTCGAAGAGTTTCACCTTCATTATGAGAGAATACAAAGTACAAGAATACACCACTCAAGTTTATACCCAACCTGAGTTCTTGTATCCAATAGGATACCCCTTGTACATTATCTCTCAACCTAGAAGATCACTCTACCCCAAAAGCTATGCACACTCTTGAAACACTCACAACTCACCTTGCTTTTATATCGAAGACCCTTAGAGTTGCTCTCACTCACTCACTCACTTGTGGTGTGTTCTCCTTGATTTCCAAATGTGCCCAAGATCTCCTCCTTATATAGTGTTTAATGAAGTCTCTAGATCCCTTCATTAAAGTCGAGTCATGAACCATCTTCAATTAATGCTCTTTCATGAATCTTCCATATTCATTCTTCTTCATGAACCTTCCACATCAATCTTCTTCTACAAGGTTCCACTATAAATGAACAACACCATGTATTTATTCCCAATACATAATCCCATGCATTAATAATCCACTAAGCAGGCATTAACTCAACAATCTCCCCTTGCCGACTTAGGTGGATAATGTCGCACCGTCACATCAATCCCTGAAGTCCATCTCAATTTGAGCTACTGCTTGATATATGTAAGACCCGTGTCCTGGAGGGAACGGTGAGCGATCCCACATTCCTACGAGAGGAATGGTCTGGGAAGGGAGTGGTGGTGTGCCTTAAAGGTGTAGGCACATACCTATCTAGCACGAGACCTTTTGGGAGCTCAGTAGCTTTGGGTTCGATTGGAACTCCAAAGTTAAGCGAGTTGAGACTGGTGCAATTACATGATGGGTGACCCCCTGGGAAGTTGCACCGTGAGCTCTCGAAAACAAAACCGTGATGGCAAGAACAAGGAGGCCCAAAGCGGACAATATCGTGCTAGAGTCGGGTTCTGACCGAGGAGGGTTGGGTCCTGACAGAATGGTATCAGAGCTAGACCCCGACCGAGAAGTGTGCCAGCGAGGACGCTGGGCCCCAAGGGGGGTGGATTGTAAGACCCGATTCATGTAGGGAACGGTGAACGATCACACATTCCTACGAGGGGAATGGTCTGGGAAGGGAGTGGTGGTGTGCCTTAAAGGTATAGGCACACACCTATCTAGTACGAGGCTTTTTGGGAGCTCAGTGGCTTTGGGTTCGGTTGGAACTCCAAAGTTAAGCGAGTTGAGGCTGGTGCAATTCCATGATGGGTGACCCCCTAGGAAGTTGCACCATGAGCTCCCAAAAATAAAAACCGTGAGGGCAAGAGCAAGGAGGCCCAAAGCGGACAATATCGTGCTAGAGTCGGGTTCTAACCGAGGAGGGTTGGGTTCTGACCGAGGAGGATTGGGTCCTGACAATATACCCACAAGCATTCCATTGGTCTTATTCTTGTACCAGCTACACATACCCCGAATCAGTTGCATGCGGTCCTAGCTCCCCCTGATTCAAAATGACCAATGCTATGTGCATCTGCTTCGAGTTAACAATCACCAGTTGGCTCCGAAGAGGGATCTCGACTTTATCTTTTCCCTAGCAGGATTTTCATTCTCACCATCTTCTAAAACCTGGAAACATGTGGATAGCGTCTCTGCTGTGCTCGCAAATGAGACCCGCTTTAGGTACATGTTCTCCCGTGCACGCTGTTTCCCAACGATCTTTGAGGTCTGAATTTTTCCTATCAGACGGAACATACTTTTACATTTTCTCCCTTCATTAGGTCCATGCAGCCACGTGAAACTTTCATAACTCCCCTTGCGGACGAAACCTTGCAGCCCTTGGAGTCTAGTTGGCTCAAGGATATTAGATTTCTTCGAAACTTTGGGACATACACCACATCACCCAATGTACGAACTGCTCCATCGAACATCTTGATCTTCACAGTTCCCGTACCCATGACATGACATCTTGTGCCATCACCCCAAGTCACATATCCTTAGACTTCTTAGAACGTATCAAAATATTCCCTACTAGAGCAAAGGTGATGAGAACAATCGCTATCTAATATCCAATCATCTTGAGAAAAAATGTAATTACCTTTGGAGACTATGAGAAGTTCTACAAAATCTCTAGACATCTTCGCTACACCAACCAAGGAGCAATCTGAGCTCTTATCGTTCTTCTCTTTCATCAATGGACAATTCGGATTTATGTATCCCCACTCCTTACACTTGTAACATTGCTGGCCCTTTCCTCTGCCTCTGGATTTAGATCTGCTATGCTCACTAAATCCCCTAACAGTTGACCTTCCCCTACGATTTTGTTCATGAAAAATAAAGACGGAACCTTGAGAATCATCGACTTTCCTTCTCTTCTTATGTGATAAGAGAGTCGATATGATAAGAGAGTCGATTCTATCTCCTTCATCTTTAGTGTATCCTTACCATACACAATTGTAGTAACAATATTCTCATAAGAATCGAGAAGCGAGGTAAAAAGTAAAAGGGCTTGATCTTCTTCCTCAATTTTAACCCCAACACTTGATATTTGATTTATCAATCCCTTGAACACGTTCATGTACTTCATGAGATTCACACATTCTCCTATCTTGAGCTTGTAGAGATCGCGCTTTAAATTTAGCGTCGTCTTCTAGCCTTTCCCAAGATAAAGCTTCTTCATTTTCTCCCAAAGTTCAGGCGCAGAATCTACATCATTAACATTATTTATAATATTGTCAGCAATATAAAGCCTAATAGTGCTAACACACCTGGACTCCAACTCGTCCCAATCTTCATCTAACATCTTCTCCGGTTTAGCATCTGTTCCCTTCAATAGTCTTGCAAGGTCTTGTTGGACTAGGATGTCTTTCACCCTCCTTTCCCATAAAGTGAAATTTCATTTTCCATCAAACTGCTTCACCTTAAAATGTGAGACACTAGAACTTGCCATGACAAACCGTCCACGATCGATAAACCGGAGCTCTGATACCACTTGTTAGGAAATTAATCCTCCGTCACACAAGTACTAAAAATAAAGATGAAAGAAAGGAAATAAAGAAGCCAAGAACACAACAGATTTAACGAGGTTCGGTCAAATAACTTGTCTACATCCTCGGAGAGTTTTCACCTTCATTATGAGAGAATACAAAGTACGAGAATACACCACTCAAGTATATACCCAACCCGAGCCCTTGTATCCAATAGGATACCCCTTGTACACCTGCTCTCAACTTAGAAGATCACTCTACCCTAAGAGCTATGTACACTCTTGAAACACTCATAACTCACCTTGCTTCTATACCCGAAGACCCTTAGAGTTGCTCTCATTCACTCACTTGTGGTGTGTTCTTCTTGATTTCTAAATGTGGCCAAGATCTCCTCCTTATATAGTGCTTAAAGAAGTCTTTAGATCACTTCATTAAAGCCCATTCATAAACCTTCTTCAATTAATGCTTTTTTATGAATCTTCAATATTTATTCTTTCTTCATGAAGCTTCCACATCAATCTTCTTCTACAAGGTTCCACCATGAATGAATAACACCATTTATTTATTTCCGATACATAATCTCATGCATTAAAATTCCAATGCATAATTCACTAAGTAGGCATTAATTTAACAAATACGATAGGTATGAAGTTTTATCGTATATATTAAATCCTTCAGCACAAAACAAAGTGAGGCCTTAAATATTATAATTGAGACATGGTAAAACCCATTTTGAACTCAATCAATCAAAACCGATTTAATACCAATTTAATTTATGACGAGCCTTGTAGATGTGATTCCACTTTGGTTTATTAATTAAATTTTTAATATTACTTTGTTTTTACCTTTGACGGATCAAAATCTCTCCTATATAGATTTTATTTTTTATTTTTTTTATCTTTACAAATATATATAGCATAAAATAAGAGACTTGAATTTCCCCTGAGTAAGCATTTTTTATTTTTGAATGAAGTTGAATTAAACTATGGAAATTGTCTAACTAGAGCTTTTTTCTTATCTTCAAGTTAAAAGAATCTGAGCTCAATGGTAAAAAGGAGAAAAATGTAGTCTACATACAGAAATGCAGGTAAGTTTTTAAAGTTTCTTTCTTTACCCTTTTACTTTTACTTTTACTTTTACTTTTACTTTTACTTTTACTTTTACTTTTACTTTTACTCTTACCCTCCCCATTTTTAACCACAAAAAGGGTCCCACTTCACCAACCTAAGACACCGTCATTGCCGAAAAAAATCTGCACCAATCATTGTGCTAGTCCTGCACTCTTTTCTTCTGCATTACCATCATAACCATGTATCTAGTTTTCATCTTAATCATCATCAACATAAATCTCACATTTTTAATTCTCAATCAACATCGCCATATATAATCTGATTTTAAAAATTACTTTTTGCATATTTATTTACTTCAAATTCGAGAATTTAGAGACATTAATGAAGGAGATTAGAGAATTTAATTATAGATTTTAAAATAGAAGGGGAACATATTATTTTTGTAATTTCTTATATTCTACTTAATTATAAACTTTCCGATAAAAGAATATTTTATTGAAGATGATAAGTTTAAGAGTTAATAGCTAGGATACTATTTTTTTTCCTAATATTTTCGATGCCTTATAGTTTATACATGTTTGCAGGTTTTTAGAGGAAACCAATTGTGTGGGGATGTGTCTTAATATGTGCAAGGTTCCATCTCAGAGCTTCATGAAGGCTTCCCTTGGAGCTCCAGTCAACATGGTCCCAAGTAAGTATCCAAATTTTGACAATATTATTAGAGAGGCGGATTATATATATATATATATATTGGGTATTGACAATAATTTTTATAAGAGTCGAATTCGTAATCTTTTATTATATACTCAATAAAAAAAAATTTAATGAAATACACTCTTATCAGTTGGGAATATAAATAATTATTATAAAAAAAAAATGTGATTGGATAGGAATGACAATAAAGGCAAAAAAAATTATATGTTAAGTACCTCTTAAAAGTACATTTACTATTGAAAGATTAAGTGGAAATGGAAACAAGTATGTGGGATTGAGGGTGCACTTTTTAGATGTGGAGGGCCATGCTCATGATGTCAATGAGGGTCCATGCATAAACCCACAAAAGGGTGCAAAAAGAAAAAGTTGCAAGTTGACTCATCTAAATTATGGTGAGGACCCCAACATGGGATTCGCGCCCGTAAAAAACCTTGGCCGTTGATCGAAATATACAACACTTGATGACTGGTTTCCCAGCTAATAATATATTGAACTATCCTTCTTTCTCCACGAGCCAACCAAAATCAATCATGATTCATCTTTACCCCACATATGATGTCACAAGAAGCACCCAGTATCAACGGTGCTGAGATGTACCACGTGGCAGCTGATCCTATATTGACAATCCAGGATCTGACTTGCAGATTTTGATGACATGAGCTGTGAGATGATATTTGGCCAGGAACCCCCAGAGGTTGCCAATGATCCAGCACTCAAGCAACCATGCTACAAACTATGTAATGCCCCCAAAACGCATCTTTTTATTTATTTTCATCCTAATTAAATAGACATCATGTTACTCATCATGAACTAATTTTTTCAGGCAAAGTAAACAGAAGGCACAACAAGAATGACTGCTCCAAATAATAACACCATGGGATGCTTTTTCCAGTGGTAAAAAGGAGGAGGTAAACTCACCTAGTAATTTGTACTTTGAATGGGTAAACATCATCATTTTACATTCAATTGTTTCAAATTAAAATATTATCAACGGACCTATTATTATCATTACATTGCGGTAATATTGATTTGATATTTTGATTTTCATATCAAACCTTTAAAGTCAAAAAATTTATACTGTTTTCAATTTCAATCTTAAATCTTAAATCTTAAACATTGAATTTAATTTGTTATTATCTTTTCTTTTTCTTTCGGCAGTGTTGTAGAAATTGAAGGATGGAATATGGGTACAAGAATGTAAATAATAGATGAAATTAACTTGCAGCTTGAAGAATAGCAAGCTGATCAAACAGAGATTTTATGGTGTCAGCTCATGGAATTTGTTGATTTTAGTTGATTTTTTGTTTTATTGAGGCTGATGTATATCCAAATTACTTCATGAGGCATAATGATAAATAATAATAATAATAATTGAATTTTCTCATCAAAACTATATATCAATTAATAAATAAATTAATGCGATTGAAATTGAGGTAGGTATAGCTATTAGCTGGATGTTTCATAATTTGAATGGAATTAATATAAATTTGGATAATCCATGGACGTGTAATGAGGTTATTAAGAACTAAGTTGATGGATTGATGAAAGTGTTTTGACCGGAAATAAAATGTAGGGTTTAGGCTGAGCAAAGGGTGGCCCAGCCCCAGCCATGTCTCCCGCCCCACCACACACACCTCCGGGAGTCTTTTCTGTCTGGTCACTACCTAAGCTAAGACAATCTTTGACCTATATATGAATATATAAATGTGTATAGCTCATCGATGATCGAAGTGGAGCTAATACCTAATAGCATCTTATTTGCATGTTTCGTTAGATAAATTTATGTTATTATTGCTATTTGAAAATAAATAATTCGATTTGTTAAAATTTGATGTACGGTATTTTAAGTTCGATTTCAAATAAATAATCTACAATGAAGATTTTTATGTATTTTAATTTTCGTGATTAAATGTAAGTTGAATACAATTAGTACTTTCTTTCAACCAGTATTCAAAAACAGCCCTAGACACCCTTAAGGAGGTCGATAAGGGTCTAGCTCATAAGCGGTTAAGTGGGGCCTATACATGGGCTTAGAGATTTTTTTTAAAGATAAAATTCAACAAATTAATAATATAATGAATAATATCAAATAATTTTAGAATAAAAATTAATTAACTAGATAAATAAATTTAGTTAGGAATCATAAATATTGAAAATGTAAGTTTTTATTAATTCTATTACACAACATTCTATGTTATTCATTTTATTATCTTTATTTTAATTAATAATTATATTATTAACAAAGTATTTAATAAATAAAATAACTTATATATATAACTAAATATATATAAGGACTCTAAATTGGGGTTGCAAACTAAAAGAATTTACAAGCAAATTCACCTAGGCGAACTAGGTGGCTGCTGTTAACCAAAGTTCTTGTGATGTCATTGGCTAGTCATTATGAAGTATCCTTAAATTTGTCTAATTTTGTTCATGTTGCGAAGGAGCATTTCACTTTCTCGCCGTCCATCAAATCCACCTAGGCGCCTAATCAATATGCAGGGTAGTTCCTCACCTTCAGCGCCTACACGGATTAGGCGACTGCCGTTTTAAAGAGTGCCTCCAACCAAAACCCTTGTGATGTCATTGGCTAGTCATTATGAAGTATCCTGAAATCTGTATAATTTTGTTCATGTTGCGAAGGAGCCTTTCACTTTCTCGCCCTCCATTTGCTCATAACGAATATAGTGGCAGCATGCTCATAATTCATAAAGCTCAATCTATGATCAAAGAATAAAAAAGGATTAATTCGTCATTTCTACTGCTAACCTAACGTCTTATTAATTATGTAGTAGCGAGAAGTTTTGTGTTCAACTTCGATAAACTGAAGTCAAGAATGTGTATAATCGTTATCTTCAATATCCTCATATAACATATATGAATGAGATATCCATTGCCCTCATAAAGGTCGAATGGTTAAGAAGGAATTTAGAATCTAGGTCATCCGGGAATCTCTAGAGCACAAGTTATTGGACCTTGGAGTGCTGTAGACGTACAACATGATTACATAGGTCCAAACCAAAGGTATTTCTGAGAAGATAATACGGATCAAGATTAAAAAATGAAGAAGAAAGAGATATTTTCATATATTTGTAATGCCACGTGATTGTGTATTATTTTATTCAGAATATAATACGTGGATTTTTTTTATTACTATATCCTATAAAGTAAAACAGGTGAATAAGAATAACACGTAATATATGTCGTCATTACATATAAGTATTTCTCGAAAGATTTGTCAAGAAAATTGAAAAATTAAAAAAAAACATATGAGAGCAATGAATGATAAAGCCCAACCTTTGTGAAAAGCCCAATTCACTTAAAATCTTCACGATTTTCCTTTCAAATAATTTTTTCTTTCTTTCTAATACTAGAGAAATTACCTTAAAAAAAAAATAATCACATCCATTTGTTGTCACCAAATTTAACCTTACTTAATATGAAGTGAGAAAAAACATATCGAAATATGCAAAAATTATACTCCAAAGAAATCTATATAAAAATTCTTTTTTAAACAATTGTATTCAAAAACTCGTATTTTACTTTTTAACCCATAATAAGCTACATGAAACAATCCATAGAAGATGAATTCAAAGGACCCCTTCATTTTTCAGTGTCATAATGTCATTGCATGGTACTTGATTATGACAATTCTGTTTTTGTCTTCAATATATGTCATTGGGGCACGTAGAAGATGCAGCGGATACAGATGCAGTACAAAAATCACATCACAGTTGAGGGAGCGGCCGAGGCAGAGTCAATAATGAAGTCATATTGGCTGAGTCCAATTTTCCATCTGCCTAAGAACCCCATGGAGGAGACACCGATGGGGGACGATGATCATGACAACTTACCAAGAGCTGGACATAATTTTACGTAAATTTGGGTATACGTGAAGAGCCACACCCAACATTCATAAATAAGTGACTAAACTAACAAGAAATTATTGATAGAAAAGTTCATCGGAAATAATAGTTTCAAGTTAAGGTGAGTGTAATAATGTATCACACTTTATAAATGTTGAATTAAAAATCAGATTCTTTAAAAGTTAGAGTAACAAAAAACGACAACGAAGAGATGGGCACGTGGACTTTGCCGTCTGCATCTCTTGCACATTTTGTAATATGGACAAAGAATGTAATAAATTGTATCGGATATTATAAAACGTCGATTGAAATCCGGCTATTTGAAAGTTGGCATTGGAGAGATGGGCATGTGGGTATTGCCAGTGCACCCATCCACATCTCTTACACATTCATAGATAAGCTTGTGCCCTTTTGAGTTGACAAAGACCCCATCTTTTTCCTTGTTTGAGTAACCCTTCTGTTTTATAATCTTTATTTTTTTTTTTGTACGTATGGAAGATTTTTGCTTAGTGAGGGAGCATGGGAATTTAATGGAACGAATACAACAAGGCAGGAAAACGAATTGTTAGGTGTTGCTAACACATCAAGCCCCCTCATTACTAATTGCGTGTGTATTCGTGTTCTGTGTGCAGTGAGAGTCGATGAAGTTTCCTTTTCAACTAACACAAAGGGAAAATTCAAATTTAAGTAGTTTTATTCAAACGCTATTAGAAAGATACCCGTCGTAGTAAAACGTAGTTAAATAAGAATATGAGGTTTTAAATAAGAATATGAGGTTAACACAATCATTGACAATGGATGGAAAAATGTGTTATGGACGCCAATTACATGGTTCGATTCCTTTCAATATATATGAGGTGTTTGTTCCAAAAATGGACCTAAGACGCTAGGGTCTTCTTCTCGATCGTCGGGAGACTTGCGAGACAATAAGGAGAGTGTTTGACATCGGTGGGATGTCGACCTAATTGACTTTGATACTTAAGTTAGTAAGCGAAGGGAGATTAGACATAATAGGCAGCATAAGTCTTAGTGGATGGTATTTATATATTTTGGGAAAATGTGCCCCGTATTTGTATTAGTGGTAAATGTAGTGGTTTGAACCATAACAAAGTAAGGCCCAAATCATCTGTCGAGATAGTGACGTGTCCCAAGGACTTAGGATGCCAACTGAGTGGTGGTGATCCGTTTGTACGTAATGAGAGTATTGATCCCGTGTGGATTGAGGTGCCGAACAAGGTGTATCGACCCCATCGTTTGGAATGAACATGGTCATGTCGTCGGTAGGCCGATCGGAGACACATTGGTCGGATGAAGTATGGTCGGCCATGAATATTTTACATGACGTCAAGTCTCCTTTCTAATGGTCAATCGGAATGATATAAATGTGAAGTGAGTTATTTCATTCGTACAATAATTTTGAGACAAAGAAAGATCAAGCTAGTTTCATAATTCGATTTCTAACAATATAAAGAAAAAGATATTAATGAACTGAAATTGATAAATATATTAACTCCTTGTCATTATTTTTTCGGCACAAGTATTCAAAAGGGGGAAACAAAGTAAGGCACCGCTTATGTTTTAAGAAACAACAAACCCCACCAATCTGAACTTTTTCCTCAGAAAATTCTGCCAAATTTGAATGATAGGAAGGCGCGCCAATATTGCAAGAATATCGAGTTTTGAGACATGGAAAATTAGTGACCCCTACCTTATGGATAAGCGTATCTGTCCTTCGCCTGGTTGATTAATTGATTAAAATCCCAAGTGGGGATTTGGGAGGGTACAAATTTTGCCATTAATGGACCACATAACATAATAACGATGCATTGTCTCGAACAGAATCTACAGGATTGTTACTGTTGTTAAATAACTTAAGTACGTACAGTGACAATAATGGCGCATGGACTAGTCCTGAGAAAAGAGACACCGAAAAAAACATGTGATCCAAGAACAAGGTGAGGACCATTTTGATCGGCGATTGCAGTGGTGGATCTCAAAAAGGACTAATAATTTGTGTAGCTCTTGATAAAGGTTTGTTTGTACTTTTAGAGATTGGCGCTGGGGAAACATGACCTAGCTCATGGGGACTCATATAGCCAAAATAGGCTCTTTGCTGTGTCCACTTGTTCTTATTGTTAGTTGTTAGTTGGTGCTTGTTAATTGCTATTGCTAGGGCGTCAGAATATGCAGTTGCCAATTCAATTCCATGTTTTTTGTGGTTTAATGTTTTCTCAAGATTAATTTTGATAAGTGGCTTAGTTAGGGTGTCAAATTTGAAAAAAAAAATAATTAATTTAATATTCGAAGCTCAGAGAGTGATTTTTATAGCATTAAAAACTTATTAATTATTAATAATTTTTGAATTATTTCAAGTTAAATTTGATAAAAAATATTAGAAAAATTAATGGGAATGTTAGCTGTTATTATATGTTAACAGCCAACGATAAACACACGTAAACTATTTGACCATTATAGGATTTGAACAGTCAAAGATAAGTGCATTAATGCAAAAGCTGTGGTGACACTATTTCAATTGTCAAAGTGAAGTCCATTAGGGAGCAAACCATTTTGACCATTGCAAAAAAAAATCGCTGAGATTGAACTACTTAATTGATACTAAAAATGAACCAATTTTGAATTTCCTTGCTTGCATAGTCGGCTCTTCTCTAGGTGATAGAATTTGGAAGGGGAAGGTAAGAGTAAAGAAGTATCGGTGTGGTGTCTGTCTAATAGTTTCTAATACTTAAATCAGTTTAAAGAGAACATTATTGTAGTAATGTAATAACACGGATCGAAGATTCATGTCACTTTAAGGAATTTTGGTGGAAAATGACAATTTTATTCTTGATCTCGGTAGGGTTCACTAGTCAACTTTTTCTCAAAAACATTTTTGGACGTTTTTCTTTAACCAATGCGTAAGTCGTGGGCTCACGAGTTGATAGACAGGCGGCACGTGGAAATCGGGTTCGTGAACGGAAGTTATGGGTCTGAAACAGTGGGGGCATAATGGTAATTTTGAAAAAATTGCAGGGTATAAAAATGTGGGGTTTCTCTCTTCTTACACGATTGGCTAGTTTTGGTCTCTTTTCTCTCTCTTCCTATGTGAGCACCGCACACCCTCTTCGTGGGTGACCCATTTTGGAGTCGAATTGGACAAATCCGAGGCCAGGGATTGCTACATCGTGACCGTGCGAGTCGAATGGTCGCAATTTGAGAGTGGGACGGTGGCTACAAGAAGCTGGCTGGGTTGTTCACATCCATTTTTCTACCAAACCAAATATGGTTTCTTACCTCTAAACCCATTTTTGGATTCCTCTCGTCGAGTAGGTTAAGATCCATGTGTGGATCGTGATTTTTGGGGGACTTTTGATTAAGCTGGAAAAAGCTTGACAGTTGACTAGAAATAGAGATTTTCAGCTAGTCTCTGGCGAACCAGACACCCGCGACGACGGTGGCGCCTAACGTCTTCACTGGTAGGGTGGTGACGTCATATGACATCACCAACTGACGTCAGCATGACGTCATGTGCTACATGGTAGGGGTGATAGGGACATGTGTCAAGGGTATCATGTTGTTAGGTGCCATGTCAGCATTATGTGGCAAGGCGTGATAGGGTTACGTGCCAGGAGTGTCAGGTTGTCAGGTGCCACATTAGCGCCACGTGGTAGGCATGTCAGGGACACGTGGCTACCACATCAGCACCATGCGGTAGATGGGTGTCAGACTGTTAGCATTGAGTCAGCGCGTGTGTGGCACTACAGTCGCGCGTGGGCGCTTGTAGCACTGTAGCTTTGCGTGGGCACGTGTGTAGACACTATAACTACACGTAGGCGTGCATGGGAAGGCCTCTAGTATTCCACTGATGCGTGGGGCTGCTCCACGACCCACAACGGTGTGTATTCTTAGATTTTAGACTTCAAGATCCATTTTTTGGGGTTTTGGGCCCTTTCGAGGATATTTGGAACCATTTTGGGGAAAATTCCAGATCTACTACCTTGTTCGGGGTGGATTTCAGAACGAGGGTCGGGGAAGTCTAAGTAGCGGTGTATTTCTCGGGCTCCATGGCCTTAGTAGTTCCTTGGTTATGGTGTTCAGATAATAGTTTGTGTAGTTTAACTCACGATACTCCAGAATGAGTATAAACTACCATCGGGTACGAAGTGTACAGGGTATTTTCAGAGATACTCTATAGATGAGTTGAGATATCAGATTAGAACTCTAGATGAGTTGGGATTGTAGATTAGGTCTCCAGACGAGTCCAGGTACCTAAAGTGGACTCTGGTTTGAGGCGAGTTTTTGGTAGAGGACTTGAGTGGAGGTAGTGGATGACAGGGCCCACCCCTAATCCCCCGGGATTAAGGGATAAACCCTTCTCCCGTCTAACTTACGAATGACACGAAGACAAAATGAACATCCAACCTCCATGTGACACGTAAGTCGGACAAGGGATTTTCGATCCGACTATCCAAACTTCCGAACTTCTCAAGGTGCGCAGAATCTACTGTGGATCGTGCGGGTGATGTCTCCGACTCTCTCGATCGACAGCCCGCGCCGCAACAACCTGGAGGGTATCGAAAACCTTTATCCAATCCAGCAAATCCAATCCAAAACCGTTTGAAAACCTTTATCCATTTCCTTTCCAGGTCCGAGTCCGCAACCACCATTCTGTAAGCCGACATCCGGAATAACCATTTCGAACCCAAACCCGGAATCCATGTTCAAGTCTCAAATCGAATCCCGAATCGTCATCCAGAAATCCGATTCAACAACCTGAAATCACGTTTCTTAAAACCACTTTTTAAACTGGGTCTCTAAGCCCGAAATCACTTTCCGAAATCCTTTTAATTTCATTGAAATCAAATCGTATTTCAAATCCCGAAATCAAATCATTAAAACCAGGTTCAAATCACAATATCCAACGAAATCCCGTAAAACGTGAAATTCCGTAACTTCCTCGAAACGTGAAAAATCGTAAACTATCACAATCATAAATCAAATCGTAGAATCACATATGGAAAACATATAAAAACATATATGCATGCATCAAGAGTGAGAAAACAACTCTTAATTAACGAGGTCGGATATCCTCGGCTTTCCCGAACCTGTTCAAAGAGTGAGAAAACAACTCTTACGCCATTCCCGACCATTCCGCTATCCTCGGCTTTCCCGAACCTATTCAAATCTCATAACGAGGTCACTAACGACTTAATTAAGCTTCTATTAAAGCCCCGTAATTTTAACTATTTTTAACTGAGCCTTGAAACCTTCGGACATCCCGAAACCTATCGAAACGATGTCCGATTGACACGAAACCAGTCCCAAAATGTTCGTTACATCGAATAGAAGATTTCATATGTTGAACTCTTCTCCAAATCATTGTTCACGCGCCCCTAGAAGGCTCATAATACTATTCATCATCACTAACCTCCAGCTGAACCGGTTCACTGTTCACCAGCACTGTGTTGAACCGGCGTGACCGGTTCAGTGCTTTCCTCCCTCTGTTTTGGTCTGATTTCAACCCTAATCAATCCTATAATTCCTATTTCTTCATTCCCTATCATTTCCAATCATTAAACCTAGCTAAAACATCATAAAACCCATGGTTCTAAAATGAAACTCACGGCCAAAGTTTTCCATTTCCCCTCCCATGGCTTCTCAGCCGTTAAACCCATTAAATGACAGGACCCGTCCCAACTGGACGTCAAAAACCGTGCCCGGTCCTGCTTCCGTCTGACAAGTCAACTAAAGGTCCGAAACTCCCCTTCAGTGCTTGCCAGACAAGGGATGTTTGCGCGGATTTCTGCTGCTGTCACTGCCTCACGATCAGTCCCGAACGTCGTACCACGGCCTGGAGGGTCACAAAACAGAAAAGGTGTGAGTCGACAAAAATGACCTCTTATAAAAATATTTATCAAAATACATTCTTACCCTCCAGTTTTCAGAAACTTGCATGCATATCGTAAAACATGAGTGACCGATAAAATCAAAACATATTTTCCCATGGTCCATAAAACTCATGTTCACCAAATCAGTTCATGCTATAAAACATCAAATCCCGGCTCTTAGGCCAAAACATGTGAAAACATAATCACTGGCCACAAAGACCAAAAACCTGTACTCAATACCAGTACGTCATCACAATCAATACCAATCAGCACTAATCACCAGTGCACAAGAAATATATCAATCCAATCAATCCGCACTACTCACAAGTGCATAAAATATCACAAATCACGTCTGCACTACTCACAAGTGCAAAATCAATCAA
Organism: Prinsepia uniflora; assembly: GCA_032719365.1. Lineage (NCBI taxonomy): Eukaryota > Viridiplantae > Streptophyta > Magnoliopsida > Rosales > Rosaceae > Prinsepia > Prinsepia uniflora. The sequence goes on along the minus strand of CM064870.1, from coordinate 3,668,474 downwards.
ACTGCACTACTCACAAGTGCTGCACTACGCGTAGGCCAATATCCAGTCACTCTCTCGGGAATAAACACCTCTGGGCTCAACCTCCTCGGGCTCAGTCACCTCTGGGCGAACACATCCCCAGGATCAGACACCTCCGAGTGGTACATCCAGGCTCAGTATCATCCGAGAAGCTGACTACCATAGGATCAACTCCCGATCCTACAATCACATCCCCCAAGCTCCGGTCGTCTGGGTAATTCCCCCCAAGCACCGACCTCTGGGAATATCACAATCACAATGAAAACCATCCCGGGAATTACATCCCAAAACATTTCAATCAAATCTTGACTTCATACCAAGTCAAGATCATTCTCAACTAGGTCTCAAGCCCAAAATACCTTTTACACATAAACCGTTAAAATCACATTTAAATCAATAGAATAATCCGAAAATCATCATTGACTCACCAACCAAGTCAAAACATCATTTTAGAAATCATTTAAACTCCGGGCCTAGCCCAAAAACATCACCTGCACATTCCTCGTAAAACGTGCCCGAAAGACTGATTAAAATAATCATAAAATCCCAATAAATCATTAATTTCACAATTTCACATATGACTCCAATTCCGAGTCAAAATCACTATTCACTTGGGTTCTCATGCCCAAAATAACATTATCACGCAAATCCATGCGTTGCAACCTCCGTTGCCTTTTTCACGTAAATCCACAAAATTGACCCTTGACTCATCCCCGAGTCATCACATCATTTTTCAATCCATGACTCAATAATCCGAGTCCACACATTATTTCCAACCAGTTTTAATCCCGGACTCACAGACCAAGTCCAAACATCATTTTTACCCAATTTCGTAATTTCTCGAAAATTACCCAAAATAATAATATAATAATCATAAAACCGAGAAATTACCGGATTGAAACATAAATCATGCCCAAGCATATAAAATCATATAATAAGGCATTAAAATCATATATGCATGCATCACGGTTAGAAAACAAAGTCCACTCACACACACCGTCCAAAACGGTCCGTTTCCGAGCTGCACGTTTTTCCGTAAAATCTGGAAATCACAACTCCTGCCCAAAATCATTATAGAGGGTTACTAACATCTCAAAATACAACATATAATTTTCCCCAATTTTTTTCCGGGATTTAAATACGTATTTTTAACGTAATACAAAACTTCGGATACACGGAACATTATCGAAACAATATCCGATTTCACCGAAATCAACGTCAAAATGTTCGTTACACTGAGAGGATCAAAAGTTATGTTGACCTCACCTTGAGACTAGGCCGGACGCGCCCTCACGCGCCGCCGTGAGTGGCTGCGCGTGAAACCCACGCGCCAGCTACAGTGCTGTCTCCCTCACCCGTTTGTCTGGTAAACGGGTCGTTTAACCCGCGATCAGACCCGGTTCCAATCCTATCAATTCGACACTGAAATCATCAATTGATCATCCAGTTAGTTTCGTTTTGAGTTCAATTAAAGGTCTGCAATCAGAATTACACGATTACCTGCATCAAACCTCACGATCGAAGATGAACACTCGAAGAACACTCCGAACACTGTTCATCATTCGAACACCTTCAATCTCAATCGATTCCTCTCAATTGATTCAACCAGAAGCATCAGTGGACTCCGTTAAACATTTCCCCCAACTCAATTGCATCAATCCAATGCTCAATCTTCACGACTCAAACTCGAACATCCGTACTCTGTGCAACCATGGAGCTTCATCAATCTCCAGTGTTTTCCTTCAATTGATGAACCCAGAAGCATCGTGGGATCCTCAGGAACACAATCCCCACATCAATTTCGTCAATCAAAGCCTCAATTCCCTCGACTCAACCTCGAATTTCATCCTCTGTCACCAAGTGTGTTCAGAGTCAAAACAACACTAATTTCCTTCGTTCTTTCGACGTTTCTGATCGTAATGATCCCAGGAAGCTCGAAGTGAGTTCAATTTCGATCCTCAGGGCTCAATTCCCAGTATTTGAATTTCCCCCCAATTTTTTCTAAATTTTCGATTCTCAGTCTCCAGCCCTCAATCGACCCTCAGTGTTTCCCCAGTTTAATCCTCACTCACAATCTCACAAATTCCCCTCAAAACTGGATGTGAAAGGGAGCTCAATTCTCCCAATTCTGATTCCCCCTCTCACGGGTAAGAAACAAAGAAGAAGAAAAATGGGGAAAAATATGGAGGAATGATGGTGTAGGAATGATGATGTAGTAATGATAGTGTTGGGAGGGAAACATGGAGCTGGAAACAAGGGATGGGTGACACTTGTCACTCATCCGGATGTGCACAGTCACCGGGTACTGTTCACATTAAAATATTATTTTAATCCCGATTCGTTCGGTTAATCTAGCCCGATTCCGTGACCATAACTTCGTCGTCGAATCTCCGATTTCGGCATGCCGCCTGTCGTTGGATTCGTATCGACGAGACCTACGTAACGGTCCTTGGCCCTCGTCCATCGGACCTCCCGATCAAAAAGTCAACATTTGGCCCCTACTATGCCAAATTACCAAAATACCCCTCAACTTCCGAACACCATAACTTCTCTACGAATGCCGGAATCGAACGTGCCACCTGTCTATGAACTCGTGACGTCCTGAACTACGTCACAGTCATCGGCCAAAGTCCATTTGACCGCCCGAACTAAAAGTCAACATTTTGCCCACGCTAGGGGCAAAACGGTCATTTTGCACGTTTCGTCCGATTTCACTCAACTAATCCCCGATTAGTCATTCTAAATCATACTTAATTAATATTCAATCCCGATATTCGGGACGGGTCATTACATTAAAAACCTTCATATTAAGTCCCTAGCAACTAATTCCAGTCCCAAAAACTAAGCATCACAGCCTCTAACCCGTCGCCCTCAAGCTCTAACAAAATTGTCCGAAACCCCTGTTCTTCCTCCCGGCCAACCAACCTTCTTCCCGTCACGGCTTCACAACTAGATGCTTCCTAGGGACCTACTTAGTCGATTAGGGCTCACCAAACACTTCGACTCAGCCCCAAAAGTCTCGACTTCCAGTTTGAACCAAAATGGAAAAACAGAGCATAGAGAGAAAACTGAGAAATTACCTGCGTCCCGGCCGCCACCGTGAGCTCCGTCGTGCCTACTCGACTCCCCTCAAGCCTCTCGACACCACCACGGGTTCACTTTGATGGTTTGGTCACTGGAAGTGCACAACCGTGCACGGTGGTCCTCTGTCCTGTTCTTCCTGGTTTTTCCTCACTTCACGCACACACCCCTCGACTCTCAATCCCCCTCAACCAGTCCCTGCACTCTCAGCCTCCCACTGATCACACTCACACACTCAAAGGCTCACTCACTCTCTGCAATTCGATCAATTCCTCCCTCAATCTCACTCTCCGTTTCTCCCTCTTCGAACACGACTAACACACACACACGACCCAAATTAATTGGAACCGTGCAACAACCTAGAACCCACTAGAGCACCCCCACGTGTCCAAATTCCATGGCCCAAACTCAAAAATATCCAAAAATTGTTGTACACTTGTCCCAATCTGGTTTGCACAATTCCCAATGTGCAAAAAGACCAAAATGCCCATGTGAGTCCAAATTACCATTTTGCCCTTCGCTGTTCTAAACCCGTAACTCACTCGTCCTACGTCCGATGAACGCATGCCGCATGTCGTTGAACTCAGGACGACGAGATCTACCTAACCGTCCTAGGTCTACGTGTAAAAATCCTGTCGTACAAAAAGTCAACTTTCCCTCTATTTTAACTAAATTACGAAAGTACCCTCAACCTTCCAAACATCATAACTTCCTTCTCGGATGTCGGAATCGGGCGTGCCACTGTCTAAGGATTCGTGACGTCCCAAACTACGTCACAATCATCGGTCAATGCCCAATTGACTGCCCAAACTAAAAGTCAACATTTTGCCCAAACTAGGGGCAAAATCGTCATTCTACGCCTAATGTCCAAAAGTAGCCAACTAACCACCGAGTAACTCAACTAATCTGTCGCTAATCACTTCGCTAATCCCGACCCCCGGGTCGGGTCGTTACAGTGGAGCTGCTGGGTTACCAGCTAGGCTTGGCTATTATCCTAGGCTGTTCTCGACGATTTAGTTAATTTATTGTCATGGGTTACGACAGGGGTCCAAACGGGTATCAAATCGTGTTTACCTCGTTTCCAGGGTCAGTGGGTGGTGACCCCAAGATAGCGACTATTGTTGGTTCTATCTTTTGTCTAAAGATTTTTAGTTTCAGGGCTAATTTTTATCGTAGTTTTGAAACTTCGCTTAGGGTGTCAGACATGAGTTGGATCAAGCACAAATTTTTGAGGTATTTTCTCGAGTGGATCCTATTAAGTAATCTAGATAGCTTGATAGTAAGATTATTATTATCTTTTAGAAATGAGGTGTCCTTTAATTAATGGTGGTATTGAATGTTGTAGGTGAAACAAATTGATGTAGGATAAATGTCTCTATATGTTACTAGAGATGACATGTGTCCTTGTGGTCCCGGGAAGAATGGTTGTGTTGACTTAATCGACCGAGAGACTGGTAATCCGATTAGATACTATCGATCAAGTGTTTTTAGGTGTCTTTTTCCATGGTTGTACTAGTGGGATGTACCTTGTGTTGTGGATATGTGTTGTCATGGATATATGCTGTCACATTTCTGTTGAGCCGAGGGCTAAGTGTGATTTTTGACAAGACTGTTTGGCCTTAGGGTCAGGCTGACCATATTAGGTATGAAAACATTTCAAGGAATTAGCTATGATGGTGATTGATGCTTATGAGGTTCATAGTGCTTGAATGGTCATAATCAACCCTTAAATGCTTGAGTAGCTCTTCTCATGAATCCATATGAAGCTTAAATTTCATGAATAGTAAAGACCAGCCGTAGCGTAAACTTACACGTCTAGTAATTAACAATAATCTTATATACTAATTCAACTCAATCTCAAGATCACAAGATAATCAAATAATAGGATAAAAAAGATGAATAAAATACGATGACTTAGTCACATACTCGAATTTGTAATTTCCTCAAACACTAGTTCGTCTTTTCTTCTTTGTTAAAAATTGGTTGATATTAGTTAGTTTATTAATAACTTTTGAGTCATTTCAAGTTAAATTTAATAAAAAACTAGCTAGAAAGTTTGATATGGATGTTAACTGTTATTATATATCAACAACTAAAGATAAACACACTAATGCGTAAACTATTTTACTATTATAGGATTTGAACCGTCAAAGATAAGTGCATTAATGCAAAAGCTATTTCACCATAAAAGTAAACCATTTTGACCATTATAAATAAAAACGTTGTGATTGAACCACTTATTTTATATTAAAAATGGACCAACTTAGAATTGCCTTATTGAGCTTGCATAGCTAGCACTTCTCGGGGTGATAGGAATTGCAAAGGGAAGGTAAGAGTAAAGGAACATATGTGCAGTGTCAGCCTAACAGTCTCCGATACTTAAGTCAGTTTAAGTGAGGAAGGTATTATAATAATTTAAGCAGGTTAGTGGCAAGGTTTTTATTACTTTTTACAAGGAAGGTGCCCTTTAATTTGTAGTGGCATTAAATATTACAGATGAAACAAATCGATGTAGGATAAATGTACGTATTACTGGAGATGACAGTTCCTTGGTGGTCCTGGGTCGAATGATTGTGTTGACTTGGTCGACTGAGAAACTGGTAAGCTGACCAGATCTGATCAACCTAATGGTTTTAGTTGTCTTTGTCCATGGCTGGACTCGTGGGATGTACCTTGTGTTATGGATATGTGTTGTTATGTTTCTATTGAGCCGATGGCTAAGTGGGATTTTGACAGGACTGGTTAGCCTTAGGGTCAAGTTGACCAAATTTGGTACAAAAATACTATAGGAATTAGCTATAATGATGATTGGTGCTTAAGAGGTACCCAATGCTTAGCAGTCATAAACATCCCTTAAACGCTTGAGTAGCTCTTCTCATAAATCCATATGAAGCTTAAAGCTCATGAATTGTGAGGATCGACCTTACTGTAAAATTATATGTATAGCAATTAACAATATCATATATACTAATTTAACTCAATCTCAAAGATGACAATACAGTCAAATAATAAGAGCAAGAAGATGAATAAAATAAGATGACTTAGCCACATACCCGAATCCACGAATTCCTCAATCACAAGTGTGTCTTCTCCTATCTGCCAAAAACTGGTTGTTCTTTACTAATGAATAAGTTTTAGCACTGAATTAAGATCATATTGAAGGTAAAAATAGAGACAAAAGTGATATATTCATAGATGAAAATATGGGCATTGTTATCGATATTTCGTTAAATTAGGGGTTTAGCATCTAAACAGGGGGAATAAAATTTCTTCCCCCAATATGCATGATTTCAACAAAATTTGGGAAAATCGATCAATAATTACTTGTCAGGACCGGTCTCAAATCCTCCGGGATTAACGTGGGACACGCCTGATCCCGTCGGACACAAAGTGTCAGACCAGGGAAAATTCCATCTCTAGCCCTCGCCGGGGCTATCAGAGTGCGTCATGATCGTAGGAGGAGGGGAGTGATGTCTCGTCTCTGCTACAGCCCGCATCCACGATCAAGCTGAAGGGCATTAAAACACGAAAATTGTGAGTGGACAAATAATATTTTTATAAAAACCTTTCATAAAAGACCTTTATGTCATTCACTAAAAGCATATGCATGCATTCAAAAACCGTTTATCAAACGTTCATAAAAACCTTTTGTCAAACATATCAAAACCTTTCAAGAGTTCATGCCTGGCCCCATAAACCGTCATGACCCATAAATCCATTTGGGTCCCTGACCCGAAATCACAATTCAAAACTCGTAGGTCAAATCAATAGGGAATCAGCCCAAATCACCTCACGTGGGTCTCAGCCCAAAACCTTTCTCAGTGAAATACCAACACGCAGAATACGGGGTCTCTACCCCAAATCATTTCTAAAACATAAAACATGGAACACGGGGTCTCTGCCCCCAATTCACTTTTTCTGTAAACACATACGTACTCGTACGTATGACCAATCCTAGGCACTTCCGGAGAAGATGCCAACTCGGGGCACACATCCCCTAGGGAACACATCCCCGATATAGTCACGATGACATCAATCTATCTAGTGTGCACACTACTCGGGGTCTCACTCCGAGTCTTCTCCCAGGAATCTCCATCTGGGAGGCTTAATCTCTGGATCTAGTCCGAGCTATCTCTCTGGATCTAGTTCACATATCTCTCCGGAATCTGGTTCGGGACCACAATAATATAAGTAACCACCACTCCTGGAACGGGATCCCTATGGGGATACCCACTCTGGTCTGTGGATCGTGACTCTCCAGGTCGACGTCTGGAGGAGACCATATAATCAATATAGAGGGTTCAATTCATTTTCAAACTCTTTCTTTCTCAAATCACTTTTCAACTGGGTCTCATACCCGATTCATTTCAACAGGATTCCTCGAATCCGATTCAAATTCCTTTCACAGGCCTCGGCCTAAATCCACATTTCAACAGGGTCTCATGCCTGAATTCTCATTTCATAAATCGAACTGGGACTCAGACCCGATTTCACAATCAACAGGGCCCTAAGCCCGAAACCATAAACCAATAGGACCTCACATCCGATTTCACAACCAACGGAGCCTTAAGCCCGATATCTCAACCAAATGGGTCTCAGGACCGATATCATAAATCAACGGGGCATCAAGCCCGATATTACCATTAACTGGGCCTCAAACCCGAATCGTAAACCAACTGGGCCCCGGCCCGATCATATAACACAAATGGACCCTCGGTCCGATTCCTCGTCAATTCAAATGGACTCCAAGTCCGAGATTTGTAAATCAAAGAGGGTCTCATACCCGATTTCATATTTCCAAATCTAAAATCTGTTTATTAAACACTCATTGAAAACATGGTACGCAAAGGTACGACATAAAGCCGAAAACCTCGAAATACGTGTAATTATGTCGATCCTAAGCTACCACAAACAAATGCACTCATGGAATCACAAAACATATATTAAAACAATTATAAAACATTTATGCATGCATCAAATTCGAAGAAAAGGTCCACTGGGCCCCAAGCCGCTGGGCTCTCTCGATCGAAGCACTCTCAGTCCCTCTCGCCGCTTCGTCTTCAGGTCGTGGAGGGGGTTCACGTCTCTGAGGCATGATCGATCGTACGCTGAAAGAGGCATAGAGTTAGTAAAACAACCTAGACCCAACACAAACCGACAAACCTATGCTCTGATACCAATTGTCAGGACCCGTCCCAACTATCGTCACGATACCCGGGACGAACCTTGCTCCCGTCTGACAATCACACCTAAAGTACCAAGATAACCTCCAAACGACAATAAGCATAACTATCAGACGAAGGAGTAAACATATACAACTGTAAGTCAGAGCACAGTTCTACAAAATGGGCGCAAAATCCTACTATGCTAATGTGGCAACGGAAGAACGTCAGAAGCTCTATGCCTCGATATCTGCCTCAACGTTCACCCCAGCGCTATCACCACGACCTGGAGGGAAAATTTAAAACCAAAAGATGTGAGTGGACTAAAAGAAAATGAAAGTTTGAAAACCGAAGTTTGAAAATCGTTACTATCAAATCAAAGCTAAGAAACTAGAACACTTTGTTCCCTCCGTTTTGAAATCACATGCCTAGCTTGGTGATTAAAATAATTATAAACCAAGAAACATCATAAGAAACAGAAACACTATAAAATATCATAAGAAACAGAAACACTATAATATATCATAAGAAACAGAAACACTATAAAATATCATAAGAAACAGAAACACTATAATATATCATAAGAAACAGAAACACTATAAAAACACTATTTTCTGATCAAATCTGCTGGGTCTATCCGAGTCTTTAAACTCAACCAGGCCTTAAATGTAATCCGAGTCTTTAAACTCAATAGGCCTATAGGGGTAATATCATAAATATCCGAGTCTTTAAACTCCCGAGTCTTTAAACTCAATCCGGGCCCGTCCCCCCGTCAATCAATATCCGGGTCTTTAAACCCATATCCAGATCCAGTAAATCCAATCCAAATTCAAAGTAAAAACCAATTCGAAATCCATCGCCAAATTCGAATTCGAAATCCCCGGTCCGAAGCCTTTCCGGCATTCAGAATCGACATTCCGAACTCAAATCCGGAAATCTACTTTTTTAATCCAAAACCCACATTTAATCACAAATTATGTTTCACAATCCATTTATCATCATCAGAAAACAGTTATAGTTTGAAATCCCCAAATATGGTATCAAAATTCGAAAATCATCTTTTTCTCGAAAAACGTGCAAATCCCGAAAATGTCTCGAAAAACATGCAAACACATCCACCACATACAATCATCAACAAGAAGCATATAAACACGTTTAATATCATAAATCATACTAAAAATAGTTAGGCATGCTCGAAAGAAAAGAAGGAGTCCACTCACAGATCAAAACGAGTCAATTGCGCTCCGTGCGCTCCTCGACCGTCTCAGGTGTCTCCCGTCCTGTCAATAGACACCAAATAGGGTCATAATTACATCAAAGATACTCACCCTATTTTCCCCAATTTTTTGGAAATTAAATAATATTTTATTCATAAACCCTAACCCGTCCGGATTCCAGAACCATTCTGTAACTCCGTCCGATCAACCCGAAAATTATACCATTGGATTTCTTAGAACATTTAGAACTAAAACCATGTTGGAAGCTTGGCCGGGTTCCTCTCCACGCGCCTCCATGTGCCGTCCAAAGTGGCTGCGCGTGGGCCTCACGCGCCTGCTACAGTCCACCGTCTTCCTCGATCGAACCCGGTTCGCACCAGGCTGCAACCCGGACCGGCGAGAGCCATTCTTCGCCGTCCGATCACCGTTTCCCCTCCTATCTTCACCTACAGCTTCGTCCAGTCTCAAAGAACTCATCCCCCTCACTCTCTTGATTCGACTCGACCCACAGCTTCACGACTGAAGCTCGAAAGAAAACACAGACAAACCTCTGTTTTCCTTCCCGGCCGCCCAGTTCTTCCCTCTTTACGGTGGCGATCCCAACCTCTTCCTAAGACCTCACTAAGTCACACCCAACTCACAGAAACCTTCGATTCACCCCCGAAGTCCACGACTTCCCGTTTGAGCTCACGGCCAAAACAGAGTACAGAGTACTCGCCGTCGTCTGAACTCCGCCGTGTACTCCCCCGTCACGGCGACCGTCCTAAACTACTCCTAGGGCCTCCCTAAACATCACTGCACTCACCAATCCCCTCGATTCTCATCCTACCTTCACGACTTTCAAAATGAAATTTACGGGAAAAATAGAGGAATAGTACTCACTTCTCAATTCCGTCTCCGCGGTGCGCACCGCCGCGTGCCACGGTGTTCGTTGGGTCCCCTGCAACCTCCTACGGCTCTCACTGCCTTGGTTTGAGCCACCACACGGCGTAGCCACCACCACAGTCTCACGGCCTACCTGTTTTCCCAGAACTTCGCTGCACCACCACCGTGACGCCGTGCACGATTTCTCCACCAAAACACGATCACCAGCTCAAACATTTCTCTCTGTCACTCTCACAAATCACTCTTCAATCCCCCTTGCACTGAGTCGAACAATCTCTCCCAATATCTCACCCTCTGTTTTCTGCGTTCAAAGGCAAAGCACGGTTTGATTTTGTGCAAAGTGTGGCCGTGCACACTTGAGTAGTCCCTGGAACCATCTAGCCCCTTGCACGTGTCCAACATCCATAGGTCAGCACAAAATATCCCTGCCACTTGCCCTTATCTGATTGGGCTGAGGGAAAAGACCAAAATACCCCTCATGCACAAATTACCATTTTACCCTCACACTTTCCAGACCCGTAAATAATTCATCCGACGTCTGATGATAGCGTGCCGCCTGTCGTTGTACTCAGGACGTCGAGACCTATCTAACGGTCCTCGGTTTACGTGAAAATCACAAGTCCTCCAAAAAGTTAACATTTTCCTCACTTAATCAAATTTACGGTACGCCCTCAATCTTCCGAACGTCATAACTTTCTCTCCGATTGTCCGAATCAAACCTGCCACCTGTCTATGGACTCGTGACGTCCTAAACTACGTCACGGTCAAGGGTCAACAGTAATCCAATCGGTAATTCAAAAAGTCAACTTTTAGCCCACTAAACACAAGGGCAAAATCGTCCTTTATATACAAAACTTTTACAAAATTACATTTATACCCTTCCCGAAGGTACGGGTTGTTACACAGGGACCCTAAATGGAATTACATGGTTTTATGGAAATTTCGGGCAGGGCCCAATGGTAATGATGTGATAAAAGGATTTAATAAAACTGTTTTCCATATACCATATGGATACAAGGATATATGATGGTCTCCTTCAGATGTCTAGGACATTGGGGAAGTCACGGTGCATTGCCTGCGATGGGTCATTATACGGAGCAGCCGGACCGTATGATGACTCAGGAGCAGGATTGCTATGATTGACGTCAGGGACGTCAGACATCAGGGATGTCAGATATATGGACCCGGAGAGACCCCGGGCAGCACGCGTAGCTTATGAAACTGACAGGACCCATCCCAATCCCCCCGGGATTACCGTGGAATGTGCCCTGCTCCCGTCCAACAAGGGGTGTCAGACAAGGGATAACCACGAGCCACTGCCCAAACGGGGCTTCCAGAGTGCGCAAGGATCGATGGAGGAGGTGTGCAATGTCCCAATCTCTGCTGCAATCACATCCGTAATCAACCTGAAGGGCATTAAAACCAAAAGCTGTGAGTGGACAAAAACCAATAAGTTTACCAAATACATTTATAAGACATTTATGCCCTCCAATAAAAACATATGCATGCCACGAAAACCAGTGACCAAAACGTTTGCTCAACCGAGCCATTAGGGCCTTAGCCCAAAAACCGTTAACAAAACCAAGTGTGGGAACTCAACCCAAAACTGTGGAATACCGCAACTATACATAAACAACCATGTGGGTCACCACCCACGACCATAGATGAACATCAATTCATTAAAATCATATAATCACAAATCCACCCGGAAAGCCATTTCATTAATTCGTATTTTACCGTTACCATCACCAGCATCCCTGAAGCTAGACGTCCCTGACGTCATATCTCACGGTTTTATAAGCTACGCGTGCTGCCCGGGGTCTCTCCGGGTCCATATTTCTGACATCCCTGATGTCTGACGTCCCAGACGTCAATCATAGCAATCCTGCTCCTGAGTCATCATACGGTCCGGCTGCTCCGTATGGTGACCCTTCGCAAGCAATGCACCGTGACTTCCCCAGTGTCCTAGACATCTGGAGGAGACCATCATATATCCTTGTATCAAGACGGTATATGGAAAACAGTTTTTATTAATTCATTTCACAACATCACAATGGGCCCTGCCCGAATTTTCCATAAAACAACACATTTCCATTTAGGGTCCCTGACCCGAAACCACAATTATTAAATATAGGGCCCCTGACCCGAAATCATCATTTTAATCCAACTGGGCCTCATGCCCGACTTTATGAACCACTGGGCCCACGACCCGATTTATAAACCAACTGGGCCCGCAGCCCGATTACGTACTCAAATGGACTCCAAGTCCGAGATTTCCAAAACAAGTGGGCGTCAAGCCCGAATTCATCTTTCCAATATAAAAACCGTTTTATCATATTATTTATTTAACCACAAGCACGCAAAACCACAAATAAACCGTTAATCCCGATATATGTGAAATACGGGAAACACCTCGAAATACGTGCAACATACCCGAAATCAATACTCACAAATACCATCATAGAAATCATGTATATAAACCATATATCACATTTAAGCATGCATAGGACTTATAAAACCAAAGTCCACTCACACACCGTTTTAACGGTATGCCTCGATACGCGTGCCACCGGTCCTCCAGGGCCACACCACTATCACCGGGACTCCCAATCCTGTCCAAATCACATTAGAAGGTTACTAACCTCATCATTAACATCCTATCAAAGTCCCGTAATTTTCCCAAATTTTTACTTATTTTTAAACTTAATTTAAAACCTTCGGACATCCCGAACACTATCGAGACGGTGTCCGATCGACACGAAACCAATTCCAAAATGTCCGTTACATTAAATAGGACAGAAGTCATGTTGAAAGTTTCCCCAAAATACCCTTCACGCGCCCCCACGCGCCAGGTCAACACTCAGGTCAACATTGATGACGTCACGCTACAGTAACCGGGTTTTGAAACCGGGTCTGTAACCGGGTCGCCGTCGACCCACGGCTTGACCCGATCACAGATCGAGTTCCAGACCACCATTTTTGATGCGGTTTGATCCTATGGACTCGTCATACCCTCCTCTACGGTTCTGTGACATCCAAAATCATTTTTAGGTTGATTTAACTACCTGAAATCTGACAGGAAAAATGGCTGAGAACTCAGGTCATCAACTCCGGCGACTCGTCGAGATTCCGGCCGTGGTTCATGGTCCAAAATGGTCGTCTAGGTTCCTAGGACATGTTTCAGAAGTAAGCAAGCAATCCCAACGTCAAAAACCAGTGTTTCGAAACAAGGAAGAAAATCAAACCTTCTTGGGTTTCTGGGCATATCGCCGCCGTGGCGCCGCCGTGGCTCGTCCAGTCGTGGTCTGAGTTGTCCTAAGGTCACACTGATCCTAACCCAACGTTGGTTCGAGTCCAGGTGTGAAAGTTTGGACGGTTGGATCGATTTGGGTTGATCGGGTTGTTTGGTTTCCTTCTCGGGTCTGGGAGGTTTCCGGCCGTGCAGGGCGGCCGTGAGGCGGTGGCCGTCGTCTGAAGGTGGCTGGGGTTCGTCTGGACGTGTCTGGTGCATGGGTTGAGGCTGAGATGTGGTGATGTGTTTGTTCTTGGAAGGAAACCATGCTCACGGTTTTGAGGGAGAATGAAAATGAGAGGATGTGTGGTCTGATCAAATAAAGAGAGAAGGAATGAGATCTAACGGCCCAGATTCAATCTCCATATAAAATGAAGGGTGAAGATTTGAGGAGAGAAAATGATTAATTAACCCAAATGGCCAGTAAAGATCCCTGATTTAGGGAATGAAGGGGATGATGACATGTGTCACACATCAAGGGTCCAGATTGGTTTGGATTAAAGTAATCAGATTTTATTATTATTTTAATCCGAGCCTCGGTTCGTTAGTTTGTTTCCTTGACCATAACTTCGTCGTCGATTCTCCGATTTCGGCATGCCGCCTGTCATTGGATTCGTATCAACGATACCTACGTAACGGTCCTTGGCCCTCGTCCATCGGACCTCCCGGTCAAAAAGTCAACATTTGGCCCCAAACATGCCAAAATTACCAAAATACCCCTCAACTTCCAAACATCATAACTTTCTCTACGAATGTCGGAACCGAACGTGCCACCTGTCTATAAACTCGTGACGTCCCGAACTACGTCACGGTCATCGGTCAAAGTCCATTTGACCGCTCCGATCAAAAAGTCAACATTTTGCCCACGACTAGGGGCAAAACGGTCATTTTGCACAATTTGTCCGATTCCGCCCTACTAAGTACCGTTCAACCTCACTAATCGAGATTAGTCACTAAACTAATCCCGGAATTCGGGACGGGTCGTTACAGAAACCGTGAGATATGACGTCAGGGATGTCAAGCGTCTGGGACGCTAAGCATCTGGGATGCTGGTGATGGTAATGGTAAAATATGGATGAATGAATCTATGAAATGGCTTTTTGGTTGGATATGTGTTATGTGGTGAAAATGGATTATTGGTTATGAAATGGTTTGTCGGGTCGGGGACCCTAAATGGTTTTGGATTTATGGATTTATATTTATGGCTTTGGGCGGTGGCCCACATGGTTTTAATATGTCTGGTGGTGGTATTCCACAGTTTTGGGCTGAGTTCCCACAGTTGGTTTTTGGTTAACGGTTTTTGGGCTAAGGCCCTAATGGCTCGGTTGAGCAAACGTTTTGGTTACTGGATTTCGTGGCATGCATACGTTTTTATTGGAGGGCATAAATGTCTTATAAATGTATTTGATAAACTTATTGGTTTTTGTCCACTCACAACTTTTGGTTTTAATGCCCTTCAGGTTGATTACGGATGCGATTGCAGCAGAGACTGGGACATTGCACACCTCCTCCATCGATCCTTGCGCACTCTGGATGCCCCGTTTGGGCAGTGGCTCTTGGTTATCCCTTGTCTGACACCCCTTGTTGGACGGGAGCAGGGCACATTCCATGGTAATCCCGGGGGGATTGGGATGGGTCCTGTCACCCGAGGCCTGTGATTGTGTTTTGAGTTTAAAGACTCGGATATCCCGGGAAGGCCCGGCTATTTGCGCATTGTGTTTTTAGTTTAAAGACTCGGGCGCAGTTGAGATCCAGTAAACTTGTATGATTGATGGTTTTCACTGGTTTTCAGAATGTTTTGGGCAGTGGCCCGGATGAACTGGATTTGACGAATTTTGGGACTGAGTTCCCGGATTTGAGATTGATTTGTGATTTGAGGCTGAGGCCTGGTTTTGAATAGCGAATTTGACTTGGGTTTCTAAATGGTTTTCAATGATGGGTTTTGATATGAGTGGTTTCTTGACTTGGATTTGATATGCATGCATCAGTTCTTTTTAAACGAAGGGTATAAATGTAATTGTGTTTTCTGATAACTGTTTTGAACTTGTACTTTATTTTGTCTACTCAAAGTCTTTTCATGTTTTTGATACCCTCCATGTTGTTGCGGTGCGGGCTGTCGATCCAGGGAGAGACGGAGGCATCACACGTACGATCCACAGTAGATTCGGTACACTCTGGGAAGGTTCGGATGCTATTGGACGGTCGAATCAGGAATCCCTTGTCCGACTCACGTGTCACATGGAGGTTGAACGTCGGTTTAGCCTTCGTGTCATGCGTAAGTTCGACGGGAGCAAGATTTAGCCCTTAATCCCGAGGGATTAGGAGTGGGTCCTATCAATTCTCAAGAGTGATGGAGACCTAGGATGAGGTCATTTTGACTTGGGGGAAGGATTTGCATTGTGGTGGCGAAACTGAATGTGGTCGGAGTCGGTCATGGTGAATGGTGAACGTAGTCCTCTTGCGAAGAATGGCTGAGAAGACGATGTGGGGATGAAAATATTGAGAAACTCTTTTTTTGTTATCAACCGCGCCACTAGGGAGAGAGACTTATATTTAGTCTCTACTTATTATTATTATTATTATTATTTATTCATACTTGCACCTTTTGTTTATAATTGTTAATTTATTATCAACAAAAAACAACCATTATATTTTATGTCAATTTAAATAAAAATTCAATTATTAATAATTATTTAACAAAAATTTAAAATATTTAGTAAAATTTTCATTAATTAATATGTACTCTATTAATTTGACCAAAAATAGAATTTATGCTCGATTAAAAACTATATACATTCAATTTATTGTTGTGTTTTTTAACTATATTAAAATTCAATTATAGTAATTCACTAATTTATGTTTATATTTAAGATTTTATATTATTAGTCAACATCAGAATCATATTGCATCATATATTCATTATATCAAAATCATTTATAACTTTTATTAGTTTTTTTTTATTCAAAAGAGATGCTTCATTAATAAGAGGAATATGAATAGAATACATTGAGTGGGTGCACCACAGATGGTGGGTGGGATCTCATTAAAACCCTCATCATAAACCCAGCTAGTTCGGGAGTAATCCGACGAGGGAAAAATAGTATCTCCCCCCCCCCCCTCCCCCAAAAAAAAAAAACAAAGTTAAACATCAACTATCGATCAATATCCCTATCTAACAATGGTGTTAACCAAAGAGGAAACATAGGACGCCAACCCTTCCTACCCAAGGTGGCGGGCAACAAAATTCATAGTTTGAGGCACACAAATAGGAGACTCAAGAGGAATCTGGAGAGCCTGCAATAAGGATATTACCTCCAGAGCCATCAGTTCCATTGGTGTCCAAAGATATTTAGCTGATCTGATGATACTAATTGCCTCCAAACAATCGGTCTCCACTACCACATCCTGCAACCTCAACCACTGAACCTGCAAAAGACCACATGTAACGACCCGAACCGAAAATAATAATATTTTAATGTAAAAGGACTGTTTTACCCTTGGGGGGAAACTTTGACTTTTTCTCGGGAAATAATTTGGACTTTGACCCATGACTATGACGTAGATCGGGACGTCACGAATCCGTAGACAGGCGGCACGCCGAAATCGGAGTTCGTATGAAGAAGTTATGGTCAAGGAAGCGTTTTAGCGGGATTTACGAACCGAGAACAACGGAATAAAATATTAATTAATTACGGGAATCCGTGCCAAATTAATATTTAAATCGAACCGCTGGATTGGTGACAAGTGTCACCCATCCAAAGGCTTACTATTCCAATAAAGCAAGTAACACTATTTAATCAATTTTTATATTATTTCTTTTCCCTCCAATTCACCCTAGCCGTTGGATCATCTACTCAAATGCATCTTGGCCCTTCATTTTGTCTGATTTTTCTGATTCATGCACGTTCTCACCTCTCTATTTCTGCTCTTTCTTACAAACACACAAACACACACATTCATCCCCTTCATACCCGTGCTTTTCTTCCCCTTTTCTCTCGACCAAGGCGATCGAACCAGCCCCTCTCACACCACCAACCGATCACCAGCTGCATCACCATCATCTACTCATCATCCCTGAGCATCACCGGCAGCCACCACCCCTTTTCCCAGCCCTGAAAATCCCGTCCAAAACACGACCCGAAAACCTCAAGGAAACCGATCCAGGAAGCAAACCTCCATAACCACCTCACCTCGACGCGGGAGGAGCTCCAGTCTGCACCATGGGGATCCTAGGAGCCTAACTGGACGACGGCGAGGGCCACGGCGGCGTGACGGCGGCGGTAAGACCCAAAACCCGATAAGCCCGTTTTCCTTCCCTGTTCGACCCGATCGTGTTTAATGCTTAGAAATGGATTGTTAGGTGATAGACATGTCCTAGGGTGAGTGACGAGTCGTTTGGGACCGGGTTGGACGACGGAGACGCCGTGGATCACCGGAGACGACAACCGGACCGTGACCGTGAGTTTCAGAGATATTCTGGTGAGTTTCCTTCCACTTTCTTCGTGTTTTGAGGTTGTAGAACCGTAGGACAGACCTAGACGATCCCATAGGGATCAACCCCGTCGAAAATGGTGGCCGGAATTGTGTGATGGAATCGGGTCAAACCGTGGGTCGACGGCGACCCGGTTCCAGTCAAACGGGTCGACCCGGTACTGTAGCATGATGACGTCATCATGCTGACGTCATCATGCTGACGTCACTTCTGACGTCATGATGACGTCATTGTAACGACCCGTCCCGAATATCGGGATTTAATAATATTTAATGGTGATTTACTAATCTGGGATTAGTTGTGTGATTTCGGACGAATTGTGCAAAATGACCGTTTTGCCCCTGGGCGTGGGCAAAACGTTGACTTTTAATTCGGATGGTCAAATGGACTTTGACCAATGACCGTGACGTAGTTCGGGACGTCACGAGTTCATAGACAGGTGGCACGTTCGATTCCGATGTTCGTGGTAAAAGTTATGATGTACGGAAGTCCAGGGGCATTTTCGTAATTTGGACGATATAAGGGTGAATGTTGACTTTTCGGCCGGGATGTCCGATGGTCGAGGGCCAAGGACCGTTGCGTAGGTATCGTCGATACGAATCCAATGACAGGCGGCACGCATCAATCGGAGTCCGTATGACCGAGTTACGGGTCTGGATGCGTGAGGGGCATTTTGGTAATTTACTGTGCAGGGGCAGAATTGTAATTTCCACAAGGGTACTGTTTGATCGAAACAGCCGTGAAAATTGGAGGCTTTGTGCGATCGATCCCATGGGTTGTTTATCAATTAATGGACTGTTATTGGGGCAGCTTTGGATTGTGGTTGCACATGTGAGGAGCTGGCAACTGATTGCACTCACATGGACACTGATTTTTAATGGTTTCGGGTCTGTGCAGGGAAGCTTTGCACAGTGGGCCTGCGTGGTGCTTTGAGGCACTTTTAACGACTCAATTGGATTAAAAACATTGTGAGTGAATTGTGAGGATCATTCTGAGCTTGTGTGGCTGTCGAATTGGAGAGAAAAACCGTGAGAAACCATTTCGGGTTCTTGGAGGGAAATTTCAGAATTTGATTTCTGAGCCTTGTTGGACCAAACCATGGACGGGTTTAGCTTTCTGGGAGTGTCTGGAGCTCAGCCGTATCAATTTCGAATGGAACCAGCCACGGCTAAGCTGGGACGGTGGTCACTGTTTTCAGAGGAAATACAGTGCTGTGGACGACGACTTCCAGGTGAGCTCTTCTTCAATTGGTTGTGGTTTTGGGTTCGTATTAATCCTAGTATACTTCCTGTGAAGTTAATTTGGGAATGGACTTGAGTTGGGTGTATTACTAAGGATGACCCGTTTTGCTGTTCGGGCTTGGATTGGTTGATTTGATCCCTGTCGATGTTGATTATTGACACAGAACTGAAATTTATTGGATATTGATTGTTTTAGGATCAAGAACGGATGGAATCAAGGTTGAATTGATGGTTATCTGGCCGGGTCAGATCGCGGGTAATCAGACCCGTTTACCAGTCATTCGGGTGAAGATGGTGACTGTAGCAGTCACTGTAGCAGGCGCGTGGCTTTCACGGGCAGCCACTCACGGCGGCGCGTGACGGCGCGTGGGCACGAATCTCGAGGTGAGGTCAACATGACTTTTGTCCTATACAATGTAACGAACATTTTGGGATTGGTTTCGTGTCGATCGGACACCGTCTCGATATTGTTCGGGATGTCCGAAGGTTTTAAATCGAGGTTATAAATACTTAAAAATTCGGGAAAATTACGGGACTTGAATAGGATGTTATTGATGAGGTTAGTAATCCTCTAATGTGATTTGAACAGGATTGGGGGTCCCGGTGATAGTGGTGTGGCCCGGGAAGGCCTATGGCACGCGTATCGAGGCGCTCGGTTAAACGGTCTGTGAGTGGACATTGGTTTTATAAATTCGATGCATGCATAACTGTTTCATGATTGTTATAATTGTGATTATATGATTTATTTTGGATATCAGTGAATTTATATGTTTTCACGCATTTCGAGGCGATTTACGTGTTTGCACGTGAATCGAGGTTTTCTGGATTTGCACTGATTTCCATAAATATGGATGGATATGATTTCATGAAACGGTTACGGATTTGTTAAAATGAATCGGGCCAGGGGCCCAGTTAAATTGTTAATCAGGCCAGGGGCCCAATTGAATTATGAAATCGGGCCAGGGGCCCAGTTAACTTATGAATCGGGCCAGTAGCCCAGTTGACTTGTATATGTGATTTCGGGTCGGGGACCCTAAAATGGAATTGAATAAACTATTTCGGATTTGATTCAACCATTTGGACTTA
Organism: Prinsepia uniflora; assembly: GCA_032719365.1. Taxonomy (NCBI): domain Eukaryota; kingdom Viridiplantae; phylum Streptophyta; class Magnoliopsida; order Rosales; family Rosaceae; genus Prinsepia; species Prinsepia uniflora. The sequence goes on along the minus strand of CM064870.1, from coordinate 3,648,000 downwards.
TGACGGTTTTATGGAAATTCGGGGCAGGGCCCTTGTGATATTTTGGAAATGAATAATAAAATGTGTTCCATAAAACCATCTCGATATGAGGATATTTATATCCTGGTCTCCTCCAAGTGTCGGGGACACTGGAGAAGTCACGGTGCATTGCCTGCGAGGGCTCATTATACGGAGCTACCGGACCGTATAGTGATCCAGGAGCAGGATTGCTAGACGTCATGGACGTCAGACATCGGGGATGTCAGAGATATGGACCCGGTGAGACCCCGGGCAGCACGCGTTGCTTAATACCGTGAGATATGACGTCTGGAACGTCAAGCGTCTAGGACGCTAGGCATCGGGGATGCCGGAGATGGAAAAATGATAAATGAATATTACTGGATTGATGAAATACCTCCTGGATTTACTTTTGGAAATTGAAACTATGCTTTGGTTTCCGGGCTAAGGCCCTAATGGTTATTTCTAAATAAATATGGGATTATTGGTTTTGGTGCATGCATATGATTTTACTGAGGGGCATAAATGTCTTATAAATGTTTTAAGCAGACTTGTTTATTTTCGTCCACTCACAGCTTTTGTTTTTAATGCCCTTCAGGTTGATTCCGGATACGACTGCAGCAGAGACTTGAGCATCGCACACCTCCTCCATCGATCCTTACGCACTCTGGAAGCCCGTTTGGGCAGTGGCAATCGGTTATCCCTTGTCTGACGCCTCTTGTCAGACGGGAGCACGTCACATTCCATGGTAATCCCGGGGGGATTGGGATGGGTCGTGTCAGTCATCCTGTCAGATGTTGTCAGACCAGGGACCAATCAGAACGTGCCACGTGTCACCTGACAAGTGTCAGTGATGACGTCATGCTGACGTCAGCATGACGTCACTGCTGACGTCAGCGGTACTGTAGCAGCGTTGACCCACGCGTTGACCAGGCGCGTGGGGGCGCGTGTGAATAGTAATTTTGGTGGGGCCGGTACCATTTTCAAGGTTTCGACGATACGGATCCAATGGAGGTGGTTTCGTGTCGATCGGAGATCGTTAAGTTGGTCAAAAGGGGGTTTGAAGCACCGGGACTAGTGCCCGGGACGCGTTTTTGAGGCGGATCTGTTCTAGGGTCTTGGTATTGTTATTGTAGGGTCCTTAAGTAACCCTCAAGAATACTAATACAGGTTTATAGAGATCGTTGAGCAGCAAGGACCGAGTGTGAGTGGGCTGTTTGATTTATAAAAGGCTTGCATGCATAAACTGTTTTACTATTTCCACTGATGAGTCTTATAAACTGCTTATATATGTTATTACAATGTTTTGGGCATGAGACCCGTCTGGATTATATGTGGATTTTGTTTGGGATGTCCGGGGGACATAGGGTAAACTATACTGTTATTGTACTGTACTTTCCTACCTGTGTATATTGTCTCCTCCAGGGAGGGTCGTTGGCCTGGGTGGACCCTGGAGTAGTCACGGGGCTCTGACTGAGTGGAGTTGACCCCCGTTGGGCTGCTTACTCTCAGGAAGGCATGTTCATATACCTCGGGCAGTGACCGGGATACCGGGAGCTGATGTACCTAGAGAGTCTAGGGTGTGAGACCCTGAGTGGCAACGCGTAGCCTTAGAACCGTGACATCATTTGGGTTGGGTTTTTACAGTGCACTGATATGTTAGTTTCACCTTACGATTATTATTGTGGTTTATTGGTTTATATATTATGTTTTCACTGCATGCAAGATTTGGAAAACGGAGGGGTAAAACCTTGTGATTATTTTATTATTAAATTGATTTCTAAACTGTTATTTTTGGCCCATTCACCCTTGTTTTACTGACCCCTCCAGACCCTGACACGGCCATAGTGGAGGAGGATCCGGAGGAGGAGGCAGAGGTTTAGTTTGCCTAGCTGTGCACCTGTACACCCACTTGTGGGTAGGTTGAGCACCGAATAAATGTACTCTGACTAGTGTGCTCACATGTTGTATTTTACTTTCCCTTGTCTGACAGTATCACTTTAAACACTGTGGTTGTACATTATTTATCTATGTGAGTCTTCGGTTTTTATTTAAGGGTACTTTTGGTATGTTTAGAGTCATTGTCAGACGGGAGCGGGTCACGTCCCCGGGTGGTCCCAGGTGGGATTGGGACGGGTCCTGTCACCACACATAATTGCCTCAACTTCGATGGCAACTAGAGATCCACTAGGAGGTTCTGGGCGGGAGAAGCCAACTACCAGCACGCTAGCCGAATCAATGAGAACCCCGCCCACTCCCTCGTTGAAGGGTGTCCATAATAACCGCATCATCACAATTAAGCTTTAAAGTCCCCTCCCACAGCTTGACCCACCTAGGAGGGCGCCTCAACGGAGTCCTCAAAGAATCATGTTGAAGACCGGTGAATTCCAAATAGGATACCATTGTTGCCTCATAAACCTCCTTAGCGCTCTTAACTTGTAAATTATGTACCACTTTATTCCTCCAATTCCAAACACTCCATCATCTAAATGCAAATTGGCCTAACTGCGAAGAGGATAAATGAGGGTAAGCAAAAGCAAAAAGATCAATATAAACCCCCGTAGGGGGAATCCTGTCAGTGAAAGATCAGTAAGTCTCCACACTTTCTTGCTATGTTACATGCCTAGATGGCATGGAAGTCATCCTCCATATGTTTCCCGTAGCGGCTACATAGGCTAGACATCATCACTCGCGAGGCAACCAAATTACGGGTCGTAGGTAGGATTTCAGAACAGTCCCGCCAACATAAGATCTTAAGCTTGTTTGGGATCCTAAGCTTCCATAAGTGTTTCCAAAGGACCTCACATTGTCCAGCCGATTAGCACTCCCCCACCATCCGTTTTATTAATCTTATATAATCATGATTAGATTATTAAGTTTTTCCCAAAAATTCATAAAAAATTTCCAATTTTTGAACTAAATTTCGATCATTTTTTAACTAAATTTCGACCATTTTTGTTAAGGGTAAACAATATTAAGTGTAAACGATATCGATATCAATAGAATATCAGTAAATTTGACTATCGTTATTTCCGTCGATATTGATATTTTCATCATTGGATATATTATCTTTTTTCTAAAAGACTTCCTATTATAGCTACACTAGTACTCTAATGAGCCAATTAGAAATAAGTCCACTACATTAATGAAACATAACTCATATATAACAAGAAATCCATCAATATGATTTAATTACGACAAGTCTATTATTTTCAAATAATGATATACATATTCATTTAATTATTTATATTATACTCAAATTCTAACGTAGTGAACTAATATGATCATTTGAAAATATGAAAAAATTTCGAAAGAAAAACGAATGAAAATCCACAAAATCGTTCAAAAGAAAATCCTATAAAACTGGCAATGCATCATAGATTCGGATAGTGTAGAATTATTATATTGGAATATATTGTATAATGCAGTTTTAAATTATGTGATGCAAACTTTTAGGGTACAAGGATTAAGAAGGGAGTGGAATGATGATGGAGCTACAGAAGTAGCCGCAGCCATGGAATGTTTACTTATCACTTGGAGACAAAACCCACATGAATCAATCTTTGCTTTAACGCTGAAAACATTGCACCCTTTTCACTTTTTCAGTCCCTCTACTTTTACTTTTCCCACTTTTTGCACATGCTCCATACTTTTTACAACATTCATGTCCAGGTATCAATCACAATCGTAAAATAATAAACATTTAGATTTGGACACCCATTTTTATACAGGTTGCGAAAGCGGTTCATTCGATTTAATTTTTTTTTTTGGGTGCCTGATTTTTAACGAGGTAGACAAACGTTACCCAAAATTTCTGATCTAAAAACAAAAATTTAAAACTAAAGAAAGAAAGATGATGACATTTAAATTTGGATTATAAATAAGAAAAGCGCGCGATGCTATGTTTTCCGCTGCTTTAGAAGACCAACTTCCTACAAGGCGCCGAAACTTTAAAGTTGGTGGGAAAAGCAGCGAGATCTCGGATCGTTTCGCCGATCAAGTCCTTGAATATTAGCCGTTCGATGTCCAAAACGGCCTCGGACATTTCCATCGAACAGTCTCCCCAGCCGTTGATTGCGTCGCCCGCGAGGTCCTTCCTCAACACCCCACATATCACCTCGAACAATTCCTCCGACTCGTCCCTCTCCCGGATTTTCTGAAACTCTGACCAAATTCCCGGCAAAGAAGTCTGGCTGGAAACCGCCTTCCACGGCGGGAGTTGGCGATTTCGGTCGAGAATTTCGGTGACGGTGTCGAAAACGAGCCTCCTCTCGAGCGTTGAGACTCTGGATGTGTCCTTTCCTCTGAGTTGTTGCTGCTTCTCTAGTAACAAGAAGATATCGGAGTCTTCCCGTAAGTAGCTGGAAGCTTTGAGGATTTCCGATACATAGATGAAATCGGAATCGTCGGACTCCGAGTCGGTGGCCCAGATCGCCTGACCCCAAATCTCCTCCATTTCAACTGTTCCATCAAACCAAAGTTCAAATTAAAAATTCAATTATCTAAATTAGGTCATTGTCATCTGTTATCAGTTCTATTTGACTAATATACGCCGCCCTTTTGTACCTGTAATAAGTGTCACAATCACAGAGCACAAAATACGACCTACACTTGGCACTACTCTACAATCCCGTGACTGTACATCCACCTATTTTCCTTTCAAATGGAAAAACCAATCAAATACATCCACGTGTAAGCAGAACAACTCAAAGTTTTTTTTTTTTTCAATGATATAGGTTGGTGTAAACTGTAAAGGATATAGGCATAAGTCTGTTCGGACTTCGGACTGTGTAACGTGATATTCAAGACTTCCTACCGTACAGTGAAAATGAGTATCCCTAAATCCCTAGTGCAAAACCTCTCGCAATCTAACGCTATACTAACGCAAAATTTATCTCAAATTTGATTGAGAATTTTTTTTTATAATGATACATTGATCAGAAACTTTTATCAAATTTAGTTTGTTTTGTTGGTAACGATGTGGCGTGTAGGGATTGGCTGGTTAACTAGAAATATTCACTGGGTGGGTGTGCAGAGGAGCCCTACCTCTCTGCTTGCACAGAAACAGCGTATGCCAGAGTACTGGTAAACGTAGAAGGGTAAAACCAGAGCCTAGTTAGGAAAAACCGACGTCACTCTAGTAAACGCAAAATCTAGCAATTAAAGATCTCTATGTGGGAATATAGAAAGACCAAAGTGTCAAAAGAACCAGAAGCTTACGATCAACAAGGAAATTTGACAGTTAGGGCAGAAACGACGAATTTACCTTTGAAATCAATGCTGCGTTTCATCACAGGGGAAGGCGAAGATTCCTCTTTATAAAACGACGCGTCTAGCACCGAGACTGGGCTTGGTTGCAGCTCCGCTATGCTGTGAAGCAGCTTATCACATCTTTCTAACAAACTCTTTCCTTCTTTGTTCTCCTCCACCTTCCACCTCTGCACAAATTCATTAAACTAATTAATTTAATATACCAATTTTCACGCAATTTAAACAAGATTAATGGACTTAGCGGAGTTTGATTGGTAAACAATGTACCTCTATGTCGGCCTGTGATGAGGTGCTAATGCTGCTTTCGGACATTGTGGTGGACGTCTCGTCCTCCGCTCGATGAATCACCTCAACCGTTGGTTTCTTGATGTTTCTAGGTGATCGATTTGTGGATGGTTGATCTGATGCGGCTGATCCCAGCCTTCTTGAGCTAACCTTGGGGGAATGTACAGGAGAGACTCTCCTGTGCTCCACTGAATCATTTCCTTTCCTGTGTGTTTCGATACGTAACGGCCCTCCCCTCCTACTCGGACTCCTTATCGAACTCTCGTTCCTAGTTGGCGCGCTCGGACTCCTACCTCTGGTCTGGCTCCGTACATTCTCCGGACGGTCACGTCTCGGGCTAACCGCCGGCGAGACATCCCTGTTTCGGTGAGCTCCAGGTTTCGACCTGGGACTCGAAGTCCTTGGCGGCGACTCGTTTCCGTATCTCGCCGCCGTACGGTTAATCAAACTCCGCGATCTGGATGGCCTCATCACGACAATCGGCGATTCATTGGAATCAAAACTCCCATCGTAGACGAAGTTTCTTGAATTAATCTGATTTGATGCCTTCCTGGAGTGTAGGAGGCCTTTGAGTTGCAGAGCTTCGAGGATTTGCTTCCGTGTGTCCAAATCTTTCGACGGTTCGTCAATTCCTCTCATTTTCAACCTTTTCTCAATCTCGTTGTAAACAGAGACACTCTGTTTAGGCTCGGGGAAGAAGTCCGCGGAATCGAAGAAACTCTTTCTCTGAACCATTACTTTGTTCTGAACCTTCAAACCGTTATACGACGTCGGATCCACCTGTCTCGCATTGGAGCCCCGATTGGAGCTCCGATCCTCTGCATTGCAAGAAATATTGCGGCTCTGCAAATTTTGTTGTTGCAGTTGCTTTTGTTGAAAACTATTGCCGTCGACGAACCGATACTGATTCAGATCTCTGTTCACTCTGGACTCGGACGCCGATCTTCGGAGCTTAATCGGTTCAGGATCCGAATGCTGCAATGGTTCCAGTCCCATTAGCCTCGCGATGACACTCGGCGAACGTTGTTGCTTGTCGCTCTCGCCGCTTTCTCCTCCATCAGCAGAGTTCCGGCTCGCGCAAAACATCGCAGCGTTTGTTCGGATCTCCCTTGGGTATAGGCTGCCCTTGGCGTCGACGGTAGCTCTGCTATCGAGTGAGAGCCTCGGCGCTTCTCTAGAAAACTTCCACGAAGACCTCGTACCTTCTTTAAATTCGAAAACAGGAAGAGGAAGAGGAGACTTGGGATTTGATTCAGCCGAAGACGGAGTCCGAGTTTCCAACGACAGAGATCGGAGCTCTGTTGCCGGAGGCAGTGATTGCTTCGATCGGTCAGGAGACGGTGCCATTGTCTTTTGCGATGGTTTTTCCAATTCTTTGGATATCTCCGGAGTGGAATCTTGTTCCGGTGACGCGACCACAGCCTGAAAAAGTTTGAATGCATCATAAATTCAATCGCACAGAAACTACAAAAGCTCACATTGAATTAACCTCCGTCGTTTTGATACATGTTCCTGGGAACCAAAGATTACTAGTGAGTAGAAAATGGAAAACGTACCGCAGATGAAGGGAGACGTTTGGTGGAGTAGATACGTTTTCCGGTGAGAAGCTGGTGGCGATCGAAGATCTGAAGAAATCCGGCCATGCACCCCATCTGTTTCTCTATGTGCTTCTCCAAGTTCTGATCTTGTACCATCCCTGTCGTCATATTGCCGGAAATATATATTCCTCTCCTCCACTTCTTCTTTCTTCTCACCAAATAAATGTTAAGGCTAATTTTCTTCTCTCAATTATCACACTCAAGCTTACATTTCTCCATAACTCACTCTTTCCCACTCTCTCTCCGACTGACTACGCCTTTATCTGTGTCTCCCGCTTTTCTGGTTCTTTTAAAGGGGTTGGCGGAGTTGATGGACGGCCAGGAGTGATAAAATACTACGGATATCTCACTAACTGCCCTCTTCTTTTTTGTAAATGACAAATGAGTCCGTTTAATGGTGAATTGACAATTGTGTCCTTGGGAGTCAAGTGGTCAATAGGCGGGATTCTGAAAAAATTGGGATTCTTATTTTTGGAGAAGGTGAGGGTGAGAGTGAGAGTGAGAGAGAGAGGACTGGCTGCCTGTACCGAGAGAGCACGGACCTGGTGCCTGGACCCTCAGTCGACGCTCTCCGTGGGTATATAATGCAATGCTTTGCATGCACCCACTTGCTCGAATTGCGTACCCGTCCCTTTGAACGACGACCCGTTTGACCCACTCTCCGGCGAATGATCTCACCCGTCGATCCAGTGGTGGCCCACTTTTAGCCGGCTAAGTGGGAGGACATAAATGATGAACAACGACAATAACGCGAATCACGACTCACGAGGGCCATTTTTTAGTATTCCTTCCTTTTATTTGATCAAAGAGCATTCCTTGCTTATTATACGCAATACTATTTAAGTTCAAAACATTTCCATGTATAATGATATAGAGTATATAATTCATTTCAAATATCAATCAATATCAATATTCAATCACAATATCACAAATTCACAATATGATAATGATAATATTAAGGTAAAAAGTAATTATTTAATTATAAATGTATCATTTAGAGTTAGCATAGCAATGAAATTGAATTTAACTGGATATGTGATCCATCACAAATTCATAATATGATAGAGAAGAGATAATAAGATTGGCCCACTCACCATCCATTTTTTTTCTTGTTAATTAAATTAATTGTCATTGTAACTTTGTGTTATGTCTTTGACTCGAGCAACTGGAAGACATAAACTAATAAAAGAGAGACTTATTTATGCGACCAAAGTGGATTTTTGTAGAAAAAAAAATTAATAAATCTTATTTGACAATGAAATTTTTAATTTTTAATATGAATTGTTAAAAAACAAATGAAGCAGCCTAGGTCCGCCTAGAATCCAAGTAATAGTGCAGCCGCCTTTCTCTAATATTCAACATTCTCCTTCCTCAAAGATGGCTTGATTGGATGATGACTCAAATCAAATCGTGCATGGGATTTTGACACATGGAATTATAAATATTTATAACGGAATTATCGTCGTACATAATTACTAGCATTTTACAGGATAATATTCTGGTTTTATACCGTATGATTTGATGAACATTTTTAAATGGTGATCACCAATATTTTTATAGCATTTGATGATCATTTGTATGTAGTAGTAGTAGAGTAAGGAAGAATATTTACACACCAGCTGAGTAATAAGTTTTGATAATTTAGTGCATTTTAGGTGTATTAATTTATATCACATGTAAGTCCATCACTTAAAATGTAGTAGATGTTCTCTCATTGTATTACTAAATGATGGCCTTCTAACATTTTATTTTCGTCTTGATGATGTAAAAAATGGATCAATTTAAATAGTAAATTATCTTGAAAATCATGCATCTATATTCTTTGCTAATTAATTGATCGTACAAGGAAGAAAGTCATAAACATAAGCTAGAGTAAGATAGTGAGGCGTGATAGTAAAGACGCCTTACGAAGAAGGTGAAGCTTCTATTTATAGTGGGGTGAAGGAGACTTCTCAACACAATTGATTAGGATACGTTGGTATATATCATATATTGTGTTGCTGGTATGTGTCCAAATGAGGCGAGTTGAGCTACCCGAGCGGTGTGAAGTTGTGAACTAACATGTGAGACCAAGGGAGTCGACCTGGTGTGCTTTGTGCGATCGAGTGCTTCAGCATAATCATTAACTTGATATCTACTTTTTAATCTATAGTCCATTAATCAGTTGAATTTGGTATAAACACGTTTAAACTGCGGCTGCCTATTAACTAGTTTAGAGTTCTTATATATATATATATATAATTATATAAGTTATTTTATTTATTAAATACTTAATTGATTATATAATTGTTAATTAAAACAATATATAATTGTTAATTAAAACAAAGCGAATTAAATACTTAATTGATTATATAATTGTTAATTAAAACAAAGCGAATTAAATACTTAATTGATTATATAATTGTTAATTAAAACAAAGCGAATAAAAAGAAGAGCATAAATTGTTGTATAATAAAAAACTTACATTTTCAAAATGTATAATTTCCAACTAGATTTATTTATTTAAGTGACTAATTTTTATTCTAGAATTATTTGATTATATTATTAATTTATTGAATTTTGTTTTTTTTTTAAAATCGTCTAGACCCCGCCTATACAATATATAGGCTCATATCAACCGTTTTATGAGCGCCTAGTGCCGTTGCCTATGACCACTTCTAATTTATTATTTTCACAAGAAATTTCAAATGAATCTTCTTTTAATTAGTTTTTTGCTTAATTAATTATGTTCATGGATTAAATTGACAGCCGGAAGTAAAAATGTGATCGCATCGACAATTATAAATATGTACAAATAAAATTCTTCTGAGCATTTAAAACTTTATTTATCTACTGAATTCTAGTAAAAAAAATAAAATTATCTACTGAATTGACCCACACAATGATAATCATTTGGTGATATGCAATCAACAGCGTGCATTTTCCGTTAAATGTATAGACCACGATATTAATTACCAATAATGACCTCAACTTGAACAAAGATTATTTCGGGGTCTCTGCTTTCCCTTCATATCCGTTCTGAAATCCATCAACCCTATTCATTTTTAATTTTTAATTTCCCATTTTTTAGTTTTCCGAGCAACGGTAATAAAAACTTGCTTCTCTCAGCAAAAATACCTTGGGCTCTTCAAATTATTAATTAAATAATTAATTCTCCAGGCGTATTTGCTTAAGGTTGCAGCAACCAAATCTATGGCCTAAATACGCGCACAAATAATAAGCTACTATATATAGTTTCTGTCTCTCTCTCTCTCTTTTTCTTTTGGGTATGGTGGTTCTTGATAAAATTCACATATAGTTTGTAGAATCCAATGAGATTTCCTTTCTTGAATTACAAGCTACTGTTTATAGTTTTTCAATAGTTCTTGTTATATACGCATTGTGTTTAGTAATACTGCAATTAGATGCTGCACTTGTTTAAGAAAATGAAGCACAAATTATCCGTCAAACGAATTAACATAATTAAATACAGTATAAAAGCACTACCGGTTAAATCTATTAAAGTTAAGTTCATCTCATCTATATCTATGATATCTTGAATCTTGTGTGCATGAATTCTTAGCGAAAGAGGTCATAAAGTGGAAAGTTATGTTTGTGTTTGGTGACTTGGTCGATTAATTATGACAAAGTGAAGATTTTACAGTCAATTAGTCAACTAATTGTCAAGACATTTAATAATAAAAATATCATAAATTGACTGTCATCGTAAATTAATTGCCTCATTTATAGTTATATTTATTATTAATCTTCAGTAAAGGTAGAAAGTAATTAATAATATTTATTTATGACTTTGTTTTTTCTAAGGAGATGGATCGAGAAGCAAAGCCAAGTAAATGGGATGATGGAGATCGAGGATTGAGAAGCAATGTGCATTCATGATTGGAATGGACGTCAATCCTTGACCAGAAAATCACATTGTTGATTACCAAAAGCTGGGGGTCTGGACTTTTGAATTTTTGAAGTTGCACCATATGTAATCACTCAGTATTATGATGGTAAGTGGGGTTTCAATCATCACAAAAATTGGGGTCAGGCTTGCCACTGCCACCCCATGTGTATTGTCTTTAGGCAAAGACCCCATAGGGTTTTTGTGGTTGCTCCATAGTCCATGTGACCCTATTACTCTCTCTTCTGCACCCTGTCATATATTTACATTTCTCATATTTTGGCAAAAAAAAAAAAAAAACACCAACATAATGCCTAACTTAATTAGGTATTTACTTATTTTATTGTCTTTTGTATCGCACAAAAACAAAATCATCCATTATTGTTGTGTTTTTCTCGGTTTTTGATTTCGATGTGATACTTCTGCGTTCTTTAACTTAACTTTATATCAATATTGTCCAAATTTACAGTGAAAATTCTTAATTATTATGTCAAAATATTCACAATTTTTTTTGTAGATATAAAGTGAGTACTAAGAAGGTTTAGTAAAAACTTCGGAATAATGCTTACTTAAAGATAAAGATGATATATGTGAAATCTAAGTATGAAGGATTGGTCATTTAAACGTTTATACTTTATACAAAAAGCGATTCACTTAAAGTGATTATAAGTTTGTAAGGTGATTGAAATTACCGTAGGCACAAACCCTTCTCCTTGATCAAGATCAAGTTCCCATTACAAGAATGTGCATGGTAAGACTGCACAGTTTCCAAACCTGAAAAATCCCATGTTCTCCCAAGTTCCACCCACCCTCTTCTTCTGCACACATTCCTCATAGACTGAGATATATTTCTCCACAACACATCCTTTCCTATGAAAACAATATAAATGGAGTCATTGATACTCAATCCATCCAAACAAATAACTTTTAAATGATTGGTGCTTCAAAATAATTACTTACTATTAACTATTAAGTCTTCTAACTTATTGTGCGAGGTATTAGCCTTATGTAACTGTCATTGAATTTTTTTTTCTTAATAAAATTTTGCTAGTGTGGCGTTAGCGGGATGAGAGGGATGAAGCGTTCTATTGGGGAACAGTTCCCTCTTAATTGCTTTGTCCGTTCGGAGGGTAGGCTGCTGTAGCAGTCTGATGATTGAGTTCTAGTGTGTCGTTTTTCTCGCCTAATCTTTCGCCCCACTGATAAAAGGAAAAAACAACTATTAAGTCTTTAAATTTTTATTATGTTGAATTACAAAGTTGAAATTAAAAATAATCTGAAAAATAAACTATAAAATTCTCTAAATAACTTTTATTTAAAACACATAAGTTTGTCAATCTAAGAACCATATATATATATATATTTGGATGGTGGCTGGTTATTTATATGTAAATGCATGAGAGGGTTCTATAAGTTAAGGAATGTGGGTAGCTGCCCAACTAGGTTTGTAGCTGGATGCAAGATTGGATATGAATGTTGAATAATTCAATAGGTATACTATATAATATTCCCGATTAACATAAGTAAATTATATATGTCCTTGTATAAATTATTTTAAATTAAATTAAGTATGGCCTAGTTGAGATGTGAGAAGGCCTTAGCATGTACAATAGAGTCTGTAAATGAATTGATTGGAGGGAATGGGAGTTGGGAATGGTGAATCAATCATGGAAGGAGATGGCATTTCTGACTCTCTAGCTCTACGTGTAGTGGTTGAACCTCTGAAACCCTACTCTGAACTTCTGCTACTTATTTTTCTGTCGTACACAATAATATGAAATTAAAGGAAATACTATGGACACCCCGTTTTTGTATTTTTGCACCCGCAATTGAAGCTCTTGATGGAGAGCTAATGCTACAAGTTTACCTCATTTACCCATAGGCTATTAAGCTTTAGGAACATGCTTGAATCCAAGCTAGCAAGGATATAATAATCTTATTTGAAAAAAAAAATTGAGTAACGTTTAATAATATATATGTCTTAAAATAATTGACAGTTTGAAAATAATTAAGATTTTTATAATGAATTATTAATTAATTAAAATATATGGATGCAATTTTTTTTGTTCGTTTACAAGTTTCGGTAATTTTTACATTACGTTTAAAAAAAAATTAATGATTTTAATTATGGTACTTACATGGAGACGATTACATAAGCAACCATGTAAGAAGCGAGCACGACTATCGCATGTGACGCTTCGATCCTACTTGCTGAGATCTACGCTTAGAGTTTGGAGGATGAAAATCGGTTTTTTCTTCGTTTGAGATGGTTTGATTTTCTATTTTGTAGCGTAGGGCAAGAGTCTTATTGTGGTCAAATTCAAACATGAGGATATTTGAGTGCGAATGAATCATGTTAAGACATGTGATTATATCGTTGGCATATTTGGAACTTAGTAGAAAGGCTTATGCATAATATATATTAATATAGGTACATGGTTAATTATTCTTCTTAATTTTCGTCTAAATAAAATTTGAGTGTACCTAAAATACCATTATAGTCAATAAATTCATATTATAAAATATGCAATTATATTTAATATATTCTAAAAATAATACAATCAATTATACCGTCTGCTTATATTACAAGACGTGAAATAAGACGATCACGTAACAAATATACTTCAACTGTGTATATGCATCTAAGTACTTCTCTTTTCTTCCTAGCTCCAATTTTTATTAAATTTCCATTGACAGAGACTCACATGCACAGTATCCTATATATATATATATGTGTATACATACACACACACTAAAGATACATGGCTAATTATTCTTCTAAGTTAATTTCCCTCTAAATAATTTTTGAGTATAGCTGAAATGTCACATAGTCATAATTAATAACATGCGTAATTATATTTAATATATTCTAAAAATAGGATAACTATAACTATATTGGCCATCTATTCATATTATGAGATGTGAAATAAGAAGATTACTTAACAAATATATTTCGACTGTATTTATGCATCTAAGTATTTCTCTTTTCCTCCAGCTCCAATTTTTTAAAATTTCATTGGCCGGGACTTACAGTGTCCTCCTTCTGCATATATATATATATATATATATATATATATATATATATATATATATATATATACTTGTGTCATTTAAGAAAATTAGTACGTTTTTTATAAATTGGTCAAGCACGAGCCAAAAATTTCACAAATATCCAAAACTAATCGAAAGCACAAATTTTCCGAGCATGTGCAGATCACGACGACATATTTATCTACTCGATCGTTTTGCAGATTTTAAGATTTTAAAGAAGGAAAAAAAAAGGCCATGCACATGAAAGTGACGTCTAGGTTACATTTGCATGTTTTTGTGCTAGATCTTGCCCTTTCAAAAAAAAAAAAAAAAACTTCTCTCTTAAATCATTCATAAACATTCGGATTAAACGTCAAGCTAGATCGATCAAGCTGTGTCTGAATTAACGGCTAGCCGTGCAAATGATTCAAGACTCGCTGATATAATAGTGTGTCAAAATACACTAATCACTTGATCTTCAACCTAAAGATTAATTACGTTTGTAATCAAACGTATTAGAATTTATGAGGGTACTTATTTTATTGTTTTTTTTTTTCTATAGATGATTCTTATTTTAGGCACATATTAGATGAATATTTATTAATAAGTGCATTTTGTTAAGGACGGGTTGATTTATCGTGACATCCATTTTGACACAAGTTCGTATTCATAGATCACGAAAAACTCTATGTACATAGCTTTGATGTTAGGATTTGAAGCTAAAGTTCACACTTTGGATTGACATATGTAAGAAGAATTAAAACTCCTCTAAAGAAGTCGTAATACAGACCAAAAAAAAAAGTTGTAATAATACTTATGAGAATTATGAGTTCCATATTCATTAGAGTTTTTATTAGTAACTCGTCCTTAAACTCCAATTTGACGTCCAATTTAGCAAGAACTCAAAACTTCTAGGTTACTTAACATAAAAAACAATCAAAACTCCAATAGAATGGCAAGGCTATTTATATAGTGACCTAGGTTGAGAATAAATTGAGTAATTAAACACTAATTAAGAATTAATTTGAATTATCTTCCCGAGACATGGATCGAGGTTAGTATTTAGGACGGCGATTATTTCACTAATTAACAAATGAAATGGGTCCAAATAGGAGGACAAAGTGAAAGTGAAAGTGAAAGTGAAAGTAAAAGCGATCTCGAGATGTTTTAATCACTTAATTAACGGTCTTTAATTGAGTTCTCACAAAATGAAATGCAAGTGCAAAGGATTTATACTTGGGTCGCGAACTCGCGACTCGCATCGCATGCACTTTGCTTGGGAAACGCAGCCATCTCATATATATTTTCCCTAAAGTAATGCCTTTTTCTCATTTCCATATAAATATACATAATGCCTACCATCCTCCGCACATGCCCCTTCTCTCTCTCTCTCTCTCTCTCTCTCTCACTCTCTCTCTCTCTCTCTCTCTCACTCTCTCTCTCTCTCATTGAAGGAAGCAAAGAACATGGAGTCTCATGGTGATAAGGTGTTAATATAATCAAGTGCTGTTTAGCGAGTTTAATAATGGTGTTTAGCTTTTCCATGAGGGTTAATTGTTTTATTTTTGTACTTAGTTCAAGCATCAATGCATTTTCTTCTATGTAATGATGATGCAATGTATACAGGAATGAGATTTAAAAAAAAATAGACCTTGGTTATTAAAATAGGGTCTAATCGAGTGGTAGCTAGTTAATTCTTCATATCCCTTTATAAAATATTATCCCTGAATTAACGTATTTGCTTAGGTTTGTTTAAGACTAATCACAGCCTCTTTATTATACAACACATCATTTAAAGACACCAAATGACCGACTAACTGGCATGCATGGAATAGTTGCCTCGCTATTGGGTTGCATTTTGTTTTAACTTAAGACTCTGGGAGCACAAAAATAAAATAATAAGGGCATGTGGATGGAGGAATAAGATAAGTTGGTGAAATAGCATCATCCAATCTGAAATTTTAAGTTTGACTCTTATAAAAAAATAATGATGATCTCTAATATGACCATACCGAATATGTACAATTCCTCTTATTGATATTATTGAAAAAAAATACTATGATATAATAATATTTATCTTTACTTTATAAAAATATGATCGATGCCATATATATATTAGAGAATTGATTTTCACAGTTTTCCTTATCCACTCTTCTATTTTTCTAAGCTTAAATCAAAACAAGTTCAGTAAATAGATGCAAAAACACAGGAGTGCAGAACAAGAAGAATGAAGTGTATAAATTACTTCCCTATATATAAATATAATGAGATCCTCTCCCGATATGGAAAAGTGTATATTTTTTAATTTTATATATTTGGGCCATCTGTTAAAGAGTTTTTGTAAGGCCTTCGAATGCCAAATGTGGGCTTACATGGATTGACGGGCCGACCCATTTCTATTTAGGATAGTTGAATGATCTTGGCCTTGTTGAAAATAATGTATAATTTGGGCCAAGAAAGGCCGCCCAAAGCAAAACCGAATTCTGCTCAATGGTCAGACAAGGATCCTGATCGAGCATTTCAGACCAAAACAAAAAATAGTTTTTGTCAATTTGATGAACAAGCTTGATGTGAAAGATCAATGTTCAATTCTACATTCAAAAAACCTAAAGCTATGATCATCACCGGAAAGGGCTGGTACAAAATTTAAAGACCTAAGAGGAATAATAACAATGGCAGCAAATGTCAAATTGCATCAGGTCAGAGTATCCAGCAATTGCATCTTTGTGAATCCTGGGGTCCCTCGAACCATCGATCCCATAACAGATTTACCGGCCCGTTTGTTCTGCAATCGTAACAAATCAAGGATTGAACATTAGAAATTAAAGAAAATTGTATTACTGCAATATGAGGAGATTGATTGTGGAAACCTACATTGGAAGTAGAGGATCCGGCCTGCCTTCAATGTAGGGGAGCAATCTGAGGAACATAACAAAAACTGATCATCAGTAAATAATTTAGTCTACTAGATTATTACATATAGTTGAGAAAATGTGTGAGATAATCATCGAAAGGCTCTTTGTTACAGACTGGAAACTTTAGTTTCGAAAATATTAGTTTACCTAGCAGCAGATAAAATTGAGCATTAAAAATTCGTTGCTTGTTACTTACTCTGAACATGAGGTTGAAATGTTTTCTGTCATCTCGAGCTCTCCCAACTCTTCCTGGAAATGCAAAGAGGAAGAATTCAACTGAGTGTTCACACACTTTAAACAACAATGACTTTGTGCTGCTCTTAGCACAGATCATATAAATGCGTATTCACATGAACTGAATATGCATCAGCTAAATCAAGGAAAATAAGAGCAAGCAGTATATATAGACGAATTATAACCCTCGTGAGAGAAGACTGAACTATAACCCTCGTGAGAGAAGACTGAACTATAACATGAACACATTACACAATGTACATAAAACGCAATCTCCAAACAACCAAGATGTGAACAACACAGTTCAGTTACATGACTAAGCATAGTAAGCATTTATTCTGCCTAAAAGATTACTCACATAAATTTCTGGAGAAATGCAAAAATTATTCGAACAAGAAGAAATAAACAAAAACTTCTCGGCATACAATCTGAAAATCTTTGTTACAATTCCGAACAAGATGGGAAGGTCCCTATATCATCAGATTATTTTGTAAGCCTACAGAGGAGAGACATTTGAGACTCCAAAGTAACCACTGCTGAATATAAGGTTATAAACTAACTACTCCTTTGCTTGCAGTATGTTTTCACAATGTAATCACCAAATTGATTTTCACAACGCTAAAAGGTGGTTGAAGTTGAAAAAATCTCACATATAGGGCCAAATAATTGTCTGCTTTTCGATCAAATTACCATTCGCAGTGGTGATTTCGGCGAGTTATATCTAGTGAGTTGAAGCAGTATGATTTTGCCCCCAAATACAGCTGCTAAATGCTAATACATCCAATAGGAAAGAGGCCACCTTTCTACTCGCCAATGATGACAAATCTACTAACAATTAAGATAAATACGTTAGCTTTCGATTCAAATTATTCTTTTCTGATACAAAGACATTTGGTACCCACCTCCTTACCATAAGAAAGTCAAATCCGAGACCTCTCTCAATACACTCATGGTTGGATTACCAATAGACCAGTGCTCAATTCAAATTGTTCAGCCAT
This sequence comes from Prinsepia uniflora, assembly GCA_032719365.1. Taxonomy (NCBI): domain Eukaryota; kingdom Viridiplantae; phylum Streptophyta; class Magnoliopsida; order Rosales; family Rosaceae; genus Prinsepia; species Prinsepia uniflora. The sequence continues at coordinate 3,629,786 of CM064870.1, read as the reverse complement.
CTTTTTTCTTTCTTCTTTCTTCTTTTTTCTTTTTTCTTTCTTCTTTCTTCTTTTTTCTTTTTTCTTTCAAAGCTCTTGACTAAGTTTGCAGCCTAATTTGTTAAGCTCAACAATTATATATATGATTATCAAATTTCGTGAATTAAAATCAATAAGTATACCTCATTTCCCACCAAAATGGAAATCTCAAGGTCAAACCCATTTTCCAATTCAAGAAAGCATTCCTTCCTCATTTAACTAAATCTCTACAAAGTACCAAAAGAGAAAACATGTATTGGAAAAATTAAGCCATACCCAATTTTCTTTACTTCTTTTCCCCCTAAAGCTGAGAACTTTTCTACATGCAGTTAGAATTGGAGCTCAAAAATAGAAAGGAAAGAATTGGGAGATGTTTTACAAGCAAGAATTTTCCCGGGAAACAAACAAGTGGCAAAAAGAACCCAAGAAAGAGAGAGCCAAAGAGAAAGGAAAAGAAGAAACCTCCAAGAATTTGAGCTCTTGTTCAAGACGGTTGAGCTCAGCCATAATCCGATGCCTTCCTCTGTTGTCAGTGGCGCCTCCGCCTCCGCCTCCTCCTCCTAGTGAAGAAACCAGCTGTGGCTGTTCGTCCACAGACGACGCCGTATCGGACGCCATTCTTCAGTGCGAACTCACACGCACATTACAAACCCATGTTGAATAAGATGCTATCAGCACATAGATCTGGTTTGTGGTGTGACTGGTGGGCGCTTCAGGGACTTGGGCCTGAGAATTTTCGTAAAAGTCTCCGACTTTTCCCCCTCTGCCGTCTCAAAATTTTAAGCAGCAACCTTTTCACAGATAAAAACTAAAATAAAAATTTCACAAGAAAAATATAACATGAATAAATTAATATGAAGACTTTTGGCTCCATTTTCTCCAAACTTATAAGTTGAATTTCTTAGTTTTCTTTCGAACTTTTGGGCTCTATTTATTTTGCATTTTTAGGCAATAAAGACGAATGATTTGTGATCGGAATCAACTCTAGTCATAAAAAAAAAAAACAAAAACAAAAACAAAAACTATGTATTAGTAATGTGAAAAAGATTGAAGATTTATTAACACTCATTAATTTTTCATCTTAATGAATAAATTTGGTGTGTAATATAGATGAATTAATGAATAAAAATGGTGTGTAATATAAAGATGAATACTGCAATAAGCCGCAATTACGTTTCAAAATTTTCTAATTCAAATATATACGACTCGCGAGGTAATAATTTATGTATATTTTTCTAATTAATCATCTCAAAATAAAAACGAAGTAAAAATAGGAATAATAAAATCCTAAGAACTAAATTATTAACCTCTCTTATGAAAACAATCCCTGAGCACATAGAGTCGTCAATTCTACCACCAAGACAATGATAACCATCGACTTCACCACTAAATGTCGTCGACTCAACCAACAAGGTTGCGTCGTCGACTCCACTGTCGAATATATATATTTTTCTGAATTATTTTTTCTTTTTTCTTGAGAAATATTTGAGAAATATTGGTATTCATCAATAGCGTCATCGCCAATTTCGATGCCCAAATGATCAAAGAATTTATTAGAATTTGAATGAATTGTTTAGGGTTTACATATTAGTCCATGATATGGTTGTGGACTCCAGCCACAATCCTCCTTTTATTGTTCACTCATGGTAGCCTCCGGTATAAGAATTGGAGTATTGCTTGTTACTTCGTTGGAGCTGTCTCAGTCGTCGTGGAGTTTCGCAGCTCTGTTAGAGCCTTTAAGAGAGAATAATTAAGTTTTTAGGATTTACTTTCGATCATTTTTTAATCAAGTTTTATTTTTTATTTTTTTAATTTGAGATATTAATTAAAAAAACATAATACAAATTGTTAACTAGTGCACCAAATATTTTGGGATTGAATGCAATCTACTTTTTTCCTTCTCTTTAGCTATGGAAAAGTGCATACCCTTTGGTGTCTGTCTTTTTTGTTCTCCATGGACTTGACAGATAGACAACTACATGGTTTCTACTTATATATTCATATATATATATATATATATATATATATATATACATACAATTATAGATACACTGAAAGGAGAAATTTAAGAAAATTGGACTCCTGATTTGCAACTGCATGGGAAGCCAAAAGCAGTTTCAAAGGTAGGATATTTCTAGCTAAATGCCAATTTCTATAATAAGAGATTGGACACGAGAGTTTTTTTTGTTAAGTATATTAATTATTCTATTTTCGAATAATTGTAAATTGTTGATTGATATGGAATTTTTCATGAATTTCGTATTACTTAGGTACAAATAACTAATACATCTATTTTTGGTTTTGTCGGTACTTGCATTGTCACAATAACCAACACTTCAATTTTGTGCAGAAACTTGCCTTTCACGTAACGTTACCAACTAGGTTATATGGCTAGGGCATGGGCCTGTTAGCTGTCGTGGATATACTTAGATGAAGCAAAAAAGCATAACACACAAACACATGATAAATTACCAATTTTTCCCTATGGTTTCGATTCTCATTACATTAATGTGGTTTGTGATGTGAAACTTATGAAGGTCTTACATGTACTTTGTGATGTGAAACTTATGAAGACCTTACATTAGATGATGAGTACTTTATTTTTAAGGAAAAAAAAATTACGGAAGGCATGTATATATGTTATTTCAACTTGTTCAAGCCTCAGTTTTCAAAGGAAATTCTTCCATGCCATAAACTGAATTATGCTTAGAACCGTCATACTTTTCTCCGTCGCCCCAAAGTGCATAAGCCTCCTCGCCGTGGATGGCGTCGTCCCCAATCAGAAGCTCATCCTCTGTCAGCCGCAACGGTATAAACTGCCGCAAGAACAAGCAAATAATGCTGGTGGTGATGACATTGATAACGATGACAAACAATATCCCAAAGATTTGAACTCCCATTTGCTTAAAGCCTGCCTTAATGTGGCCACTTTGGAGTCCATAAGCGAGGCCTATGTAGTGTTCCCAAGTAGGTGTTAGGTAGAATATCCGGCAGAGCTTAGGGTGGGCAAAGAAGCCGGCGAGGATGCCGCCTAGGCTTCCGGCCACCGCATGGGTGTGGAACACCGCCATTGTGTCATCTACATGTTTTAGAATGCTGATTTTTTTTGTGGAGGACCATCATAGTGTACCATGGGATGCTACCGGACATAACTCCCATTATGATTGCAGCCCAACCTTGCACAACCCCTAAAAGAAATACACGTACTATTCATGAGTATGAGGTTAAGGAAATATAAATATTTATGAAAACTAGGTATGTGACCAATTTTTGTACCTGCAGCTGGGGTTATGCAAACTCGGCCGGTGATCATCCCTTGCGTGGCACCGATCACTGAGGGTTTTCCAAAGAAAATAATGTCAAGCAAGAGCCACGTCAGCAAGCTAGTGGCAGTGCACACGTGGGTGTTAAGGACGGCTAGAGATGCGTCTGTTCTGACCATGTAAGGATCTCCACCGTTGAAGCCAGTCCACCCCATCCATAGTAAGCCCGCCCCTGCCAGCATCAGCAGGATGTTGTTTGGTGGGAACCTCTCCCTGTCAACCGTTGCCCTTGGCCCCACCTGTCCCATGAAACATACTAAATTACCTTACTGAAACTAATTATAATATAATAGGTGTGCGTGAACGAGTGAATTAGTAATATTAGTAAAATTTATTACGTACCCAGTAGGCGGCGGTGAAGCTCGCAACACCGGAAGAGAGGTGAATAACAAAGCCACCGGAGTAATCAATACTGCCCATTTTATACAACCACCCATTAGGGTTCCAAATGCTATAACAAGTGATTGTGTAAGAAAATGTGAGCCAAAGAGGCACAAATAGCATCCACGCATGAAAGTTCATCCTCCCTAACAAAGCTCCGGCGATCAAAATCAACGTAATTGCTGCGAACACGAACTGAAAGTAGATCATGGTGGCGTTCGGAAAGTAGTAGGGCACTGCTCGTTTGAGAAGGTAGTTTTGATCCATGGCCACGTTGGGCCGGCCTAAGAATTTGAAGAGCTCATCCCCGAATGACTTTGATATCCCCACCCAACCCAGCAGACCAGGACCGCTGCAAAGGCGTATAGGGCCATGAACGCCGAGTTCACAGCCCACTTCTTCTTGACAATGCTTCCATAGAGAATTACGAGTCCCGGTAAGCTTTGCATGCCGACTAGCGTGGCAGCTGTCAGCTGCCACGCATTGTCCCCTTTGTTCAACCATTCGGGCCTAGCTTCATCGGGAGCGAGATTGAGAGGAAGCGACATTACGACAAATTAGCAATGGAGCTTGTAGATTTGGGTTTGGTTTCGTTTTGGATTGGAATGCTAAGGAAGTGTAATATATATATTCATAGTTTGCGTGTCTGACTCTGGGAATTTGTTACTTGGGAGGTTGCTCTCACCATGCCTGGCTGGATCATTTTCATCCTTTATATGATTTTGTTTTGATAAATGAATCTGAAACTTGTCAAAAGACAGCCGTACATAGGGAGTTACTTAAATGCCCCTGTATTTTGCATGTTGATATTTATTGGGGATGGTTAAAAATGTAAGTATGACCTGGCGGTGCAGAAAGATTCCAAGGCGTTATGTCCCTTTTGTTTTTTTTAAATGACGGGGAATCCAAAGGCTACGAGTTACGGCACAGGAATCCCCGCCATCGCGTGGGGGCTTGCTTCTTAATTCTGGCCAATGATTGATGGTTCCGAAGAACAACATAATTATCAAGTTATTTAATTAAATTTAATCATTAACTTTTTATTAGTGTTTGTAATTTTGTGGTGCGAGCTGATAAGCAAGGTTGATTTATATGATTAATTAAGTCAATGCAAATTTAAAGTCAAGGCCGAGATGTGGACGGGGTCTGATTGTCTGAAGTCCGAACTGGGAAGCGGGTGCGATTGATGTGTAAGGTCCCAGGGAGCAAGGAGTATGGACTTGGGAATATATATATATATATATATATAGTGGTTTACATCAACATAACGATTATAGTGATTTTAAGATATAACCCACCTTGAAAATTATGGTTACGTTTAGTACGTCGTATAAAAAACTGAATAAAATAATATAATACGAAATTAGTATTTGATATTACTCATATTAATTAGCCACCGTATAAGTTAATACAATTGAATGTCTTTATATAGTTCAGACACATAAAATTAGCCCGTGGTGTGATTCGATACAGTTCAGTATAAAAGTAATACCGGAACCGTTTCAATTAATTTTAATCGGTATGATACAGTACGGTATTCAAAAATATGAAATTGATACCGATTCGTATCGTACCAATTGTATTTGGTATCGTTTCAATTTTGAGTCAAAATTGCTCAACAAAAAATTGAACCAAAATCTATTAAAAAAAGGTGAAGAAACTAAAACCAATGCCCTAAAACATCATTTTTAATTCTAAACAAAGAAATTACATAAAATGAGAGGATCCGCTTCTAAAACACTTTGATAATTGCGTTCGATCCTACTCTGACAGGACCCACCCCGATTATCGCCTCGATAATCGGGAAGCATCCTGCTTCCGTCTGACAATCGAACACAAAAGACCGGAAAACCAAATAAAATTACATCACACCCATTGTCAGACCAGGGAGATTAAACAATACAACCGACTGGACATCAAGTTCATAGTTCACATAGCATAATATTACAAAACAAGATAAAAATCAAATCCTACTCTGTGAACTAAATTACTCCGCAACGGAAAACTTTATGCCTCTGCCTCTGCATCGGCGCTAGCCCCCGAACTTGTACCACGGCCTGGAGGGTATTTAAAACAGCAAAGTGTGAGTGGACTAAAACCAAAGTTTGCAGAAAACAGTTTAATGAAATCGGGGTTCGCCCTCCAGTTTTATAACACGCATGCATAACCAGATATTCGAAAAACCGCATACTAAACATTCAAAAGCCCTTTTTCCGTATCATATGGAAAACATTACAGCAAACAGTCATAAACTCGTATAAAATAATATAATATTACCAAAAACCAGAAATCATCATTTCGAAACATTAATCAAACCAAATCATGTAAAATTGAATTAATAATCACAATCAAGCCGTTGGATCCATTCGAGTCTTTAAACTCAATATCAGGCCTTCCCGGGATATCAACGAGTCTTTAAACTCAAAATATGATTAATAGGCATCGGGGGTATCACAATAACCGAGTCTTTAAACTCACGAGTCTTTAAACTCAATCCGGGTCTTTAAACCCAATTCGGGTCCGCCCCCGTCATCAATTAACCGGGTCTTTAACCCCAAAACCAGATCCAACAATCATATTGGGTCTTTAAACCCAAAACCATTTTATAAAGCACAATAAACCAGGATCCCTCGTGATCCGTTTTCCAAAACTCATTTCGAAATCACATATCGTCATAATGGGACTTATGTCCGAGTTTCACATGCAATTTCCGAAAATTACTTCACAATAAAATCAAATCATTATTAAAACGTAACATGCATAATCATATCAAATTACTTCATCAAACCATCATTCATGCATAGGCGAAGACTGCAACCTCGAAATGCGTAAAATATGATAATCACCTCGAAAAACGTGAAATTTCGTAAAACCGAAATATCATAATCATCAACATAAAATAATATATGAAAACATAAGATAAATGAGTAAAACATTCATGCATGCTCGGTTGAAAATCAAAAGTCTACTCACGGTTTTCGGAAGCGTCAATCGCGCTACGTGCCCTCCTCGGTAGCCTCGGGAATGTTCGGGCCTGTAAAAAGGTACAAGAAGGGTTACAAACATCCCCAGAAAGCTCGCATTAATTTCCCTAATTTTTCGGGATTTTTCAACGTAATTTAACTTAAGGCCCTAATCTTCCGAACCCTTGAAACTATCCCGAGCGACACCCGATCAACTCGAACTTTAAATAAAAAATGTTCAAAACACTGAAAGGATTAAATCTCAAGTTGACAGCGATCGGAGATGAGGCTTCGCGCGCCGTCACGCGCCACCCAAAGTGGCTGCGCGTGAAAGCCACAGTCATCTCCTTCACCCGACTGGCCTGCTAAACGGGTCTGCTACCCACGGCTTGACCTGACCAATTAACCCTCAATTCTTAATCAATTCCCTTCGTTTTTGATCCTAACATCTTCTTTGACAAGTTAATTTAGGATCTAAGTCATTGATTAACCTTAATAGGTCCCATATCGTCCCTTCAACCCGTGATCAACCAAACGGGTCGATCACCATAACTCCCTGGTTTCTAACCCAAACTCAAATTAACTTCACATGGAGCATACTAGGACCAATACGAACCAAAACACACCACCAATTGATCGAATACTCACCTGGAACTTTAAATAAAAAATGTTCAAAACACTGAAAGGATTAAATCTCAAGTTGACAGCGATCGGAGATGAGGCTTCACGCGCCGTCACGCGCCACCCAAAGTGGCTGCGCGTGAAAGCCACAGTCATCTCCTTCACCCGACTGGCCTGCTAAACGGGTCTGCTACCCACGGCTTGACCCGACCAATTAACCCTCAATTCTTAATCAATTCCCTTCGTTTTTGATCCTAACATCTTCTTTGACAAGTTAATTTAGGATCTAAGTCATTGATTAACCTTAATAGGTCCCATATCGTCCCTTCAACCCGTGATCAACCAAACGGGTCGATCACCATAACTCCCTGGTTTCTAACCCAAACTCAAATTAACTTCACATGGAGCATACTAGGACCAATACGAACCAAAACACACCACCAATTGATCGAATACTCACCTGGAAGTCGTCGTCCACAACACTGGAATTTCTTCGAAACTGGAACTTGGGTTCCTGGCCAAATAATGCTCCACTTCCCTCGATTTTTGTATGGTTGAGTTCATAATGAACCCAGAAGACTAATCTCACTCTCTGTTTAGCTCAACTCTCCTCAAAAAATAATCTTCGAATTTTCCCTCCATTTTCTGGGTTTTCTTCCCGACTCAGTTTCTCTCAACTCTCAGCTCTCTCTCAGGTTCAAAATGAATCCTCCCACTCTCCAATACTCAGCTAATCGATCAAAGCGGACGACAACCCGTGGGAGACACTCTCAGACCCACTGAAACCTGCTTCCCGCAACACAGAACCCATAACCAATTTTTAAAATCTACCCGTGCACTGTGTTCAGTCCAAACCATGCCTCTAATATCCTCAAAATAATTAAACAAACCACTCTGGCCAGCCACTAAAACACTTAAACAATTGGATTACTCAGAGCACTCACGAAATGGCCGTGCAGTCTCTGTTTCACGGTGTTTGAACAGTAACCCCTGCACAAAATTACCATTTTGCCCTCAGTTGACAAATTACCAAAATGCCCCTAATCTTCCGTAACCCGTAACTTGGTCACCCGATGTCCGTTTGATGCGTGCTGCCTGTCGTTGTACTCAGGGCCTCGAGACCTACCTAACGGTCCTCGAGTCGTGCAAAAATCAGTTGTCAATCAAAAAGTCAACATTTTCCCCCTTTTCGTCCAAATTACGGAAATGCCCTTGGGCTTCCGAATATTATAACTTTTTGCCTGATCGTCAGAATTGGACGTGCCGCCTGTCTATAGACTCGCGACGTCCCGAACTACGTCACGGTCATCGATCAACGTCCGTTTGATCCACCAATCAAAAAGTCAACAAATTGACCACACTATTCACAGGGGTAAAAACGTCATTTCATTCATTATTTTACAAAATTACATTTTCCGAATTTCCGGGGCGCTACAACTCTGTCTGACAAACGATCAAGAATATTGAAACTATCCTCAAATTTTTTCAGATAAGGGATAGTCATATTACCTTAATACTCATACATCTACCTCTCGATTCACCCCAAGCCTGTGCAATGACCTGCAGGGTTATCAAAATCATGAAAAAATGTGAGTAGACAAAAATAATTATTTGAAAATGCAAGTACTTGCATATAATAAAATAAAATACTCAGATTCCAAATCAAACAAATCATAGACCGTGAGGCCACAAGTTTACGAAATACAAGTAAATAGTCTATGGCCCACATTTCCCAAAATTCATGTTTATCAAATCATGTCGCAAAACATCTGGACACAAATATCATATCAAACACAACTACTCATTGCCTCCCTCAAGTACCAGTTGTATGGGAAACACCCCAAGTTTCAAATACCTATGAACAATCACAATACAACCACCTCGAACATCAGTCGTTTGAGAACACCCATAACTTTGGTTTCTTGGGAAACAAACACAATACAGTCATTCGAAGCTATGGTTGACATGACCCATCCCAATCCCCCCGGGATTACCGTGGAATGTGCCCTGCTCTCGTCCAACAAGGGGTGTCAGACAAGGGATAACCAAAAGTCACTACCCAAACGGGGCTTCCAGAGTGCGCAAGGATTGATGGAGGAGGCGTGCAATGTCCCAGTCTCTGCTGCAGTCGCATCCGTAATCAACTTGAAGGGCATTAAAACCAATAAAAGCTGTGAGTGGATGAAAATCATTAAGTTCATTAAACACATTTATAAGACATTTATGCCCTCCAATAAAAACGTATGCATGCCACGAAAACCAGTAACCAAAACATTTGTTCAACCAAGCCATTGGGGCCTTAGCCCAAAAACCGTTAACTCGAAACCAAGTGTGGGAACTCAGCCCAAAACTGTGGAATACCACATTCATACATACAAAACCATGTGGGCCACTGCCCAAATTCATAAACATAAATTCATAATTCCAAAACCATTTAGGGTCCCCGACCCGAAATACCATTTCTATAAGCCAATGATCCATTTTTACCACATAAACACAAATCCAACCGAAAACCATTTCATAGATTCATTAATTTATATTTACCACATTACCATCTCCGGCATCCCAGATGCCTAGCATCCCAGACTCTTGACGTCCCAGACGTCATATCTCACGGTATAATAAGCGACGCGTGCTGCCCGGGGTCTCTCCGGGTCAATATCTTTGACATCACAGATGTCTGACGTCCCAGACGTCAATCATAGCAATCCTGCTCCTGAGTCACTATACGGTCTGGTAACTCCGTACAATGACCCCTCGCAGACAATGCACCGTGACTTCCCCAGTGTCCCAGACATCCTGAGGAGACCATCATATATCCTCGTATCCAGATGGTATATGGAAAACAGTTTTATTAAATCATTTCACAACATTACAATGGGCCCTGCCCGAAATCGCCATAAAACATCACAATTCCATTTAGGGTCCCAGACCCGAAATCACATTTAATAAACATAGGGTCCCAGACCCGAAATCATATTTATAAACATAGGTTCCCAGACCCGAAATCACATTTATAACCCAACAGGGCCTCATGCCCGATTTTGTAAACCACTAGGCCCACGACCCGATTTTATAAATCACTGGGCCCACGACCCTAATTCGTAAACCAACTGGGACTCTGACCCGATAATATCACTCAAATGGGTCTCAGCCCGATTTCGTAACAAGTGGGCCCCTGACCCGATTTCATAAAGCAACTGGGCCCCCGGCCCGATTACGTAACTCAAATGGACTTCAAGTCCAAAGTTTCCAAAACAATTGGGCCTCAAGCCCGAGTTCATCTTTCCAATTTCAAAACCATTTCATCATATTATATCCAAGTCATAAGTATGGAAAATCCGTGCAAAACTGGAAAAATCTCGATTTACGTGCAAGCAAGTAAATCGCCCTCGAAATACGTGAAACCGTATAATTTACCAACATCCAAATCAACATCATACAATCACAATCATAATCCATATAAAACAGTTAAGCATTCATAGAATTTATAAAACCAAAGTCCACTCACAGACCGTTCAACGATACGCCTCGATACGCGTGCCATAGGCCTTCCCGGGCCACACCACTATCACCGGGACTCCCAATCCTGTCCAGATCACATTAGAGGGTCACTAACCTCTCCATTAACATCCTATTAAAGTCCCGTAATTTTTCCAAATTTTTAACTATTTTTAAACTCGATTTAAAACCTTCGGACGTCCCGAACAATATCGAGACGGTGTCCGATCGACACGAAACCAATCCCAAAATGTTCGTTACATTAAATAGGACAGAAGTCATGTAGACCTCACCTCGAGATTCGTGCCCACGTACCGTCACGCGCCGCTGTGAGTGGCTGCGCGTGAAACCCACGCGCCTGCTATAATGTCATCGTCCTCACCAGTTTAACTGATAAACGAGTCCTTTTGCCCGCGAGGTGACCCGGTTCAATGTCCATAAATTCAACCCTAATTACTTCAATTGAACATTCAGTTAGCTTCGTTTTAAGTGTAACGACCCGTCCCGAATATCGGGATTTAATAATATTTAATTATGATTTACTAATCTGGGATTAGTTGGGTGATTTCGGACGAATTGTGCAAAATGACCGTTTTGCCCCTGGGCGTGGGCAAAACGTTGACTTTTATTTCGGATGGTCAAATGGACTTTGACTGATGACCGTGACGTAGTTCGGGACGTCACGAGTTCATAGACAGGTGGCACGTTCGATTCCGACGTTCGTGGAAGAAGTTATGATGTACGGAAGCCCAAGGGCATTTTCGTAATTTGACTTAATTGGGGCCAAATGTTGACTTTTTAATCGGGATGTCCGATGGCCGAGGGCCAAGGACTGTTGCGTAGGTTTCGTCGATACGAATCCAACGACAGGCGGCATGCCAAAATCGGAGATTCGACGGCGAAGTTATGGTCAAGGAAACGAATTAACGAACCGAGGCTCCGATTAAAATAATAATATAATAATGAACAGTACCCGGTGACTGAACACACTTGGATGAGTGACAAGTGTCACTCATCCCTTAATTTGGGGCTTAAGACCAGGATCCATGTTTTGGGGGAACATTATGATTATGTTTTATTAATTAATTAACTTAATTATTGTTTAATTTCCATTAAACCTCTTCTGTTTTCTTAACCGTGTGCGATCAACAATGCCATTTTCTTCCCACCTTCATTCCTCTTCCAATTCTGAAACTGAGAGTGAGAAATTGAGAGAATATGGGGTTTGTTTTGAATCGGGAAAACACGGGGGATTGATCGGGTGAGGGAGACAGAGAAATCGAAAATTTGGTTTTTGGGAGGGAAATTCAAAATGGATGATTTGAGCCGTGAGGATCGAAATTGTTGATTCCATTCGACTTCTGGGATCAAAATGATCATCTTTGCTGCAAGAACGAAGAGAAACCATGGCGGATTGAGGAAGAACTGAGCTTCCATGGCAGCTCAAAGTCGATCTTGTGTTCAGTAGGTTTGAGGTAAGTAATTCTCAAATTGACCTTGTAGAAATGTCCTTTACACTCTCACGATGCTAACTGAATGAATTAATTTGGAAACCAGGGACGATATCGTGAAACTCGAATTGAAAACCCGTCGAGGATCGATCGAGAGTCGTGAGGATTTAGACCATGATTTGTGTAATTCGATTTACAGAACTTAAATGGTGATTGATTACAAGGGATCAGGTGAAAGAACGGATTGATTTGATGTTGAATTGGGTGTGATTGAACCGGGTCCTATCGCGGGTTTTTCAACCCGTTTACCAGAGAAACGAGCGAGGATGGTGACTGTAGCAGTCACTGTAGCAGGCGCGTGGCTTTCACGCGCAGCCACTCACGGCGGCGCGTGACGGCGCGAATCTCGAGGTGAGGTCAACATGACTTCTGTCCTATTTAATGTAACGAACATTTTGGAATTGGTTTCGTGTCGATCGGACACCGTTTCAATATTGTTCGGGATGTCCGAAGGTTTTAAATCCAGTTTAAAAATAGTTAAAAATTCGGGAAAATTACGGGACTTAAATAGGATGTTAATGGTGAGGTTAGTAATCCTCTAATGTGATTTGGACAGGATTGGGAGTCCCGGTGATAGTGGTGTGGCCCGGGAAGGCCTATGGCACGCATATCGAGGCGCTCGGTTAAACGGTCTGTGAGTGGACATTGGTTTCATAAATTCGATGTATGCATAACTGTTTTATGATTGTTACAATTATGATTAAATGATTTACTTTGGATATCGGTGAATTTAAAATGATTTCACGTATTTCGAGGTGAATTACGTATTTGCACGTAAACCGAGGTTTTCTGGATTTGCACCGATTTCCATAAATGTGGTTGGATATGATTTCATGAAACGGTTACGAACTTGAATAATGTAAAAATCGGGCCAGGGGCCCAGTTAACATGTGGATCGGGCCAAGGGCCCAGTTAACTTGTGAAATCGGGCCAGGGGCCCAGTTGATTTCTACATACGATTGCGGGTCGGGGACCCTAAAATGAAATTGAATAAATGTTTTCTGGTTTACATTTTATATATGTTCACATGCTGGAATCAATAAATGGTTTTGATGATATTTCGGTTATGGCACGTTTCACGGTATTTGGGCATGAGACCCGTTTGATGAAACGTAACGATCGGTTCGGATTTTATCTATGTATACCTATATGTTTTGCATGTGGATATCATAAAATGTATTTAGTACTGCACTGTATAAATCCTTCCATATTATATTGTCTCCTCCGGATGAGGTACCCCGGAGAGGTCACGGACGTCTAGTACGTCCAGTGTCTATGACGCTAAGCATTGGGGATGCTGTACCCGAACGGGGTTCGGGGATTGAACTCGGAAATTGAGACCCGAGTGGCACGCGTAGCCTTGTGATTGTGACCTTATTGACGTCAGGGACGTCAGACATCAGGGATGTCGGATTGGAGTGTATAGTGCAGTGGCTAAAATTATGGTTATGGTTTATATTATATGCCTTATGGTTCATATTACTGGATTTATGAAATAACTCTTGGATTGACTTTTGGAAATTGGAACTATGCTTTGGTTTCCGGGCTAAGGCCCTAATGGTTATTTCTAAATAAATGTGTGATCATTGGTTTTTGGCGCATGCATATGGTTTTACCGAGGGGCATAAATGTCTTATAAATGTTTTAAACATACTTGTTTATTTTCGTCCACTCACAGCTTTTGTTTTCAATGCCCTTCAGGTTGATTCCGGATGCGACTGCAGCAGAGACTTGAGCATCGCACACCTCCTCCATCGATCCTTACGCACTCTGGAAGCCCGTTTGGGCAGTGGCAATAGGTTATCCCTTGTCTGACACCTCTTGTCAGACGGGAGCATGGCACATTCCATGGTAATCCTAGGGGGATTGGGATGGGTCGTGTCAAGTGGTATCAGAGCAGGTTTTGCTCTTTTGTGCGCGAAGGACGAGGGTGTGATGTCTCTTTGGGCTGCTGTTCCGTTGTCAACCTGATAGATAGTTTTGGGCTTGTATGGTGGATTGGGTGTGTTTGGCCCGATACGCCGTGCATTGACGCGATTCAACCCAAGTGGGGTTGTATATGATTAACTGGTAATGTGGGATGACTAAGCCCAAACTACGCATTAATTTAAACACGTAATTTGAGTTTTGGCAATTTAAACCCTTGTTGTGTAGATGTAGTATTGGTAAATAGGGATCGTTCTTAACCGGGGAAATTAGGGAACATTAATAATGTGTTAGTGGGAGATGAATAAAAGAATAATGAATTAAAGAATTAAATAATAAAAGAATTAAAGAATTAAAGAATTAAAGAATAAAGAATAAAAAATAAAAAGGAATCAAAGAATAAAAGAATTAAAAGAATAAAAGAATAAAAGAATAAAGAATAAAAAGGAATCAAAGAATAAAAGAATTAAAAGAATAAAAGAATAAAAGAATAAAAGAATAAAGAATAAAAAGGGGGGTTTTGAAAAGATTTGTAATTTAAGCTAAAGACAACACTAACTAAAAATTAAAATGCAAATGTTCATGCTAATTAGAACTTACAAACCATAGAGTAGTTTCATAGACAAAACCCACACTTTTACGTAAGTAATTTCGAATTAACAATCACATTAATTCTAACATTTTGCTCATAATAAACCAATCACGAAATCCTACCTTCATTATCTCAAATACTTACATACATCTTTCAATATTATAAATGCATCAACCATTAATGTGCGTCAAACATCAATATGCTTCAAACATTTACAACATGATTTACCTTAAGTTTATAATTAAATGAGCCGACAGCGATCAACATTTAATCTCTTCAATTCTACTCTAAGTGCACCGACAGCGGATAAAACACTTAACATCAAATTGAAGTTTAAACACTAAAACATAGGAAGTAAAAGAAATTCAAAAAGTAAAACACATGGAGATTGCATTCTTACTTACAAATGTTAGAAAGAAAATACCAAGATCAAAGTAAAGAAGAAATGAAAATAACATAAATTAAGAATAAGAATTAAAAGGAAACTACTTAATAAGAAAATCTACAAGAAGTTAAAATGGTCCCCAAAAATGTCTCTCAAAAGAGAGAAACAAAAGAACTAAGAACTAAGAACTAAGAAAAATGAAAGAAATGGAAGAATGAAACTAATGGGGGCCTCCCAAATACAAGAATTGAACCCCTATTTATAGGGGGGAAAAGCTAATTACACTAAAAAAAATAAATAAAAACAAATAAAAGTTACAATAAAAATATTAAAAAGTGAAATGATGAGATTGGGTGGTGTTTGTGGGGAAAAAATGTTAAGAAGACCATTCGGTTGGGCGGTGCTGAAGGGTAGAGTTGGCGTTCGGCGCGCGCGTGCCGAAGGGAAGAGTTGGCATTCGGACGCGGGCTACTGCGCTGGGCTTCGCCTGGGCAGAAGAACTGGGCCGCGCGGATTGGGCCAGGAAGCACAGGCCTGGCGGGCTGGAGAGTTGGGCTAAACGGTGACGCGGGCCTGGGCCGGAGCTGGGCCTGGGCTTTATTTCTTTTTTTCTTTTTCTGTTGGGCTCAGGATTTGTTTTGGGCTGCAAAAATTAATTAATTAACTTAGCAATATTTCACCGAAATTCGTCCATAATTTATTCGTTAAAATTCCGATCGAGACGATTCTTTCGCCAAAATACTCCAAATTACAAACTTTATTTATTTAAACAAAAATAACACAAAATAAATTATTTTATCTATTTATTTATTATTTTAATATTAAAAACTAAGTATAAAGGGTATAAAATAATATAAAATAATGCTTATTTGAGGACCTATCATGGGACCGTCGGTTCGGTCATGTGATGATGGATTGTTGTGCCACTGGGCACAGCCGGGTTCAGGGAACCCCATTTGAATAATGTTATGGAAATGCGAAACTCAGTTGAGTATTGGTCTATGTTTTGGACCCTGGTAGTGTTGGCTAGTGTACGGGGTGTTGGTGCATCGGAGTTAGCCGATGACCTTCGTGGTGGAACCCACGATGGAACCCACGTTGAGTTGACGATTGGATCGGATTGGACGTCTATATGATGTCAGGACCGCGGAGTCGGTCAGGTTGTGGATTTTACTGCAGAAGACAGTTGGGTTCGGTGGAACCCTAGGGTATGATTTTGGAACCCTAATTTATAATTGATGGACCAGAAGGTGAACTCTAAATGAGAACTTGTACTGCGACGAGCGGCTGAGGTCGTGGATGACCATGTGGATGACTCAAGTGAGTCTAGTCAGGATTATGGGTTTCGATCCACGGATGCGGTTATGAGATGAAATATGGAATCCCGTGTTGGATCGAATACTAGTGTGATGTGTGGATACGGATCTTGACAACGATGACTGTTGGTCGACAGTTGTGTCGAGATAACTGGCTATCGAGGGTATTTAGTGCGGTTTTAATACTTGGGGATCAGGGGACGTTCAGGGAACGTCCATTATCCTGATATGTGGATGGCCAAATTGGGGGTACCCATGGTTGTGGGGTACGAGTGGTGTTACGGGATCGTCGTTCGGAATGAACGGAGATCCAGGGTAACTGTAACACCCCGAAAATTCGAGGATTTCAATATTGTAATTTAATGTGTGAATTGACGCTTTTACCCTTGTGATTGGCATGGCCAAAATTTTGACTTTTTGATTGATGAACTAAATGGACTTTGACCTATGACCGTGACGTAGTTCGGGACGTCACGAGTTCATAGACAGGTGGCACGTCCAATTCGGACGATCAGGGAAAAAGTTATGACTATCGGAAGTTCAGGGGTATTACCGTAATTTGGACATTTGGGGGTGGAAATGTTGAGTTTTCTTTTGGCAACTAATTTTCAGTTGACTCAAGGACCGTCAGGTAGGCCTCGACGTCCTGAGTCCGTAGACAGGCGGCACGCCGAAATCGGACTCCGTACGAGGAAGTTATGGTCAGAAACGTGAAATCGGGAGGTTCGTGTCTCGGTTTTCGTGTCGAATATTTTATTCTAAAAGTTCTGATTGGAGGACACCTGGTGAGTGACAAGTGTCACTCACCCATTGGCTGGATTGGATCAGATCCACTATGGGATTAAATAGCATTTAAATCAACTTTTAATTTCAGCCCTTGGATCTGAAAACCCCAGATCCAATCCTCACCTTTGATCTCATTCTGAGATTCAATCCTGGCCCTTGATTCATGTTCCTGTTCAGTATTAAAATTCATGAAATCATGCACCCATGTGTTCATTCTTTCAACCCGTTTGTGCGATTCCCCCTTGGAACCAGCTCACCAGCCCTCATCACTCAACCCCACACCTCAGGCAACCAACAACCACCTTCCTGACGCCGGCCACCACTCCCCGGCCACCCTGCACGGCCGGCATTCCCTCAGACCCGAGAAGGAAACCCGAGCAGCCCAAGTCACCAAACCATCCAAACCATCACTCTGGGACTTGAACCAACGTACGGTTGGGTTCACCGTGACGACAGGACGACGAGGAACTGACCTTGACGGTGTGCGACGGCGACACGGCGGCGATAGGACGATAAACCAGTGAGTAGCCGTTTTCCTTCCCTGCTTCGAACCGTCTGTGTTTGACGTTAACATTGTTGGATGATTGTTAGGACACATCTAGGAGACCTTGACGACCCATTTTGACCCAGGACCAGGACTGGAAAACCGTCGACTCGCCGGAGAGGATAACCAGAACCGGCAACCAAACTTCCCGTCGATTTTCAGGGATTGTACTTTTGTACCAGGACGAGGGTATACGTTCGGTTTCTAGCAGGATTGTACTGTGAGTGGGCCCGTTTTCATTAAACCCTTGCATGCTTAAATGTTTTCCGATTTACTTATATGTTCACATGCTGGAATCTATAAATGGTTTTGATGATATTGAGATTTCGGTTATGGCACGTTTCACGGTATTTGGGCATAAGACCCGTTTGATGAAACGTAACGATCGGTTCAGATTTTACCTATGTATACATATATGTTTGCATGTGGATATCAATAAAATTTATTTGGTACTGCACTGTATAGATCCTTCCATATTATATTGTCTCCTCCGGATGAGGTACCCCGGAGAGGTCACGGACGTCTAGAACGTCCAGCGTCTATGACGCTAAGCATCGGGGATGCTGTAACCGAACAGGGTTCGGGGATTGAACTCGGAATTGAGACCCGAGTGGCACGCGTAGCCTTGTGATTGTGACCTTATTGGACGTCAGGGACGTCAGACATCGGGGATGTCGGGGTTGGAGTGTATAGTGCAGTAGCTAAAATTATGGTTATGGTTTTATTACATGCCTTATGATTCATATTATATTATTTATGATTTTAAAGGATGCTGCATGCATGTTTGGAAAACGGAGGGGTAAATTATATGTTTTACTTATCAAATGATTTTATAAACTTGAGTTCGGTCCACTCACCCTTAATGTTTTTGGTAACCCCTCCAGGTCGTGATACTGAGGTAGAGGAGGAACCTGAGGCTGAGGCATAGATCTACTTCTGCGTACCTGAACCCCTGCTGGGTGGTTTACCCGCAGGTTTATGTTAGAGTCGTGCTCGCAACTTGTAGTTTTGAATTTCATCCCTTGTCTGACATTCGTTTAATTCGGATTTGATGTATGACTTTAATTTGGTTATTTATGCATTTGATGTTTTGAGGTTAAAATTGGTATGAATTATTGGGTGTCAGACGGGAGCAGGGCACGTCCCCTTGTGGTCCCTGTGGGATCGGGGCGGGTCCTGTCAGCTTGGTATCAGAGCACTAGGTTGTGGTCAGTACTAGGTTATGGTCAGCATGCTAGACTAGCGATTAGTACTAGTTACTTTTCGACTTTTAAGAACACCGTTATCTGATCTATGCCTCTTGACAGTTGGTTATGCCTCCTAGGAGAATTCCTCATACACGAACTGACGAGGATCTGGAAAGGGAGATGGAATGCGCGAGCATTGAAAGGGCTCAACGGTTGGGAGCCACTCCTTTCTGCGGGGGATCAAACCCCGAGGATGCTCATGATTGGATCACCAAGTGGGAGAGGATCTTCTCGGTGATGCACTGCCCTCCGGGCGAACGGGTAACTCTGGCGGCCTTCTTGCTGGAAGGAGGAGCCTACCAGTGGTGGCACGGACTCGAAATGTCTGGGTGGTCTGTCCATACCACTACTTGGGAAGCTTTCCGTTCCAGATTTCTGGACCAGTACTACCCGCGATCCTTTCGTGCGGCGCGGGAGGCGGAATTCCTGCGGCTGGAGCAGGGTGACATGTCCGTTGCAGACTACGAGCAAACTTTCGGAAAACTATCCCGGTTCGCGGCATCATTCGTGAGCACGGAGGAGGACAAATGCCAAAGGTTTGAGCTTGGACTCCGAGGGGAGATCCGGGCAAGTGTGACTGCTGCTACTCATGCTTCACTGAGAGATTTGGTCGACGCTGCGGTGCGTGTCGAGGCCAGTCTGGCGGCACACCAAACACGACAACCATCGGGCGAGGGGCGACGTCAGGATCGCCCACATCGTGGGCCATCGGGCCATAAGAACAACAAGGGAGGGGGCTACAGGGGAGCACCCTCATCCTTCAAGGGTCGTGGCTGGTCAGGTCGACGCGGAGGCTCTCAGGGCAGAGGATCTGGATACAACTCTGGGCAACGCTCATCTTGGTGCGGTGCTTCTGGCAGGCATTCGGACAGGCCAAGGCCAGTAACTTGTTTTGCTTGCGGAGAGGAGGGCCACTATGCCTGTGATTGCCC
Organism: Prinsepia uniflora; assembly: GCA_032719365.1. Taxonomy (NCBI): domain Eukaryota; kingdom Viridiplantae; phylum Streptophyta; class Magnoliopsida; order Rosales; family Rosaceae; genus Prinsepia; species Prinsepia uniflora. The sequence goes on along the minus strand of CM064870.1, from coordinate 3,609,740 downwards.
GCAGTTGTCCAAGAACAACGACTCTGGGGGCTCTAGTGTGGTGCAGAGCACGGCTTCCCACACTAATGGAGGTCGCGGTCAGGGAGGTGACCGTGGTGCTGGGCGTGGCGCGCGCGGGCGCGGACGGAACGGAGGGCCGAGGGCCCAAGTGTTTGCAATGACCCAGCAACAGGCGAGGACTACCCCAGGCGTGGTCACAGGTACACTACATATCTTTAACCTTCTTGTACGTGTATTGATGGATGCGGGGGCTACACATTCTTTTATTTCGAAAAGTTGTGCTGGTATGCTTGATTGTGTGGTAACAGCTTTAGATTGCGAAATGGGTGTTGGCACCCCGATGGGTATCGTGTACCTTGTGAATCAGGTGATTCGGAGGTGCCCGGTAAGAATTGAGGATGTGGATTTACCAGCAGACTTAATTATTCTGGATATCCACGACTTCGATATAATCCTAGGGATGGATTGGCTATCGGAGCACGGATCGCTCATCGACTGCTGTAGCAAGCAAGTGATTCTGCGGAGCCCGGGTTTGCCGGAGGTTATCGTTCAGGGGGAACGTGATGGTTCGCCTCCTGAAGTGATTTCGTCACTTACTGCTACCAAACTTCTATGGAAGGGATGCCAGGGTTATCTGGCGCAAGTCGTGTCGGAGCAGGTTGATATTCCGGGTATCGACGAGATACCGGTGGTATGTGAGTTTCCGGATGTGTTCCCGGAAGACTTACCTGGATTACCGCCATCGCGGGAGATTGAGTTTACTATTGAACTACTCCCGGGTACCCGACCTATATCCCAGGCACCATACCGGATGACGCCGGCCGAGTTACGAGAACTCAAGACTCAATTGCAGGAGTTGGTGGATTTGGGATATGTCCGATCGAGTACTTCACCGTGGGGAGCACCGGTGTTGTTCGTAAAGAAGAAGGAGGGAAGTCTCCGTTTATGTGTTGACTATCGACAACTCAACAAGGTGACGCTGAGGAACCAGTATCCTCTACCCAGGATCGATGACCTTTTTGACCAGTTGCGGGGAGCTCAGTGCTTCTCGAAAATTAATTTGCGGTCTGGGTATCACCAACTGAGAATTTCGGAGGAGGATATTCCGAAAACTGCTTTTCGAACCCGTTACGGACACTACGAGTTCCTTGTTATGCCATTTGGTTTGACGAATGCTCCAGCAGCATTCATGGATCTGATGAACCGGGTCTTCCGACCCTACCTGGATAAGTTCGTGATTGTGTTCATCGATGACATTTTGGTGTACTCGAGGAGTGCCCGTGCACATGAGGAACATCTACGGTTGGTCTTGGAGAGGCTGAGACAAGAACAATTGTACGCCAAACTGAGCAAGTGTCAGTTTTGGCTGAGCAGTATTGGTTTTCTGGGACACGTGATATCGACGGATGGGATTTGCGTGGATCCCCAGAAAACAGAAGCGGTGACCAACAGTGCTAAACCGACAACAGTGACCGAGGTGCGGAGTTTCGTCGGATTAGCAGGTTACTACCGGAGATTCGTGGAGGGTTTCTCCAAAATTGCTGCACCATTGACTCGTTTGACTCGGAAGGGAGTAAAGTTTATCTGGGACGAGCAGTGCGATCGGAGCTTTCAAGAGTTGAAAGATCGATTGACCACTGCACCTGTCCTTGCATTGCCGGATGACAGTGGAGAGTTTGTGGTCTTCAGTGATGCATCGCTGCAAGGTCTGGGCTGCGTGTTGATGCAAACTGGCAAGGTTATCGCCTATGCATCCCGGCAGCTGAAGACCCACGAGTTGAACTACCCTACCCATGATTTGGAGTTGGCAGCGGTGGTTCATGCCCTGAAAATCTGGAGACATTATCTATTCGGCGCAACGTGTCGGATATACACCGACCACCAGAGTCTTAAATACTTATTCACTCAGAAGGAGCTTAACATGAGACAACGGAGATGGTTGGAGCTGCTGAAGGACTATGACTGTACGATCGAGTACCATCCGGGTAAGGCCAATGTGGTGGCTGATGCACTCAGCAGGAAGTCAGCAGGATCCGTTGCACACCTAGGGATGGTGTATCTTCCTTTGCTAGTGGAACTCCGGAAGGCGGGAGTTATTTTGGGTACGGATGCGCATGGAGCTTTGTTGGCCAGCTTCCATGTACGACCAGTACTGATTGATCGGATCATCGAGGCACAACTTCAGGATCCGATACTCTGTATTTACAGAATTGAGGTCGATGCGGATGGGAGACAGGATTTTACCATCCGGGACGATGGAGCACTTGTGAAGTTGGGCCGTTTGTGTGTACCTGCAGTGGCAGAGTTACGGGCCGAGATTCTTGAGGAGGCCCATAGTTCGGCCTATGCTATGCATCCGGGAGGTACAAAGATGTACCGTACCTTCCGGAACCATTATTGGTGGCCAGGAATGAAGAAGGATATTGCTGAATTCGTGAGCAAATGCTTAACCTGTCAGTAGGTTAAGGCGGAACGGCAGAGACCTTATGGGGCTATGCAGCCACTTCTGATTCCCGAGTGGAAGTGGGATCACATCACCATGGACTTCGTCTTTAAGTTACCGAGAACTCAGAGTGGAGTGGACGGAGTATGGGTGATCGTGGATCGGTTAACCAAATCAGCCCATTTTCTGCCAGTTCAGGAGACCTATAAACCTAATCGACTGGCTCAATTGTTTGTGAAGGAAATCATACGATTGCATGGTACGCCGGAATCGACCGTGTCCGATCGTGATCCGCGTTTCACTTCCAGGTTCTGGCGGAGTTTGCAAGCTACTCTGGGAACAACCCTACGTTTTAGTACTACTTTCCATCCTCAGACCGATGGACAGTCTGAAAGAACCATTCAGACCCTGGAGGACATGATGAGGTCATGTGTACTACAGTTTCAGGACTCTTGGGATACTCATTTGCCATTGATGGAATTCGCCTACAACAACAGCTATCAGACAAGCATCGGGATGGCACCCTATGAGGCACTGTATGGACGACAGTGCAGGACACCTATCTGCTGGACGGAGATAGGAGAGCGAGCGGCGGTTGGGCCGGAATTGATGGACTTAACCATGGAAACTGTTCGTGTTATCAAGGAGAGATTGAAGGCGGCACAGGATCGCCAGAAGAGTTATGCCGATCGACGGATTCGAGACCTGGAATTTGAAGTGGGAGATTTCGTCTTCCTGAAGTTATCACCGTGGAAGGGGATTATCCGATTCGGTCGACGAGGGAAACTGAGTCCGCGTTTTATCGGACCATATGAGATCGTGGAGAGAATCGGTAGAGTTGCTTACAGATTGGCACTACCTCCAGAACTATCTAGAGTTCACGATGTTTTCCACATATCGATGTTGCAGAAGTACATACGTGATGTTTCTCATGTACTTGGGGAACAACCTGTCGAACTACGGGAGAATTTGAGCTTTGATGAACAACCAGTACAGATCTTGGATCGGAAAGACAAGGTACTACGTCGGAAGACGATCCCTCTCGTAAAGATTCTCTGGAGAAACCAGAATGTGGAAGAAGCCACATGGGAGCCTGAGGCTCAAATGCGTGAACAATTTCCTCATTTGTTTCTTTGAAATTTCGGGACGAAATTTCTTAAGGGGGGAAGGTTGTAACACCCCGGAAATTCGAGGATTTCAATATTGTAATTTAATGTGTGAATTGACGCTTTTACCCTTGTGATTGGCATGGCCAAAATTTTGACTTTTTGATTGATGAACTAAATGGACTTTGACCTATGACCGTGACGTAGTTCGGGACGTCACGAGTTCATAGACAGGTGGCACGTCCAATTCGGACGATCAGGGAAAAAGTTATGACTATCGGAAGTTCAGGGGTATTACCGTAATTTGGACATTTGGGGGTGGAAATGTTGAGTTTTCTTTTGGCAACTAATTTTCAGTTGACTCAAGGACCGTCAGGTAGGCCTCGACGTCCTGAGTCCGTAGACAGGCGGCACGCCGAAATCGGACTCCGTACGAGGAAGTTATGGTCAGAAACGTGAAATCGGGAGGTTCGTGTCTCGGTTTTCGTGTCGAATATTTTATTCTAAAAGTTCTGATTGGAGGACACCTGGTGAGTGACAAGTGTCACTCACCCATTGGCTGGATTGGATCAGATCCACTATGGGATTAAATAGCATTTAAATCAACTTTTAATTTCAGCCCTTGGATCTGAAAACCCCAGATCCAATCCTCACCTTTGATCTCATTCTGAGATTCAATCCTGGCCCTTGATTCATGTTCCTGTTCAGTATTAAAATTCATGAAATCATGCACCCATGTGTTCATTCTTTCAACCCGTTTGTGCGATTCCCCCTTGGAACCAGCTCACCAGCCCTCATCACTCAACCCCACACCTCAGGCAACCAACAACCACCTTCCTGACGCCGGCCACCACTCCCCGGCCACCCTGCACGGCCGGCATTCCCTCAGACCCGAGAAGGAAACCCGAGCAGCCCAAGTCACCAAACCATCCAAACCATCACTCTGGGACTTGAACCAACGTACGGTTGGGTTCACCGTGACGACAGGACGACGAGGAACTGACCTTGACGGTGTGCGACGGCGACACGGCGGCGATAGGACGATAAACCAGTGAGTAGCCGTTTTCCTTCCCTGCTTCGAACCGTCTGTGTTTGACGTTAACATTGTTGGATGATTGTTAGGACACATCTAGGAGACCTTGACGACCCATTTTGACCCAGGACCAGGACTGGAAAACCGTCGACTCGCCGGAGAGGATAACCAGAACCGGCAACCAAACTTCCCGTCGATTTTCAGGGATTGTACTTTTGTACCAGGACGAGGGTATACGTTCGGTTTCTAGCAGGATTGTACTGTGAGTGGGCCCGTTTTCATTAAACCCTTGCATGCTTAAATGTTTTCCGATTTACTTATATGTTCACATGCTGGAATCTATAAATGGTTTTGATGATATTGAGATTTCGGTTATGGCACGTTTCACGGTATTTGGGCATAAGACCCGTTTGATGAAACGTAACGATCGGTTCAGATTTTACCTATGTATACATATATGTTTGCATGTGGATATCAATAAAATTTATTTGGTACTGCACTGTATAGATCCTTCCATATTATATTGTCTCCTCCGGATGAGGTACCCCGGAGAGGTCACGGACGTCTAGAACGTCCAGCGTCTATGACGCTAAGCATCGGGGATGCTGTAACCGAACAGGGTTCGGGGATTGAACTCGGAATTGAGACCCGAGTGGCACGCGTAGCCTTGTGATTGTGACCTTATTGGACGTCAGGGACGTCAGACATCGGGGATGTCGGGGTTGGAGTGTATAGTGCAGTAGCTAAAATTATGGTTATGGTTTTATTACATGCCTTATGATTCATATTATATTATTTATGATTTTAAAGGATGCTGCATGCATGTTTGGAAAACGGAGGGGTAAATTATATGTTTTACTTATCAAATGATTTTATAAACTTGAGTTCGGTCCACTCACCCTTAATGTTTTTGGTAACCCCTCCAGGTCGTGATACTGAGGTAGAGGAGGAACATGAGGCTGAGGCATAGATCTACTTCTGCGTACCTGAACCCCTGCTGGGTGGTTTACCCGCAGGTTTATGTTAGAGTCGTGCTCGCAACTTGTAGTTTTGAATTTCATCCCTTGTCTGACATTCGTTTAATTCGGATTTGATGTATGACTTTAATTTGGTTATTTATGCATTTGATGTTTTGAGGTTAAAATTGGTATGAATTATTGGGTGTCAGACGGGAGCAGGGCACGTCCCCTTGTGGTCCCTGTGGGATCGGGGCGGGTCCTGTCAGCTTGGTATCAGAGCACTAGGTTGTGGTCAGTACTAGGTTATGGTCAGCATGCTAGACTAGCGATTAGTACTAGTTACTTTTCGACTTTTAAGAACACCGTTATCTGATCTATGCCTCTTGACAGTTGGTTATGCCTCCTAGGAGAATTCCTCATACACGAACTGACGAGGATCTGGAAAGGGAGATGGAATGCGCGAGCATTGAAAGGGCTCAACGGTTGGGAGCCACTCCTTTCTGCGGGGGATCAAACCCCGAGGATGCTCATGATTGGATCACCAAGTGGGAGAGGATCTTCTCGGTGATGCACTGCCCTCCGGGCGAACGGGTAACTCTGGCGGCCTTCTTGCTGGAAGGAGGAGCCTACCAGTGGTGGCACGGACTCGAAATGTCTGGGTGGTCTGTCCATACCACTACTTGGGAAGCTTTCCGTTCCAGATTTCTGGACCAGTACTACCCGCGATCCTTTCGTGCGGCGCGGGAGGCGGAATTCCTGCGGCTGGAGCAGGGTGACATGTCCGTTGCAGACTACGAGCAAACTTTCGGAAAACTATCCCGGTTCGCGGCATCATTCGTGAGCACGGAGGAGGACAAATGCCAAAGGTTTGAGCTTGGACTCCGAGGGGAGATCCGGGCAAGTGTGACTGCTGCTACTCATGCTTCACTGAGAGATTTGGTCGACGCTGCGGTGCGTGTCGAGGCCAGTCTGGCGGCACACCAAACACGACAACCATCGGGCGAGGGGCGACGTCAGGATCGCCCACATCGTGGGCCATCGGGCCATAAGAACAACAAGGGAGGGGGCTACAGGGGAGCACCCTCATCCTTCAAGGGTCGTGGCTGGTCAGGTCGACGCGGAGGCTCTCAGGGCAGAGGATCTGGATACAACTCTGGGCAACGCTCATCTTGGTGCGGTGCTTCTGGCAGGCATTCGGACAGGCCAAGGCCAGTAACTTGTTTTGCTTGCGGAGAGGAGGGCCACTATGCCTGTGATTGCCCGCAGTTGTCCAAGAACAACGACTCTGGGGGCTCTAGTGTGGTGCAGAGCACGGCTTCCCACACTAATGGAGGTCGCGGTCAGGGAGGTGACCGTGGTGCTGGGCGTGGCGCGCGCGGGCGCGGACGGAACGGAGGGCCGAGGGCCCAAGTGTTTGCAATGACCCAGCAACAGGCGAGGACTACCCCAGGCGTGGTCACAGGTACACTACATATCTTTAACCTTCTTGTACGTGTATTGATGGATGCGGGGGCTACACATTCTTTTATTTCAAAAAGTTGTGCTGGTATGCTTGATTGTGTGGTAACAGCTTTAGATTGCGAAATGGGTGTTGGCACCCCGATGGGTATCGTGTACCTTGTGAATCAGGTGATTCGGAGGTGCCCGGTAAGAATTGAGGATGTGGATTTACCAGCAGACTTAATTATTCTGGATATCCACGACTTCGATATAATCCTAGGGATGGATTGGCTATCGGAGCACGGATCGCTCATCGACTGCTGTAGCAAGCAAGTGATTCTGCGGAGCCCGGGTTTGCCGGAGGTTATCGTTCAGGGGGAACGTGATGGTTCGCCTCCTGAAGTGATTTCGTCACTTACTGCTACCAAACTTCTATGGAAGGGATGCCAGGGTTATCTGGCGCAAGTCGTGTCGGAGCAGGTTGATACTCCGGGTATCGACGAGATACCGGTGGTATGTGAGTTTCCGGATGTGTTCCCGGAAGACTTACCTGGATTACCGCCATCGCGGGAGATTGAGTTTACTATTGAACTACTCCCGGGTACCCGACCTATATCCCAGGCACCATACCGGATGACGCCGGCCGAGTTACGAGAACTCAAGACTCAATTGCAGGAGTTGGTGGATTTGGGATATGTCCGATCGAGTACTTCACCGTGGGGAGCACCGGTGTTGTTCGTAAAGAAGAAGGAGGGAAGTCTCCGTTTATGTGTTGACTATCGACAACTCAACAAGGTGACGCTGAGGAACCAGTATCCTCTACCCAGGATCGATGACCTTTTTGACCAGTTGCGGGGAGCTCAGTGCTTCTCGAAAATTAATTTGCGGTCTGGGTATCACCAACTGAGAATTTCGGAGGAGGATATTCCGAAAACTGCTTTTCGAACCCGTTACGGACACTACGAGTTCCTTGTTATGCCATTTGGTTTGACGAATGCTCCAGCAGCATTCATGGATCTGATGAACCGGGTCTTCCGACCCTACCTGGATAAGTTCGTGATTGTGTTCATCGATGACATTTTGGTGTACTCGAGGAGTGCCCGTGCACATGAGGAACATCTACGGTTGGTCTTGGAGAGGCTGAGACAAGAACAATTGTACGCCAAACTGAGCAAGTGTCAGTTTTGGCTGAGCAGTATTGGTTTTCTGGGACACGTGATATCGACGGATGGGATTTGCGTGGATCCCCAGAAAACAGAAGCGGTGACCAACAGTGCTAAACCGACAACAGTGACCGAGGTGCGGAGTTTCGTCGGATTAGCAGGTTACTACCGGAGATTCGTGGAGGGTTTCTCCAAAATTGCTGCACCATTGACTCGTTTGACTCGGAAGGGAGTAAAGTTTATCTGGGACGAGCAGTGCGATCGGAGCTTTCAAGAGTTGAAAGATCGATTGACCACTGCACCTGTCCTTGCATTGCCGGATGACAGTGGAGAGTTTGTGGTCTTCAGTGATGCATCGCTGCAAGGTCTGGGCTGCGTGTTGATGCAAACTGGCAAGGTTATCGCCTATGCATCCCGGCAGCTGAAGACCCACGAGTTGAACTACCCTACCCATGATTTGGAGTTGGCAGCGGTGGTTCATGCCCTGAAAATCTGGAGACATTATCTATTCGGCGCAACGTGTCGGATATACACCGACCACCAGAGTCTTAAATACTTATTCACTCAGAAGGAGCTTAACATGAGACAACGGAGATGGTTGGAGCTGCTGAAGGACTATGACTGTACGATCGAGTACCATCCGGGTAAGGCCAATGTGGTGGCTGATGCACTCAGCAGGAAGTCAGCAGGATCCGTTGCACACCTAGGGATGGTGTATCTTCCTTTGCTAGTGGAACTCCGGAAGGCGGGAGTTATTTTGGGTACGGATGCGCATGGAGCTTTGTTGGCCAGCTTCCATGTACGACCAGTACTGATTGATCGGATCATCGAGGCACAACTTCAGGATCCGATACTCTGTATTTACAGAATTGAGGTCGATGCGGATGGGAGACAGGATTTTACCATCCGGGACGATGGAGCACTTGTGAAGTTGGGCCGTTTGTGTGTACCTGCAGTGGCAGAGTTACGGGCCGAGATTCTTGAGGAGGCCCATAGTTCGGCCTATGCTATGCATCCGGGAGGTACAAAGATGTACCGTACCTTCCGGAACCATTATTGGTGGCCAGGAATGAAGAAGGATATTGCTGAATTCGTGAGCAAATGCTTAACCTGTCAGTAGGTTAAGGCGGAACGGCAGAGACCTTATGGGGCTATGCAGCCACTTCTGATTCCCGAGTGGAAGTGGGATCACATCACCATGGACTTCGTCTTTAAGTTACCGAGAACTCAGAGTGGAGTGGACGGAGTATGGGTGATCGTGGATCGGTTAACCAAATCAGCCCATTTTCTGCCAGTTCAGGAGACCTATAAACCTAATCGACTGGCTCAATTGTTTGTGAAGGAAATCATACGATTGCATGGTACGCCGGAATCGACCGTGTCCGATCGTGATCCGCGTTTCACTTCCAGGTTCTGGCGGAGTTTGCAAGCTACTCTGGGAACAACCCTACGTTTTAGTACTACTTTCCATCCTCAGACCGATGGACAGTCTGAAAGAACCATTCAGACCCTGGAGGACATGATGAGGTCATGTGTACTACAGTTTCAGGACTCTTGGGATACTCATTTGCCATTGATGGAATTCGCCTACAACAACAGCTATCAGACAAGCATCGGGATGGCACCCTATGAGGCACTGTATGGACGACAGTGCAGGACACCTATCTGCTGGACGGAGATAGGAGAGCGAGCGGCGGTTGGGCCGGAATTGATGGACTTAACCATGGAAACTGTTCGTGTTATCAAGGAGAGATTGAAGGCGGCACAGGATCGCCAGAAGAGTTATGCCGATCGACGGATTCGAGACCTGGAATTTGAAGTGGGAGATTTCGTCTTCCTGAAGTTATCACCGTGGAAGGGGATTATCCGATTCGGTCGACGAGGGAAACTGAGTCCGCGTTTTATCGGACCATATGAGATCGTGGAGAGAATCGGTAGAGTTGCTTACAGATTGGCACTACCTCCAGAACTATCTAGAGTTCACGATGTTTTCCACATATCGATGTTGCGGAAGTACATACGTGATGTTTCTCATGTACTTGGGGAACAACCTGTCGAACTACGGGAGAATTTGAGCTTTGATGAACAACCAGTACAGATCTTGGATCGGAAAGACAAGGTACTACGTCGGAAGACGATCCCTCTCGTAAAGATTCTCTGGAGAAACCAGAATGTGGAAGAAGCCACATGGGAGCCTGAGGCTCAAATGCGTGAACAATTTCCTCATTTGTTTCTTTGAAATTTCGGGACGAAATTTCTTAAGGGGGGAAGGTTGTAACACCCCGGAAATTCGAGGATTTCAATATTGTAATTTAATGTGTGAATTGACGCTTTTACCCTTGTGATTGGCATGGCCAAAATTTTGACTTTTTGATTGATGAACTAAATGGACTTTGACCTATGACCGTGACGTAGTTCGGGACGTCACGAGTTCATAGACAGGTGGCACGTCCAATTCGGACGATCAGGGAAAAAGTTATGACTATCGGAAGTTCAGGGGTATTACCGTAATTTGGACATTTGGGGGTGGAAATGTTGAGTTTTCTTTTGGCAACTAATTTTCAGTTGACTCAAGGACCGTCAGGTAGGCCTCGACGTCCTGAGTCCGTAGACAGGCGGCACGCCGAAATCGGACTCCGTACGAGGAAGTTATGGTCAGAAACGTGAAATCGGGAGGTTCGTGTCTCGGTTTTCGTGTCGAATATTTTATTCTAAAAGTTCTGATTGGAGGACACCTGGTGAGTGACAAGTGTCACTCACCCATTTGGCTGGATTGGATCAGATCCACTATGGGATTAAATAGCATTTAAATCAACTTTTAATTTCAGCCCTTGGATCTGAAAACCCCAGATCCAATCCTCACCTTTGATCTCATTCTGAGATTCAATCCTGGCCCTTGATTCATGTTCCTGTTCAGTATTAAAATTCATGAAATCATGCACCCATGTGTTCATTCTTTCAACCCGTTTGTGCGATTCCCCCTTGGAACCAGCTCACCAGCCCTCATCACTCAACCCCACACCTCAGGCAACCAACAACCACCTTCCTGACGCCGGCCACCACTCCCCGGCCACCCTGCACGGCCGGCATTCCCTCAGACCCGAGAAGGAAACCCGAGCAGCCCAAGTCACCAAACCATCCAAACCATCACTCTGGGACTTGAACCAACGTACGGTTGGGTTCACCGTGACGACAGGACGACGAGGAACTGACCATGACGGTGTGCGACGGCGACACGGCGGCGATAGGACGATAAACCAGTGAGTAGCCGTTTTCCTTCCCTGCTTCGAACCGTCTGTGTTTGACGTTAACATTGTTGGATGATTGTTAGGACACATCTAGGAGACCTTGACGACCCATTTTGACCCAGGACCAGGACTGAAAAACCGTCGACTCGCCGGAGAGGATAACCAGAACCGGCAACCAAACTTCCCGTCGATTTTCAGGGATTGTACTTTTGTACCAGGACGAGGGTATACGTTCGGTTTCTAGCAGGATTGTACTGTGAGTGGGCCCGTTTTCATTAAACCCTTGCATGCTTAAATGTTTTCCGATTTACTTATATGTTCACATGCTGGAATCTATAAATGGTTTTGATGATATTGAGATTTCGGTTATGGCACGTTTCACGGTATTTGGGCATAAGACCCGTTTGATGAAACGTAACGATCGGTTCAGATTTTACCTATGTATACATATATGTTTGCATGTGGATATCAATAAAATTTATTTGGTATTGCACTGTATAGATCCTTCCATATTATATTGTCTCCTCCGGAGAGGTACCCCGGAGAGGTCACGGACGTCTAGAACGTCCAGCGTCTATGACGCTAAGCATCGGGGATGCTGTAACCGAACAGGGTTCGGGGATTGAACTCGGAATTGAGACCCGAGTGGCACACGTAGCCTTGTGATTGTGACCTTATTGGACGTCAGGGACGTCAGACATCGGGGATGTCGGGGTTGGAGTGTATAGTGCAGTAGCTAAAATTATGGTTATGGTTTTATTACATGCCTTATGATTCATATTATATTATTTATGATTTTAAAGGATGCTGCATGCATGTTTGGAAAACGGAGGGGTAAATTATATGTTTTACTTATCAAATGATTTTATAAACTTGAGTTCGGTCCACTCACCCTTAATGTTTTTGGTAACCCCTCCAGGTCGTGATACTGAGGTAGAGGAGGAACCTGAGGCTGAGGCATAGATCTACTTCTGCGTACCTGAACCCCTGCTGGGTGGTTTACCCGCAGGTTTATGTTAGACTCGTGCTCGCAACTTATAGTTTTGAATTTCATCCCTTGTCTGACATTCGTTTAATTCGGATTTGATGTATGACTTTAATTTGGTTATTTATGCATTTGATGTTTTGAGGTTAAAATTGGTATGAATTATTGGGTGTCAGACGGGAGCAGGGCACGTCCCCTTGTGGTCCCTATGGGATCGGGGCGGGTCCTGTCAGTAACAAATTTGCACACTGTGTGCTAGCATGGATGTTCGTGTGCTAGCATGGATGTTCGTGTGCTATGTATGAATGTTGGTATGTTGGTGCTTTTATGCCAATACTAGTATGGATGCCTGTGTGCTGATACTAGTGTTGATGATGGTGCGTTGGTACTGGTACTAACGCAGGTGCTGGTGTCAGTGATTGTGATGACGATGAGCCACCAATTGGGGTGTGACTCTGTCATGATGGACATGTGATTGGTATCTGCGACTCAGAGGTGGTTGAGTCTTGGACTGGATGGGTTCCAGTGGAGGTTGTGTCGTGTTGGGATAAGTCCTAACAGATATATGATGACAAGTGATGAATGGATCAAAAGGTATGATTGAAAATTTGGGGAATCTTGGGATGCTGTTCCCTATGTCATGTGTATTGGTGGATTTGGGGAGTTGTTGTCAACTCCGAGATTGGTATGATGGTATACTTCTTATATCCCCAGGAAGTACAAGGAAATTATTGAAATTGGAAAAGTCGGGGAAACCATTCGTGGTATTGATGTGGGATTTTGTGATTGTGAATCACTTGGAACCTGAGGATTGAACCTGTAAAGGTCGAGATGTGAGACGAAGGCAGTATGGTATGCACACCCAGGAAAAGTTGTGGATATTCCGTTCGGAATCGGGGCGTGTGCATACATGAGTATTGACGGACGTGAGGTCCGAGTAATGAATTGATTTTGGACACGTGGTGGTCCAAGTGAGATAAGGACGTGGGCCGTCCAGTGGTTGGACTTGACATCTCATTGGGAGCATGTCTGTTTCCAACATGGTTGGAACTCCCGATTCGGGGAGAGTTGTGATTGGGAGACGAGAGGAGTGCTCGTTTCCACATCGGTGGTTGGTATTCTGAAGTCTTTGGGGGTTGACATCTTATTTCCTGCCGAGGCAGACAATGATTGTTGCTACCAATACGTTGAGTATGTATTAGTGGGTGGACCCATGTTTGGCTTGGGTTCATTGGACACAAGCAGTGGTGTATGATTTTGGATTTGGTGGTGAAATGCGAGGTCGTCTTTCCACCAAGGGAAATTTGGCGAATGATTCACTGAGGGTGTAAGACCCTACGATCAGCTTTCAGATGGATTGTTAGCTATGTGGGCATGTGTTGATCCTAGGTGGATCTGATTTGTGATGTTGTCGACTTTGGACGATGTGACGATCTAGGATCGTGATGTTACTTGTCGGATGACGTAGCGATGGATCTGGGTTGTGATCGTGATGATCCAGATTGGATGAGAGTTTATCACTCTTACCTTGGTATGTGAGTCGTAAATGATGGGACTGAACTTCCTTTCGGAGTGGAGTCCATATAGTTTGTTAGTCGGTTGAGTAGGTTTCCGATGTGGTCAGATTTCGTCAACCTTTGACGTGATAGTGTTGGGATTGGCTTCCCTATGAAGTCAATCGAGTGTTTTGGACAGGCAACCGATAGGTTCGGTTTTGTTACGTCTTGGTGGACGTAAACGAGATTTTGGGTTTTGGAACCGAATTTCTGGGTGACGATTGAGGATTCGATTGCGAAGCTCGAAAATGGATTACTGGGTTTGGGTGCGGAATGATTGTTCCAATGCTAGCTTACGGAATAATGATTTCGGATTCGGATTTGGAAATGGATAAAAAAAATATGATGTCTGGGTTCGGGTTCGGGATTTCTTACGAAATTGCGGATTCGGATTTGGAATTGGAACTAGATGACGGGTGGAGTTCGTTTTTTCTCGTGTTGGTTTGGGCAAATGTACTTCATTCTAGAACATGTCTGGCTATGACCTGGGTGGTTGTAGGCGGATTGTTGGATTGACGTACGTACAGGGTACGATATACGAGGATTGATACTGGTTAGGCTGAGTGGTGCCTAAATGGCGGTACATGGTGTCAGGACCCGTCCCGAATATCACCTCGATACCCAGGATGAACCCTGCTCCCGTCTGACAATCACACTTACAGTACCAAAAATAACCTTAATACAACTATAAGCATAACTATCAGACGAAGGAGTAAATATATACAACAGTAGGCAGAGCATAGTTCACATCAAACCACCAATTCTGATCAAACCTGCTGGACCTATCCGAGTCTTTAAACTCAACCAGGCCTCAAATATAACTCCTAGTCTTTAAACTCAATAGGCCTATGGGGGTAATATCGTAATATCCGAGTCTTTAAACTCCCGAGTCTTTAAACTCAATCCGGGCCCGTCCCCCATCAATATCAATCCGGGTCTTTAAACCCAATATCCAGATCCAGCAAATCCAATCCATATCAGTGTAAAACCATTCCGAAATCTATCGCCAACTCGAATTTGAAATTCCCGGTTCGAAGCCCTTCCGGCGTTCAGAACCGACATTCCGAACCCAAATCCGGAAATCCATTATTATACCAAAAACCACATGTAATCACAAAACATATTTCATAATTCATTTATCGTCGTCAGAAAACAGTTATAGGTTAAAATCCTCAAATATGGTATCAAAATACGAAAACCAGATTTTCCTCGAAAAGCGTGTGAAATCCCGAAAATGTCTCGAAAAACGTGCAAACATCTCAATCATGTATAATCATCATTAAAACATAAAAACACACACATAAAATCATAAAACATTGATAAAAACAGTTAGACATGCTCAGAAATAGGAAAGAGTCCACTCACAGATCAGAACAAGTCACTCGCGCCCCGTGCGCTCCTCGACTGTCTCTGGCGTCTCCCGTCCTGTCAATAAATACCAAATAGGGTCACAATTACATCAAGGATACCTTTCCTAATTTCCCCAATTTTTCGGGAATTTAATACTATTTTAATCCTAAACCCTAAACCGTACGGATTCCCGAACCATCCCGTAACACCGTCCGATTAACCCGAAAACTATACCATTGGATTCCTTAGAACATTTAGGACTAAACTCATGTTGGAAACTTGGCCGGATTCTTCCCCACGCGCCGCCCAAAGTGGCTGCGCGTGGGCCTCACGCGCCTGCTACAGTAGCATCTCCTTCCTCGAGTCACCCGGTTCAACACAGTTGAACCGGCGTGAACGGTTCTCTGTATTCCGATCACCATTTCAATCCAAACCAATCCTATCCTCTTCGTCCCGTCCTAAGCAACCTGTCCAAGTCCTAACCTCGAAGAATCACGGCCGGAAACCCGCCGTTCACGGCCTCGAAACAGACGGCCTATAGCCCCTGTTTTGACCGCCGGCCGCCCAGGTCCTCCCCGGTCACGGCGTTCATCTTAAACGACGCCTAAGACCCTCCTGAACTTCACCCTAACCTCCTTATCCCTCGACTCTACGCCCAAGTCCACGACTTTGCATTTGAAATTCACGGCTAAACAGAGTACAGAGTACTCTCCGTCGACTGGGCTCCGCCGTGTACGCCTCCGTCACGGCGACCGTTCCATACCGTTCCTAGAACCTCCCTTAACACTACTGCACTCACCAATCTCCTCGATTCTCACCCTACCTTCACGACTTTTGAAATTAAAATCTACGGGAAAACAGAGCAAAAGAAGTTACCATTCGATTCCGGCGCCGCCGTGAGAACCGTCACCTACCACGGTGCTCGTAGGACTCCCCGTAGCCTCCTGAGTCTCCTAGTGGCTTGAATCGATCCACCACACGGCACAGCAGCCACCTCAATCCACCGCCGTCTCTGTTTCCTCCAAAACTCCAGCCGTCCACCGCGTCGCCCCCGTGTACGGTTTCAGTCCCAAACCGTGATCACCAGCTCCGTCTTGCTTCACCGTCCCTCTCTCAACTGACTCTTCACTCTCTCTTGCACCCAGATCGATCAATCTTCTTCAACTTTCTTCTCTCTGTTTCTGTGTGTTCAAAGGATGCACGGTTCAAAAATGAACCAAGTGTGGCCGTGCACACTTTAGAACCTTAGGGAACAATCCAGCCCTTGCACGTGTCCACAATCCATAGGCCAGCCCAAAAAATCTCTGCCACTTGCCCTTATCTGATTGGGCTGAGGGAAAATGACCAAAATACCCCTCCTGCACAAATTACCATTTTACCCTCAGACTTTCCAGACCCGTATCTTTTCCGTCCGACGTCCGATGACAGCGTGCCGCCTGTCGTTGAACTCAGGACGTCGAGACCTATCCAACGGTCCTCGGTCTACGTGAAAATCACAAGTCCTCCAAAAAGTCAACATTTTCCTCATTTTATCAAAATTACAGTAACACCCTCAACCTTCCGTACATCATAACTTTTCCTCCGGTTGTCCAAATCGAACCTGCCACCTGTCTACGGACTCGTGACGTCCTAAACTACGTCACGGTCAAGGCCCAACACTCATCTAATCAATAATACAAAAAGTCAACTTTTAGCCTACTATTCACAAGGGCAAAATCGTCCTTTTTACAAAATTTCACAAAATTACATTTTTACCCTTCCCGAAGGTACGGGTTGTTACAATCTACCCCCCTAAAAAGAATTTCGTCCCCGAAATTCAGTGAAATAAATAAGGGTACTGTTCCCGCATCAAGGCCTCGGGTTCCCAAGTAGCTTCTTCCACTTGATGATTTCTCCACAATACCTTCACTAAGGGAACCGTCTTCCTTCGTAAAACTTTATCCTTCCGATCCAAGATTGCAACAGGTTGCTCTTCGAAACTCAAGTCTTCCCT
This sequence comes from Prinsepia uniflora, assembly GCA_032719365.1. NCBI lineage: Eukaryota > Viridiplantae > Streptophyta > Magnoliopsida > Rosales > Rosaceae > Prinsepia > Prinsepia uniflora. The sequence continues at coordinate 3,592,464 of CM064870.1, read as the reverse complement.
CAGTTCCACAGGCTGTGCCTCCAAAACATGCGAATCATCCCGAATGTATTTCCGAAGCATAGAGACATGAAAGACATTATGTACCTTTTCCAAGTCTGCTGGTAAAGCCAATCGGTATGCAACAGGACCAATCCGTTCTATGATCTCATAAGGTCCAATGTAACGAGGACTCAACTTCCCTCGTCTGCCAAATCGTACGATTCCCTTCCAAGGAGATAAGTTCAGAAAAACCCAGTCTCCTACGGCAAACTCCAAATCTCTAATCCTGCGGTCGGCGTAGCTCTTCTGGCGGTCCTGCGCTACCTTCAATCGATCCCTAATCAGTGCCACTTTTTCCTGAGTAAGCTCCACCAGCTCAGAAGTAGTCAACCTCCTCTCACCAACCTCAGTCCAACACAATGGAGTCCGACACTGTCGCCCATACAAAGCCTCGTAAGGAGCCATCCCAATGCTCTCCTGATAACTGTTATTGTAGGCGAACTCCATCAAAGGCAGATGTGATTCCCAAGTACCCTGAAATTGAAGTACACAAGCTCGCATCATATCCTCGAGAATCTGAATAGTCCGCTCAGACTGTCCATCGGTCTGAGGATGAAAAGCAGTACTGAAATGCAGCTTAGTCCCAAAAGCTTCCTGTAAACTCTGCCAAAATCGGGAAGTAAATCTAGGATCTCTGTCAGAGACTATCGACTCCGGAGTTCCATGCAGCCGGATAATCTCATCTATGAACAACTGTGCAAACTGCTCCAACCTGAAGTTCTCCCGTACTGGCAAGAAATGAGCAGACTTCGTAAGTCGATCCACAATAACCCACACACCTTCATGTCCTTTCGGTGTTCTCGGAAGCTTGAACACGAAATCCATAGTCAGGTGATCCCATTTCCACTCGGGGATCGGCAAAGGTTGCATTGCTCCATAAGGTCTCTGCCGCTCGGCTTTTACCTGTTGACAAATCAAGCATCTACTGACGTACTCTGCAATTTCACGTTTCATCCCTGACCACCAGTAATACACTCGAAGGGTACGATACATCTTGGTCCCACCAGGATGCATCGCATAAGCTGAACAGTGAGCCTCATCCAGTATCACCTTCTTCAAAGCTTCATCCTCAGGTACACACAACCGTCCATCCTTAACCAAGGCTCCATCCTCACGGATCTCAAAATCCTGTCTCTCTCCAGCCTCGACCTCAATCCGAATGAGGCATAGAATAGGATCCTCAAACTGAGCATCAATCACCTGATCAATCAAAATAGGTCGCACATGGAAACTTGCTAGGAGTGCTCCCTGCTCATCCACAGTCAACTCTACTCCCAACCTACGGAGCTCAACCAGCAAAGGTAATCGTACCATCCTCAAATGTGACAAAGAACTAGATGACTTCCTGCTCAAAGCATCGGATACCACATTAGCCTTCCCTGGGTGATACTCAATAGTACAGTCGTAGTCCTTAAGTAACTCCAACCAACGGCGCTGTCTCAGATTCAATTCCTTTTGAGTGAACAAATACTTCAAGCTCTTGTGGTCCGTGAAGATCCTGCACCTCTCACCGTACAAGTAATGTCGCCAAATCTTCAATGCATGTACCACCGCTGCTAATTCCAAATCATGTGTAGGGTAGTTCACCTCATGGGGTTTCAATTGTCGGGAAGCATAAGCAATCACTTTCCTGTGCTGCATCAAGACACAACCCAAACCTTGTAAAGAAGCGTCACTATACACCTCGAACTCCCCACTATTGTCTGGAAGGGCTAACACAGGAGCAGATGTCAACCGCCTTTTAAGCTCCTGGAAACTCTGTTCACAGTTCTCATCCCACTCGAATCGAACTCCCTTCCGTGTCAACTTCGACAACGGTGCTGCAAGAATAGAAAAGCCTTCAATAAAACGTCGGTAATACCCTGCCAAACCCAGAAAACTCCGAATTTCCGTCACCGTCTTAGGCTGTTCCCAATTGTCTACCGCTTCAACTTTCTGAGGATCCACACGGATGCCCTCGGCCGAAATCACATGGCCAAGAAACCCAACACTGGTCAACCAGAACTGACACTTACTGAGCTTCGCATACAACTGATGCTCCCTCAAAGTTTTCAACACGATCCTCAGATGTTTCTCATGCGCCTTCGCACTCTTCGAATACACCAAAATGTCATCAATGAAGACGATCACAAAACGATCCAAGTAGGGCCAGAACACTCGGTTCATAAGGTCCATAAAAGCTGCTGGGGCATTAGTCAAACCAAAAGGCATCACAACAAACTCATAATGACCGTATCTGGTCCGGAAAGCTGTCTTCGGTATATCCTCCTCTTTAACCCTTAACTGGTGATAACCGGAGCGAAGATCAATCTTCGAAAAATACTGAGCTCCTTTCAATTGGTCGAACAAATCATCAATCCGGGGTAGGGGGTACTTATTCCGAATAGTTACCTTATTCAGTTGCCTGTAATCCACACACAATCTCAATCCTCCGTCCTTTTTCTTGACAAACAAAACAGGTGCTCCCCAAGGTGACATACTCGGTCGAATGAATCCTATATCGACCAACTCTTGCAATTGGGCCTTAAGTTCCCTCAATTCTGCAGGTGCCATACGATAAGGAGTCTGGGAAATAGGCTGTGTACCTGGTAGAAGATCAATCGTAAACTCAAGATCTCGGTGTGGGGGTAGTCCTGGCAACTCCTCGGGAAAAACATCGGGAAACTCCCGTACCACTGGTATGTCCTCCGCCCTCACTGGCGTAGTACGTGTATCCACCACATGAGCTATGTAACCCTGGCACCCCTTACGTAACAACTTGCTAGCCTCAAGTGCCGAAATAACTCCAGTAGGAAGTGCACGCTGATCCCCCTGAAACGTAGTCTCTGATAATCCGGGACTCCGAAAAGTCACTCTCCTATCGAAACATTCGATAGAAGCATGATGTCTCGTCAACCAGTCCATACCCAATATCACATCAAAGTCCCGTAAATCCAAGAGTAACAAATCTACCAGTAACTCCACCTCACCTACCATCACCGGACACTCTCGCAATACCTGAGTCACTACCAACACCTCCCCAGTAGGTGTACTCACTCCTAACGCACAATCCAAAGTAGACACCTCCCTCTCATTAACCAAACTACAACTCCGAGCTATAAATGAATGAGTAGCCCCGGGATCTATCAAAGCAAAAACAGTGTGACCAAGTATGGTGAGTGTACCTGTCACCACTCCCGGTGCTGACCTAGCCTCCTGCTGAGTCATAGTAAAAACTCGCGCCTGAGGTCCCGATGACCAACCGCGCCCTCTGGAACTGATCGTGGCACCACCGCCACCCCTAGGGCCTGCCGCCCCCGATACTGAAGCAGTACTCCGCCCGGGTTCTGCTGCACCTCTTCCTGCTCCACCCTCCGGAGCTAACAATGGGCACTCCCGACGGAAGTGTCCTCGCTCTCCACAATAGAAGCAAGTATCCCTACCGGGTCCACCGGTATGCCTCCCTGTAGAAGCCACTGAAGTCGCACTCGCCTGAGGAGTCGGCTGTGACCTAGCTCCTCGAAATCCCGAGCCCTGAAAACTGCCTGGTCTGCCAAATCGGGCTCCACCGGCTGATGATGATCCACCAAAATTACCCCGTTTCGGGGGCCTCTGACTCGATGCTCCTGGAAATGAATGCTCTCGGCGTCGAACACTGCCCGAGTACTGTGGTCTAGCAGGTAAACTGGCCTCCACCCTGACAGCAGCATCAGACAACTCTCGGAATGTAGTAAAAGAGCCGGCTGTCACTATGGCCCTGATCTCTCCCCGGAGGCCCAACTCAAACCGGCGGCACTTCTCCGCCTCAGTCGCTACAAATGCAGGAGCGAAACGAGATAACATCTGGAACCTCTGCTCATACTCAGCAACTGTCAAGTTCCCTTGCTTCAAGTGAAGAAATTCCGCTTCCTTCGCATCCCTAAAAGAACGGGGATAGTACTGATCTAAAAACCGCTCCCGGAAAGTCTCCCAAGTCACGGTTTGTGCATCCCAGCCGGACAACTCCAGCGTATACCACCACTCGTAGGCAGCTCCATCCAACAGAAAAGTAGCTAATAAAACCCGATCCTCGGGAGGACAGTGCATCACCCCAAAAATACGCTCGAGTCGGGTGATCCATCGGTGAGCTTCCTCGGGATCGGCCCCACCGCTGAACGTAGTAGCCCCAAGCCTCTGGGCTCTCTCGATCGAAGCGTTCTCAGTCCCTCTCACCGCTTCATCTTCAGGTCGTGGAGGGGGTTCACGTCTCGGAGGCATGGTCGCTCGTACGCTGAAAGAGGCATAGAGTTAGTCAAACAACCTAGACCCAACACAAACCGACAAACCTATGCTCTGATACCAATTGTCAGGACCCGTCCCGAATATCACCTCGATACCCAGGATGAACCCTGCTCCCGTCTGACAATCACACTTACAGTACCAAAAATAACCTTAATACAACTATAAGCATAACTATCAGACGAAGGAGTAAATATATACAACAGTAGGCAGAGCATAGTTCACATCAAACCACCAATTCTGATCAAACCTGTTGGACCTATCCGAGTCTTTAAACTCAACCAGGCCTCAAATATAACTCCTAGTCTTTAAACTCAATAGGCCTATGGGGGTAATATCGTAATATCCGAGTCTTTAAACTCCCGAGTCTTTAAACTCAATCCGGGCCCGTCCCCCATCAATATCAATCCGGGTCTTTAAACCCAATATCCAGATCCAGCAAATCCAATCCATATCAGTGTAAAACCATTCCGAAATCTATCGCCAACTCGAATTCGAAATTCCCGGTTCGAAGCCCTTCCGGCGTTCAGAACCGACATTCCGAACCCAAATCCGGAAATCCATTATTATACCAAAAACCACATGTAATCACAAAACATATTTCATAATTCATTTATCGTCGTCAGAAAACAGTTATAGGTTAAAATCCTCAAATATGGTATCAAAATACGAAAACCAGATTTTCCTCGAAAAGCGTGTGAAATCCCGAAAATGTCTCGAAAAACGTGCAAACATCTCAATCATGTATAATCATCATTAAAACATAAAAACACACACATAAAATCATAAAACATTGATAAAAACAGTTAGACATGCTCGGAAATAGGAAAGAGTCCACTCACAGATCAGAACAAGTCACTCGCGCCCCGTGCACTCCTCGACTGTCTTTGGCGTCTCCCGTCCTGTCAATAAATACCAAATAGGGTCACAATTACATCAAGGATACCTTTCCTAATTTCCCCAATTTTTCGGGAATTTAATACTATTTTAATCCTAAACCCTAAACCGTACGGATTCCCGAACCATCCCGTAACACCGTCCGATTAACCCGAAAACTATACCATTGGATTCCTTAGAACATTTAGGACTAAACTCATGTTGGAAACTTGGCCGGATTCTTCCCCACGCGCCGCCCAAAGTGGCTGCGCGTGGGCCTCACGCGCCTGCTACAGTAGCATCTCCTTCCTCGAGTCACCCGGTTCAACACAGTTGAACCGGCGTGAACGGTTCTCTGTATTCCGATCACCATTTCAATCCAAACCAATCCTATCCTCTTCGTCCCGTCCTAAGCAACCTGTCCAAGTCCTAACCTCGAAGAATCACGGCCGGAAACCCGCCGTTCACGGCCTCGAAACAGACGGCCTATAGCCCCTGTTTTGACCGCCGGCCGCCCAGGTCCTCCCCGGTCACGGCGTTCATCTTAAACGACGCCTAAGACCCTCCTGAACTTCACCCTAACCTCCTTATCCCTCGACTCTACGCCCAAGTCCACGAATTTGCATTTGAAATTCACGGCTAAACAGAGTACAGAGTACTCTCCGTCGACTGGGCTCCGCCGTGTACGCCTCCGTCACGGCGATCGTTCCATACCGTTCCTAGAACCTCCCTTAACACTACTGCACTCACCAATCTCCTCGATTCTCACCCTACCTTCACGACTTTTGAAATTAAAATCTACGGGAAAACAGAGCAAAAGAAGTTACCCTTCGATTCCGGCGCCGCCGTGAGAACCGTCACCTACCACGGTGCTCGTAGGACTCCCCGTAGCCTCCTGAGTCTCCTAGTGGCTTGAATCGATCCACCACACGGCACAGCAGCCACCTCAATCCACCGCCGTCTCTGTTTCCTCCAAAACTCCAGCCGTCCACCGCGTCGCCCCCGTGTACGGTTTCAGTCCCAAACCGTGATCACCAGCTCCGTCTTGCTTCACCGTCCCTCTCTCAACTGACTCTTCACTCTCTCTTGCACCTAGATCGATCAATCTTCTTCAACTTTCTTCTCTCTGTTTCTGTGTGTTCAAAGGATGCACGGTTCAAAAATGAACCAAGTGTGGCCGTGCACACTTTAGAACCTTAGGGAACAATCCAGCCCCTGCACGTGTCCACAATCCATAGGCCAGCCCAAAAAATCTCTGCCACTTGCCCTTATCTGATTGGGCTGAGGGAAAATGACCAAAATACCCCTCCTGCACAAATTACCATTTTACCCTCAGACTTTCCAGACCCGTATATTTTCCGTCCGACGTCCGATGACAGCGTGCCGCCTGTCGTTGAACTCAGGACGTCGAGACCTATCCAACGGTCCTCAGTCTACGTGAAAATCACAAGTCCTTCAAAAAGTCAACATTTTCCTCATTTTATCAAAATTACGGTAACACCCTCAACCTTCCGTACATCATAACTTTTCCTCCGGTTGTCCAAATCGAACCTGCCACCTGTCTACGGACTCGTGACGTCCTAAACTACGTCACGGTCAAGGCCCAATACTCATCTAATCGATAATACAAAAAGTCAACTTTTAGCCTACTATTCACAAGGGCAAAATCGTCCTTTTTACAAAACTTCACAAAATTACATTTTTACCCTTCCCGAAGGTACGGGTTGTTACACATGGGATGTACCAGTGGTGTGTAATTAAACGTGTTGGTAATCAGCTTGGTTCCTTTAACTTTTGTTTGGTTGTGATTGTGGACTGGACATTGGATATTGTGCGCTGTGCAGAGTGATTTTGTCGGGTTCAGTGATTGTATGAGCAGGTGCTCTTAGCCACGGTTGGCTAGTGGAATCCTAGTATCGAGATGTGTGATCACTGCTGGGCTGGTATTCAATGTGTTCCAGTTACACCACTTGTTTGTGTAAGTTGACGGTGTACGTACACTCAGGATGAGTGAATTGGTGGTCTGAGTAACCACGAGTAGCCTTGTGTGACTTGATCACACCGTGATTTCCCAGCGTCTTGGTTCGCTGAGGGAGTCGGCGATTATGGACATTGAGATTAATTTGTGTCGCAGGATTGGGCTTGCCCTCCGAATTGAGATCGTGTGGTTGATCTTACGCTACATTGAGGGTGATGTGTGCGTGGTGGTGTTGTCACTGACTGGCTGATGGTTGGGGCTTTATCAGGGTGGTAAAGCTTAGTGATGACAGTTTGACTGGTGGTGTCAACGTGGACTGACAAATGAGATTTGGTGACTCCCAATGGGAGCAAATGTAAGGATATTTTGGCAATGGAAGGGAACTATCTAGCTGAAGGAGTCAGCTAAATGGTTAAGCGATTTTATCGCGGATCAGGTGATCAATTCCACTCGAGGTGGTCGAGTGTTGTTGTTATGACGTATGACTGTGATGGGATGTCTGGGTACAGACGAGACTGGTGTTGTCCCAGTAAGTGGGTGTACGGGTGTACACAGATGTGAGGTCGAAATGTCTTCCACAAGGTGGTTGTGGAATAAGGTTATTGGTAATTTCGAGGACGAAATTCTTTAAGGAGGGAAGGTTGTAACGACCCGTCTTGAATATTGGGATTTAATAATATTTAATTATGATTTACTAATCTGGGATTAGTTGGGTGATTTCGGACGAATTGTGCAAAATGACCGTTTTGCCCCTGGGCGTGGGCAAAACGTTGACTTTTATTTCGGATGGTCAAATGGACTTTGACCGATGACCGTGACGTAGTTCGGGACGTCACGAGTTCATAGACAGGTGGCACGTTCGATTCCGACGTTCGTGGAAGAAGTTATGATGTACGGAAGCCCAAGGGCATTTTCGTAATTTGACTTAATTGGGGCCAAATGTTGACTTTTTAATCGGGATGTCCGATGGCCGAGGGCCAAGGACCGTTGCGTAGGTTTCGTCGATACGAATTCAACGACAGGAGGCATGCCAAAATCGGAGATTCGACGACGAAGTTATGGTCAAGGAAACGAATTAACGAACCGAGGCTCCGATTAAAATAACAATATAATAATGAACAGTACCCGGTGACTGAACACACTTGGATGAGTGACAAGTGTCACTCATCCCTTAATTTGGGGCTTAAGACCAGGATCCATGTTTTGGGGGAACATTATGATTATGTTTTATTAATTAATTAACTTAATTATTGTTTAATTTCCATTAAACCTCTTCTGTTTTCTTAATCGTGTGCGATCAACAATGCCATTTTCTTCCCACCTTCATTCCTCTTCCAATTCTGAAACTGAGAGTGAGAAATTGAGAGAATATGGGGTTTGTTTTGAATCGGGAAAACACGGGGAATTGATCGGGTGAGGGAGATAGAGAAATCGAAAATTTGGTTTTTGGGAGGGAAATTCGAAATGGATGATTTGAGCCGTGAGGATCGAAATTGTTGATTCCATTCGACTTCTGGAATCAAAACGATCATCTTTGCTGCAAGAACGAAGAGAACCCATGGCGGATTGAGGAAGAACTGAGCTTCCATGGCAGCTCAAAGTCGAGCTTGTGTTCAGTAGGTTTGAGGTAAGTAATTCTCAAATTGACCTTGTAGAAATGTCCCTTACACTCTCACGATGCTAACTGAATGAATTAATTTGGAAACCAGGGACGATATCGTGAAACCCGAATTGAAAACCCGTCGAGGATCGATCGAGAGTCGTGAGGATTTAGACCATGATTTGTGTAATTCGAATTACAGAACTTAAATGGTGATTGATTACAAGGGATCAGTTGAAAGAACGGATTGATTTGATGTTGAATTGGGTGTGATTGAACCGGGTCCTATCGCGGGTTTTTCAACCCGTTTACCAGAGAAACGGGCGAGGATGGTGACTGTAGCAGTCACTGTAGCAGGCGCGTGGCTTTCACGCGCAGCCACTCACGGCGGCGCATGGGCGCGAATCTCGAGGTGAGGTCAACATGACTTCTGTCCTATTTAATGTAACGAACATTTTGGAATTGGTTTCGTGTCGATCGGACACCGTTTCAATATTGTTCGGGATGTCCGAAGGTTTTAAATCCAGTTTAAAAATAGTTAAAAATTCAGGAAAATTACGGTACTTAAATAGGATGTTAATGGTGAGGTTAGTAATCCTCTAATGTGATTTGGACAGGATTGGGAGTCCCGGTGATAGTGGTGTGGCCCGGGAAGGCCTATGGCACGCATATCGAGGCGCTCGGTTAAACGGTCTGTGAGTGGACATTGGTTTCATAAATTCGATGCATGCATAACTGTTTTATGATTGTTACAATTATGATTAAATGATTTATTTTGGATATTGGTGAATTTAAAATGATTTCACGTATTTCAAGGTGAATTACGTATTTGCACGTAAACCGAGGTTTTCTGGATTTGCACCGATTTCCATAAATGTGGTTGGATATGATTTCATGAAACGGTTACGAACTTGAATAATGTAAAAATCGGGCCAGGGGCCAAGTTGAACTATGAAATCGGGTCAGGGGCCCAGTTAACATGTGGATCGGGCCAGGGGCCCAGTTAACTTGTGAAATCGGGCCAGGGGCCCAGTTGATTTCTACATACGATTGCGGGTCGGGGACCCTAAAATGGAATTGAATAAATGTTTTCTGGTTTACATTTTATATATGTTCACATGCTGAAATCAATAAATGGTTTTGATGATATTTCGGTTATGGCACGTTTCACGGTATTTGGGCATGAGACCCGTTTGATGAAACGTAACGATCGGTTCGGATTTTATCTATGTATACCTATATGTTTTGCATGTGGATATCATAAAATGTATTTAGTACTGCACTGTATAAATCCTTCCATATTATATTGTCTCCTCCGGATGAGGTACCCCGGAGAGGTCACGGACGTCTAGTACGTCCAGTGTCTATGACGCTAAGCATTGGGGATGCTGTACCCGAACGGGGTTCGGGGATTGAACTCGGAAATTGAGACCCGAGTGGCACGCGTAGCCTTGTGATTGTGACCTTATTGACGTCAGGGACGTCAGACATCAGGGATGTCGGATTGGAGTGTATAGTGCAGTGGCTAAAATTATGGTTATGATTTATATTATATGCCTTATGGTTCATATTACTGGATTTATGAAATAACTCTTGGATTGACTTTTGGAAATTGGAACTATGCTTTGGTTTCCGGGCTAAGGCCCTAATGGTTATTTCTAAATAAATGTGTGATCATTGGTTTTTGGCGCATGCATATGGTTTTACTGAGGGGCATAAATGTCTTATAAATGTTTTAAACAGACTTGTTTATTTTCGTCCACTCACAGCTTTTGTTTTCAATGCCCTTCAGGTTGATTCCGGATGCGACTGCAGCAGAGACTTGAGCATCGCACACCTCCTTCATCGATCCTTACGCACTTTGGAAGCCCGTTTGGGCAGTGGCAATAGGTTATCCCTTGTCTGACACCTCTTGTCAGACGGGAGCATGGCACATTCCATGGTAATCCTAGGGGGATTGGGATGGGTCGTGTCATTAAGTCCAAGTAGAGATCTGTAAACTCAATTTTACCAAAACTCACCTTAAACCCATCGATTCAACGATGAACATCGAAGAACACCCGATACTGTTCATCCTTCGAAACTCGTCAATGGCTACTGATTTCTTCCAATTGATTCACCCAGAAGCATCAATGGACCTTGAGAAGCTGTTTCCCCACTTCAATTTCATCGTTTAAACACTCCACGATCACGACTCAACCTTCAAACTCCTTCTCTGTCACCAAATGTGTTCAGAGCCAAAATGTCGCCAAATTCCTTCGTTCTTTCGTTGATTATGATCGTAGGAATCCCAGAAAGCTGAAAGTAATCTCCAATTTGATCCTCAGGGCCTTAGGATTTAATTTCGAATTTTCCCTCTCAAACTCCAAAATTTCGATTATTGATTTCCAGCTCTCCCTCTGTCCCTGAATTTCCTTCGTTAAATCAGTCTCTCAAACCACTCACTTTTCCCCTCAAGACTGGTTGTGGAAGGGAGTTCAATTCCCTCAATTTCTGATGCTCACAGTTCACGGTTTGAGACAAAGAAGATGATTAATGGAGGATTAAGGGTAATTAACAAATATTAGAACATAATGATGATGTTGGGAGGGAAACATGGAGCAGATTCTTGGCCTTAAAAACAAGGGATGGGTGACACTTGTCACTCATCCAAGCATCCACATAAACGGTCACTGTTCATTATTTTATTATTATTTTAATCGAAGCCTCGGTTCGTTAATTCGTTCCCGTGACCATAACTTCGTCGTCGAAACTCCAATTTCGGCATGTCGCCTGTCTATGGATTCCTATCGACACGCTCTACGTAACGGTCCTTGACCCTCGTTCATTGGACCTCCCGAGTCAAAAGTCAACATTTGGCCCCAATTCTGCAAAATTACCAAAATGCCCCTCAATTTCTGAACATCATAACTTTCTCCTCGAATGTCGGAATCAAACGTGCCACCTGTTTATGAACTCGTGACGTTCTGAACTACGTCACGATCATCGGTCAAAGTCCATTTGACTACCCGATCAAAAAGTCAACATTTTGCCCACGACTAGGGGCAAACAGTCATTTTGCACATTTTGTCCGATATCGCCCTAATAATCACCCATCAACATCACTAATCAAGATTAGTTACTAATCTAATCCCGGAATTCGGGACGGATCGTTACAATGGTTGTTTGAAAAAACAACCCTAACTTCGACTGTCTGGGATTGTTACAAAAAAAAAAAAGAATGCAATTCATGGATTCAATCACATAAGCATCATAATCGAACACAAACCCTTGACTCACATTCCAAGGCAAAATACTATTTCTAAACCGGGCTTGAACCTGAAACATTGTTTCTACAAACTACCGTATGATATGTGTCCAAAACCAATTAATAAATCCAGTAGATCGTCAAATATCATTTAAAAATTATATTCAAATCATTACCACGTAAATCATACAATAAAGCAAATAAAATATTCAACTATGCATGTATAATAATTTATAAAAATAAAGTCCACTCACACACCGTCCACTTAGCGAAATCTTGATCCGCACATTTCTTCGTAAATCTGAAATTGTACCACGTGTCAAAAAATAGCACCAAGGGTCATTATTTTCCCAAATAATCTCATATTTAAATCCCATAATTTTTAGGGTTTAAATATGACTTAAAATCCTATGCATAACATTTCGGACACTCGGAATTACACTGAAATAATGTCTAATTTACTCGAAACTTATGAATGGACTTGTAACGTCAATTACATAGAAAAATGTGTAGATTGTATTTTGAGGTGGGGTGGCACGCGCTTCCATGAGCCCCGTCCCCTCTTTATGTGTGGGCCTCATGCGCGATTATTGTTCTTCATCTTCAACCTTGGGTTGGGTCAACCCACGGTTCTGCACAATCTAATCTGACCTAACGACCTGACCCAATCCTATCTTCGTCATTTTTCATCCATTTTCACTTTCCAATAATCAATCTTCATCTACTCAATCCAATGAAGAATTCTATGATGCCAAAACACAAAGAACTTACCTCGATTTTCTAGAAAATGCTTTAATAGATTCAGCCAAATTTATAGTTTGTTTTCCAAGTGTTCCCACGCCTAAACCTTAAATAATCCATCCCAAGAACTCAAATAAGATCTTGGAAACCTTAGTTGCAAGCTTGGAAGGTTCAAATGATTCATCGATTTACAGTTTTTCGATTTTCCTTCTCCCTCCCCCTCAGCTTCTTCCTTCCATTTTCTTTCTTTCTTTTCTTCTTCTTCTTCGTCTTCTTCTTCTCCTCTCTCTTTCTCTCTCTCTGTCAGGACCCGTCTCAATCCCCCCGGGATTAACACGGGACGCGCCTGATCCCATCTGACACAGAGTGTCAGATAAGGGAAACTTTCGACTTTAGCCCACTCGGGGCTTCAGAGTAAGCCAGGATCCGGAGGAGGTATGTGATGTCTCAGTCTCTGCTACAATCCGCGATCAACCTGAAGGGAAGTCAAAACATTTAAAAGCTGTGAGTGGACAAAACAAATAATTTATTAAAAAAAATTTCACGAAAGACATTTATACCCTTCACTAAAAAATATGCATGCATTCGAAAGCCATTTACTAAACCATTAAGGCCTTACCCTAAAATGGTAAATGAAACCAATCATGTAGGCCACTGCCCAAATCTATGTGGGACTCAGCCCAAAACCAGTACATCATATATCATATAATATATATCACATAACTAATCATGTCACGGTTTCTAAAGCTACGCGCGTGCTACTCGGAGTCTCAAATCCCAAGTCTCCCCAGGGTCCACCTAGGTCAATGTCCACAGATCAATGACCCTCCCTGGGGGTTATAATCCAATAGCCTTCATGAGAGTAAGGTGCCCAACGGGGGTGACTCCACTCAGTTAGTGCTCCATGATTATTCTGGGGTCCACCCAGGCCAACGACCCTCCCCGGGGGAGATAATACAAATAAAGGAAGGTATATGAAAATATATATATATATCAAAAGCATTCTTAAAACCTTTCAAGGGATTCATGCCCGGTCTGACAGGACCCATCCCAATCCCCCTGGGATTAATGCGGGACGAACCTGCTCCCGTCTGACACGGAGTATCAGACAAGGGATATTTCCAACCTTTGCCCCCTCGGGCTATCAGAGTACACCAGGATCCGGATGAGGTATGTGATATCTCGGTCTCTGCTACAGTTCACATTCGATGTCAACTTGAAGGGCAGTCAAAACATTAAAAGCTGTGAGTGGAAAAAACAAGAGTTTATAAAAACATTTTAAGGAAGACATTTGTACCCTTCACTAAAAAGCATGCATGCATTCAAAAACCATTTATCAAACCGTTCATTAGGGCCTTAGCCCAAAATCGTAAATGAAACCGAATACACGGGCCACTGCCCAAATCCATGAAGATACCAATCATATGGGCCACTGTCCAAATCCATACGGGACTCAGCCCAAATCCTGTATACATCACACATCATATATCGTATATCACATATCATGTATCATATATACATATAATCACACAACCAATCCTGTCACGATTTCCAAAGCTACACGCATGCTACCCGGGGTCTCAAACCCAAGTCTTTTAGAGTCCAAGGTCAATGTCCGTAGACTAATGACCCGTCCTGAGGTTATAGTACAAGCCTTCCTGAGAGTAAGGAACCCAACTGGGGGGCGACTCCACTCAGTCGGTGCTCCGTGACTACTCCGGGGTCCCCCCAGGGCAACAACCCTCCCCGGAGGAGATAATAGAAGTAAAGGAAGGTATATGAATATATATACATATATATAACGAACTCATTCATACCATTCATATACATATAGAAAACATCCTTAGAACCTTTCAAAGGATTCATGCCCGGTTCCCATAAACCGTCATGAATCATAAAGACCATTCAAGGGTTCATGTCGATTCCCATAAACCTTCATGAACCTGGAAATCCATTAGGGTCCCCGACCCGAAATCATAAATGTAAAGTAACTGGGTCTTGTGCCCGAACATATGACTCACTAGGTATTGTGCCCGATATCTCAGGGTCATTCACGACTCCGATCATAGTGATGCGTGCAACCATCCATCCAGGACCGCCCTCAATCCTAGTATGTCGGCATGAACGAATCAACCAACGCGACCACCACAAGATCATGGTGCACTCATCACCGATCGATATCCTGAACCGTTAGCACTCCGAAGTCGAGCCTCCATCGGCTGCCCGACCACAGATCGTGCATCGTGACCTCTCTGGAAGGAACACATCACAATCCGGAAGTGAGCGTCGTATCGTCGGTCGCCGTGCACATAGTACTCGCCGCGACCACGATTTAGACCCATGGGTCGTAAATAGCGTCATATGCCCGAGACAAAACCAACTGGGTCTCATACCCGAGTTTATCCTTTTGGAAATCCAAATCCATTTCATTTAGACCATCAAAGAAATACAGACTTGTATAGGCATCGGATAAGGCCGAAACCTCGAAATACGTGCCTATACATAATCACAACCAAATGCACTCATGGCATCACCGAACATGTATTAAAACATATAATAAACATTTATGCATGCACCAATTTAGAAAACAAGGTCCACTCACAGACCGTCCGAGCTGCCGCCTCGATTTGCGTTCCATACGGCTCTCCCGAGCCAATCACCGTCACCGGGACTCCCAAACCTGTCCAAATCGTAATAGAAGGTTACTCACTACCTTATTAACCTCTCATTGAAGCCTCGTAATTTTTTGGAATTTTTAACTATTTTAAATCCCTATTTGAAACCTTCCGATGCCTTGAACATTATCGAGACGGTGTCTGATCGACACGAAATCAGTCTCAAAATGTTCGTTACATCGAATAGAAGATTTCACGTGTTGAAAACATTCCCAAACAGTCATTCATGCTCCCCCACGTGTCCAAAGAAGGCTCCTACGCGTGAGCCCACGTGCCACTGTTCATCTTCCCCTTCCTCAGGCGAACCGGCCGGTCCACCTAGTTCAACCCGAACTAGACCGACGCGACCAGTGCAGTCCATAACTCTCCCGTTTTCCCTCTTTTTCTTCCTTTTTGATCCCATTCTCATTCTCTCATAATTTTCTACCTTTTCCTATCATAAAAACCCTAAAGAAAACCTTAAAACTCGACTGTGTAAACAAGCTTCACGGCCCCTATTTTTCCCGTCGATCCCCAGGGTGGCTCAGCCACTTCCTGCTGTCCAAACCCATCCCTAGGCACTCCTATTAACCTAACAACCACCATCCCTAGGCACTCCTATGAAGCTAACAACCACCATCCCATCCCCAAAAATCATTCCTAATGCCTAAAACTTAAAATGGAATTTTGAATGGAAACTTACCCGCTCGGTTACCTTTGCCGTGTACCTCCGTGAGCCGTCGTGGCTTGGCCGTCGTGTGCCACCGTCCTTCCCTTCACTGTCCTCATCATCACACTCTCTCCTTAACTCTCACAAAGCCATGAGGATGTAGATTGTATGATGTGGTGTTGTGTGTTTGCTTTAGGGAGGATGAAAAATGGGGTTTCGGGTTGTGTTTGAAGAAGAAGAAGAAATGATAATATCTGACGGGAGAGGGAAATGAAATAGATGAGATGAGTGGTGAGGATTTGAGTGATTAATTAGAATGGATGGTTAGGATTTAGTGATGAAAAGATTAATTATAAAATAATAATTATAATGATATTTAATTATGTAGATCCATTTTTTGGGGAAATTGGCCAATGGGATGAGTGACACTTGTCACTCATCCATGGGTCCCACTTAAAATATCTGACCCAATCAGAATAAGCCAAGTGTCCTCGCCTCGTAATGCGCATATAGTGCAATCAAACTTCCGTGACCCATAACTTTCCCGTTCGAAGTCCGATTTCAGTTTGCCGCCTGTCTATGGATTCGTATCATCCCGATCTACGTAATGGTCCTCGGCCCTTGGCCATCGGACCTCCCAGGTCAAAAGTCAATTATTTTCCCCTTTTAACCAAAATTACCAAAATGCCCCTTAACTTCCGAACGTCATAATTTCTTACTCGATTGTCGGAATTGAACGTGTTACCTGTTTATGAACTCGTGACGTCCCAAACTACGTCACGATCATCTACCAAAGTCCATTTGACCGCCATAACGAAAAGTCAATGTTTTGCCCATTTCAAGGGCAAAACGGTCATTTTGCATCGTTCGTCCGATTTCGCTCAACTAATCACGGATTAGCCTCACTAATCATGATTAGTCACTAATCTAATCCTGTAATTCGGGACGGGTCGTTACAACCTTCCCTCCTTAATTAATTTCATCCTCGAAATTCCAACCGACCTAATACTAACTGTTCTTCCCTCCTTAATTAGTTTCGTTCTCAAAATTCCAACTATCCTGGTTCCACATCCACCTCGTGGAAATAATTCGATCTCACAACACGTGTACATTAGTACACCCAATAGCCAATACAATACTTGTCTGCAACCAGACGTACCACTAGTACTCACATCGTATCGACTACATTCGACAACGTCGAATGACAGTAGCCATACGTTCCGAGTCGATTCCACTTGTCAAATCTACCATTTCATTGACACAACAACTCGACGGTTGCTTTCTCAACCACCAACCTATCCTGATGTCTACTCCTACTAGAGGTCACCAACTCTCACTCATCGATCCACGTTGACACCTTCGACAAACTGTCACCACTTGACGGTCGCCGCCAGTTGAAAACTGACACTATACCCACTTGCGGTTATACTAACCACCAACTCACTCAACCTGAGTATACGCATACCAACAAATACTCGATCTATGTGTAACTGGACCCACCAGAAATACTATGACCCAATGCACTGTATCCAATGTCCAGTTCACATCCTTTACTAATCCAATGGTATCGGAACTAAGCCGACTACCAACACGCTTACCAACGTACTACCGATATAACCTATATACCGTCACCAGACATCACAAGTCTGCCCGGTATCGTACCTCGAACAACGCACAAGGTACGTACATCCATTACCAACTAGACTACAACAATAACGACGACGACAACACGACCACCTAGGTCGTAGCCAAACACATTTCAATAATGAAGTCCATCTATCCAATCTAGTACTAGACAGAACAAAACTCCAACCCATCATCTACTTCCAAATCCGAATCCGAAATCATTATTCCGTAAGCTAGCATTTGGAATAATCATTCTGAACCCAAATCCAGAAATCCACTTTCAAGCTCCAAAATGGAATCCTGAATCGTCATCCAGAAATCCAATTCCAAAACCTGAAATCTCGTTCACGTCTACCGAGACATACTAATTCTGAACCTATCAGATACCTGTTCAAATGATTACCACATTACATTTGATTGACTTCATAGAGAAGCCAGTCATAATATCCACACATCGCTAAGGCTGACAAAATCCGACCTCATCGGAAACCTACTCGCCCGAGTAATATACCATACGGAATTTACCTCTAAAAGAAGTTCAGTCCCAACATCCTCAACTCAAACATCCTAGTAAGAGCAATAAACTCTCCACCTATCTGGACCATCGAGATCACGATCCAGATCCATCACTACATCACTCGACCATAAACGTCACGATCATCGATCGTCACGACGTCCAAAATCCACAACGTCATAATCCCTATCCACATCGCGATCCAGACAAGCTTACTCCGCTAACAATCCACCTGAGATCCGATCATAGGGTCTTACACCCTCATGAATCCTTCGTCGATCAGCTCACTCCTCAACCAATTTCCACATCTAAACAGATCAGTCAACGACGAAACACGCCGAGACTGTGGGTTCTCTCCAATTAACTCGTATCGATCCTTGTCATTCCACCTAGGAAAATCAAGGATGGTCCAAAACGATGACACCAATACTCATCCTACGTGAATGTAAAAAACACTTGTTGCACTCACCACGCCATGTAATCCAACATCGTCTGCCACCAAGCATAAAATGAGAAATCTCAACTACCTAACTCCGAAATACTCAACTCCTCATGATGACCCAAGACAAATCCCGGGTCCACCAATCAATACATGATCAATGTACTGGTGACAACAACCATCATCTATCATCCTCTACCATCATCTACCATGGCAGAATCTAAGTCACCCAAAATGACTTCGAAATACCCATTACCAATGCGGAAAATCCGCATTCCTCGTGTCACCTCAATTGCAAACTCTCACAATTTCAAAATTCCAACAACGTCGGAACCAATATACTCGGACATCATCCATGTGTCCCCTTTTTGATTGTTTATGGACACATGCCCATTTACGACCGTATATGTACATCCAAAAGGATGTCAATTCATCCTAACCTGATGTACTGCTCGACTGAAGAGTCACAACAGACTCCTGCTGTGATCTGCAAACAAATCTCTGTATACCACCATATCTGACCAACTCTGACCAACTCTGGCCAATACTGACCAACTGGTCGCTAAACCCCGCGACAGATCGAGTCTGACCAACTGGTCACTAATCCCCTATGACAGTACTTGATCCTCACATCTCAACTACCGTTGGATCCAATACAATCCATCACTATCCGTGATCCACTCCCGAACCACAGATACCGAACATATGCTCATATCGACGGAGTCACATCCCGACTCGTAACTCATCGTCATCACAATCACCGGCACCAGCACCAGCGCTAGTACCAGCACCAACGCACTATCACCAGTACACAAGCATTAGCTTCAGCCTCTGCATCCAGTATGCGAAACAGAAAACCCTAGATCTCCGCTCATACCGAACGTCGATCCTGTACCTCAACTCGTATTGGAGAAACTCTACCTCCCTCGTACCCAACAACTCTGGGTACAGTCTCCCTGAAAACTCATACAAGAAAAGGAAACATTCCCCGAACGTCCCCGATTCCCAACAACCATAACTACAACCATTCTCGGTAGTAGTGCCTGCCACAGACTCGTGCAGACCTAATCACCAGACATCACGATCTAGACTCCGCATCCAACGGAATCAATCACCCGTACCAACTACTCTATATCTCCACTTCAGGATTCTATCGGAAAGTACCAAACCTTAGAAACCTGTCCAACCAAACTCTAACCAGTCGTAACTCGACTCAACCAATGTCGTCTACCAGGTCGCCCATGACCTTAGTTGTACCAACAATCCACCACAACTATGGTAGTACGACAACCAACTAGGTCTAACCGATAAGTACACCCCCTGACTGCAGAGTGAAGTCCCATCACTCAAGCTAACATGACTAGACAGAACATGACCGAACATGACCAAACATGACATGACCAACCGACGGTCTCATCTCCGAAAAGTCGTCAAAGTCAAACCACTCGCCAACTCACATTTCCGAACCATACATCTTACCTTAGGATTCCACGATCACACCTAGAGTTCCACTGCCCATCCGAACATGACATGACCAACCAAATACACGGGCCACTGCCCAAATCCATGAAGATACCAATCATACGTGCCAGTGCCCAAATCCATACGGGACTCAGCCCAAATCCTATTTACCTCACACATCATATATCGTATATCACATATCACATATCATATATACATATAATCACACAACCAATCCTGTCACGGTTTCCAAAGCTACGCGCGTGCTACTCGGGGTCTCAAACCCAAGTCTTTCAGAGTCCAAGGTCAATGTCCGTAGACCAATGACCCGTCCTGAGGTTATAGTGCAAGCCTTCCTGAGAGCAAGGAACCTAACTGAAGGGTGACTCCACTCAGTCGGTGCTCCGTGACTACGCCAAGGTCCACCCAGGCCAACGACCCTCCCCGGAGGAGATAATAGAAGTAAAGGAAGGAATATGAATATATATACATATATATATATATATAACGAACTCATTCATACCATTCATATACATATAGAAAAAATCCTTAGAACCTTTCAAAGGATTAATGCCCGGTTCCCATAAACCGTCATGAATCATAAAGACCTTTTAAGGGTTCATGCCGATTCCCATAAACCATCATGAACCTGGAAATTCATTAGGGTCCTCGATCCGAAATCATAAATATAAAGTAACTGGGTCTTGTGCCCGAACATATGACTCACTGGGTATCGTGCCAGATATCTCAGGGTTAGTCACGACTCCGATCATAGTGATGCATGTAACCATTCATCCAGGACCGCCCTCAATCCTGGTATGTCACCGTGAATGAATCAACCGACGCGGCCACCACAAGATCATGGTGCACTCATCACTGATCGATATCCTGAACCGTCAGCACTCCGAAGTCGAGCCTCCATCGGCTGCCCGACCACAGATCGTGCATCGTGACCTCTCCGGAAGGAACACATCCCAATCCGGAAGTGAGCGTCGTATCGTCGGTCGTCGTGCACATAGTACTCGCCGCGACCACGATTTAGACCCGTGGGTCGTAAATAGCATCATATGCCCGAGACAAAACCAGCTGGGTCTCATACCCGAGTTTATCCTTTTGGAAATCCAAATCCATTTCATTTAGACCATCAAAGAAATACATACCCGTATAGGCACCGTATAAGGCTGAAACCTCGAAATACGTGCCTATATGTAACCACAACCAAATGCACTCATGGCATCACCAAACATGTATTAAAACATATAATAAACATTTATGCATGCACCAATTTAGAAAACAAGGTCCACTCACAGGCCGTCCGAGTTGTCGTCTCAATTTGCGTGCCATACGGCTCTCCCGAGCCAATCACCGTCACCGGGACTCCCAAATCTGTCCAAATCATAATAGAAGGTTACTAATTACCTTATTAACCTCTCATTGAAGCCTCGTAAATTTCCGTAATTTCTAACTATTTTAAATCCCGATCCGAAACCTTCTGATGCCCCGAACATTATCGAGACGGTGTCCCATCGACACGAAACCAGTCCCAAAATGTTGATTACATCGAATAGAAGATTTCACGTGTTGAAAACATTCCCAAACAGTCACTCACGCGCCCCCAAGCGCCCAAATAAGGCTCCTACGCGTGAGCCCACACGCCACTGTTCATCTTCCCCTTCCTCAGAAGAACCGGTCGGTCCACCTAGTTCCAACCGAACCAGACCGGTGCAGCCGGTTCAGTCCATAACTCTCCCGTTTTTCCTTCATTTTCTTCCTTTTTGATCCCATTCTCATTCTCTCATAATTTTCTACCTTTTCCTATCATAAATACCCTAAAGAAAACCTTAAAACTCGACTGTGTAAACAAGCTTCACGACCCCTGTTTTTCCCGTCGATCCCCAGGGTGGCTCAGCCACTTCCTGCCGTCCAAAACCATCCCTAGGCACTCCTATGAACTTAACAACCACCATCCCTAGGAACTCCTATGAACCTAACAACCATCATCCCATCCTCAGAAATCATTTCTAATGCCTAAAACTCAAAATGGGATTTAGAATGGAAACTTACCCGCTCGGTTACCTTTGCCGTGTACCTCCATGAGCCATTGTGGCTCGGCCGTTGTGTGCCACCGTCCTTCCCTTCACTGTCCTCATCATCACACTCTCTCCCTAACTCTCACAAAGCCATGAGGATGTAGATTGTATGATGTGGTTTTGTGTGTTTGCTTTAGGAAGGATGAAAATTGGGGTTTCGGGTTGTGTTTGAAGAAGAAGAAGAAATGATAATATCTGATGGGAGAGGGAAATGAAATAGATGAGATGAGTGGTGAGGATTTCAGTGATTAATTAGAATGGATGGTTAGGATTTAGTGATGAAAATATTAATTATAAAATAATAATTATAATGATATTTAATTATGTAGATCCACTTTTTGGGGAAATTGGCCAATGGGATGAGTGGCGCTTGTCACTCATCCATGGATCCCACTTAAAAAATCTGACCCAATAAGAATAAGCCAGGTGTCCCCGCCTTGTAATGCGCGCATAGTGCAATCGAACTTCCGTGACCCATAACTTTTCTTTCAAAATCCGATTTTAGGGTGCCACCTGTCTATGGATTCGTATCGTCCCGATCTACGTAATGGTCCTCGACCCTTGTCCATCGGACCTCCCAAGTCAAAAGTCAACTATTTGCCCATTTGAACCAAAATTACCAAAATGCCGCTTAACTTCCGAACATCATAACTTCTTACTCAAATGTTGGAATTGAACGTGACACCTGTCTATTAACTCGTGACGTCCAAAACTACATCACGGTCATCGTCCAAAGTCCATTTGACAGCATTTTGCCCATTTCAGGGGAAAAACGGTCATTTTGCATCGTTGATCCGATTTCGCTCAACTAATCACGGATTAGCCTCACTAATCTAATCCTGGAATTCGAGACGGGTCGTTACACGGTCCCCATAAACCGTCATGAAACCGAAAATCCATTTAGGGTCCCCGACCCGAAATCATAAACGTAAACTAACTAGGCCTCAAGCCCGAACTCATGACTCAACTAGCCATCGAGCTCGATATCTCAGGGTTAGTCACGATTTTGATCGTAGTGATACGTGCAACCATCCATCCAGGACCCCTCCAAATTCTAGTATGTTGTCGTGAACATATCAACTGACTCGACAACCTCTAGATCATGGTTCACCCATCACCGATCGATATCCTGAACCGGCAGCACCCTGAAGTCGAGCCTCAAGTGGCTGCTCGACAACTGGACGAGCATTGTGACCTCTCCAGAAGGAACACATCCCAATCCGGAGGCGAGCGTAGTATCGTCCGTCGCCGTGCACAAAGCACTCACTACGACCACGACTCATACCCGTAGGTCATCAATAGGGCCACATGCCCGAGAAAAAACCAATTGGGTCTCATGCCCTAGTTTACCCATTTCAAATCCAAAACCATTTCATTAAAACCAAACGACAAACACGTATAAGCAACGTATAAGGTCGAAACCTCGAAATACGTACAAGTACGTAAACAAAGCCAAACACACTAATGGCATCACAAAACACATATTAAAACACATAATAAACATTTATGCATGCATCAACATTGAAAACAAGGTCTACTCACAGACCGTCCAAAGCCGCGCCTCGATACGCGTGCCATACTCCTCTCCCGGGCCAAACGCCATCATCAGGACTTCCAAACCTGTCCAAATCGTAATAGAGGGTTACTAACTACTTAATTAACCCCTCATTAAAGTCCCATAATTTTCTGAAATTTTTAACTATTTTTAAACCCGATCCTAAACCTTCCGACACCCCAAAACATATCGAAACGATGTTCGATCGACAAAAAACCAGTCCCAAAATCTTTGTTACATTGAAAGGATGATTTTGTGTGTTGGAAGTTTCCCAAAAAAGTGGACCACGCGCCCTCACGCGTCGACCAAAGTCCCTGTTCGTGGGAGCCATGCGCCCAGCACGGTCATCTTCTTCCTCTAGTGAACCGGCTGGTCTGGTTCATCTCTTCAACTCCGATCTACCTGGACCGGCGTGACCGGTCCAAGGCCATTCCTCCCTCATTTTCGATCCATTTATTCCCCTTTCAATCCTAATCATCCTATCTCAATCCTATGGTCCTAACCATATAAATATAATGAAGAAAAACGCCCTAAAACCCCTGGTTCGACTTTCCTTTTCACTGCCCAAATTTCACAATCGAGGCCCTGGGCTCTTCAGCCATCGCCTGCCGTCCTAAAACCTTCCTACACCTTCATACAAACCCCATAAGCATCTCCTAATGAACCAATACAGCCCCTAATGTCCAAAACAACAAAATGAAATTTTGAATCCAAAACCATACCTCGTCGGGTCTCTAGCCGCTGTCCACGGTGGTCGACGTCGTCAACCCTATCATCACCTTCTCACCTCATCCTCTCTATTCCATTCATGTGCCACCATCAACGGATTAGATTTAGGGGTGTGGGGTGTGGGTTGTACAAAATGGAAATGGGTTTCGGGGTTTGGTTTGGAAGAACAAAGAAGGTAAGGCTGATGCATGAATGAAGGGAATGAGGCAATGGATGGGTGACACTTTTCACTCATCCATTGGGCCACTTCAAAATATCTGGGCCCACTTAAGTCCAAAAGTTCACTTTTGTCTCGTAAAACGTACTTTTGGACACTTCGACGTGCCGCCTGTCTGCGGACTCGTATCGACCCGATCTACGTAACGGTCCTTGGCCCTAGGCCATTGGACTTCCTGGGTCAAAAGTCAACTTTTATCCTCATTCAGGGGTAAAATCGTAATTTCGCCCTGATCGTCCGTTAATTCTCGGTTGATTCCCGATTAGTCTCACTAATCCGTAATTAATCTTAATTAATCCTTTAAATTAGGGACGGGTTGTTACACATACACACACTCTCTCTCTCTCTCTCTCACTCTCTATTTTCCTCTCTTTGTCTGGTTTCCTCTCCTTCCTCCCTCATTGTTTGAGTCTCACAGGTTTTAGGATTAGAAATGTTGTAATGACCCGGAAATTTGAAAAAGGAAAATATGGAAAATTTGAAGGAAATGACGATTTTGCCCTTGGTTATAAGGGTCAAAAGTTGACTTTTTATAGGAACACTTTTTGGACTTTTCGAAGAGACTGTTGAGTAGGTCTCGGGACGTTGAATCCGTAAACAGGCGGTATACGTCAATCGGAGGTCGGATTTGAAAGTTACGGGTCTGCGAAGGCGAGGGGCATTTTGGTAATTTTGAAGGCTAGGGAAAATGTTGACTTTTGACTCGGATGGTCAAACGGACTTTGGCCAATGACTGTGACGTAGTTCGAAATGTCACGAGTCCGTAGACAGGCGGCACGTCGAAATCGGATAAATTTACGTCCCGAGATTTCGATTAAAATAATAATAATAAATTGGATAGTGATTTTGACTCGGATTTGGAGTCACATATGAATATGATTAAATTGATGATTTTGATTTATAAAGTAAATTCTGGACACTGTTTTCTGATGGATTTGTGGAACTTGCTCTGTGAAAACTATGTTTCGGGCATAGGCCCTATTGAAATGTTTTTGATTCGATTTGAGACAAATGGTTTTAAAAAGAGATTACTGGATTTGGTGATTGTTCCACATATACCATCCTCTGTGATTTGATAGTCTCCTCCAGACATCGTAGATCTTAGAGTAGTCACGATCCACTGCCTAGAGATGAGTAGCTCCGAGGGAGGCTCAATCTCAGGAGTGTGAGATTATGATGATATCCTCCAGACATCGTAGATCTTGGAGATGATATCACCCCAGACGTCATAGATCCTGGGGATGTACTCGGACATGAGACTCCCGAGTTTGCGAGCGTTGCATTGATATCGTGACGGTTACTTGGATATTGAGATTGGATATTGAGGATTTGTGATATTTGCGATTTATTGATATTTGTGTCCGGATACTTTATATCATGAACTGATTTGATGAACATGAGTTTCAAGGAAAATGTGGACACGGAATTTAGAAACATGTTTTGATTTTTATCTGTCCACTAATCATACTTGATTGATTTCACACTATTACTCATGTTTTATGATATGCATGCATGTTTGTGAAAACTGGAGGGTAAGACCGTGTTTTGGTAAACGTATTTATAAAAGTTTGTTTTGTCCACTCACACCTTTTCTGTTTTATTGACCCTTCAGGTCGTGGCGCGAAGTTCAAGGCTATTCGAGAGGTGGAGGTATGAGTGGGCACATGTGCAGTTATCCCTTGTTTGGCAAGTCTTGGAGGGTAGTTTCGGTACTTCTGTTGACTTGTCAAACGGGAGCAGGACCGGGCACGGTTATCTATGTCCTTTGGGGATGGGTCCTGTCAAATTGGTATCAAAGCACTAGGTTACTAATTCTGTTGCCACGTCATACCTCCGAAACGTAAGCCTCGTGTGCGACCTGGTAGTGAGACGGGTATATTAGGGTATTTGAGACCTCGTGATAGATATCAGAATGAAATTGGCCCTGGTTTGAAGGTCAGATGTTAATCAGTGTACACTGTGAATTACTAATTGTTGAACCCGGATTTATGTGGGTCCCATGAATGAATGAACCCAGAGGCTAGAAAGCTAGCACAATTGGGTAGATTGGACCCAGGATGAAATGATTCTCAGTAAATTCCTTAAATGGAATGTGTGTTTCAGAGTCTAGAGTGTGATGGGACATCCCTTAGGCTTTATAAGTGGTATAAGATGTGGTGCACCAGTGGTATTTGCTAGGTGACCGGGTATGCCAAGGATGGCATGGATGATCGAGATGAGATTGGACTCAAGAGGAGTCATGATTGGACTCAAAATGAGTCAAGATTTTGGTTAGGACTCGAGATGAGTCATGGTAATGTATTAGGGCTCGGGAGGAGCCGGGAAAGGTTGAACAGGATTATGGGTTCTGATACGACCAACCCATGTGATTGAGAAATGTTTGGCACCTGGGATGCCAAGGATTAGTGTAAAGTTAGACACTGATGGGGTATGGGTTTATGAATTGGTATTGCTTAACCCTGTGTCTTGAATTTATGGATTTGGATGGGTCACGTTAGTTTCACTTAGTGATTGAAAATTCGGGCAGAGAACCGAGGTATACAGAGATTTGGACTTAGAGACAGTCTAGTTCAGTGGGACGCCAGTTGGGTCCACTGGGCGATAAAGTGATAAGGTTAAGTGCACAGTGATGCTCATGATTGTGGGTCGTCTAGTCACATCATAAAGAAATGGTTATATAGTTTGGGAAAGTGATAGAGGCACTAGTTGGAGTGCAATAGAGCAGAGATTGGCACTTGGATTGACTGCTGATGTGACAGGCGAGGGGAGAGTTGGTAGGACCTGACATGACCCACCCCCAAGCCCCCGGGATTAAGGGCTAAGTCCTGCTCCCGTCTAATTTACGCATGACACGAGGGTTAAACTGTCATTCAACCTCCATGTGACACGTAAGTCGGACAAGGGATTTTCAATGCATCGTTCCAACTCCCGGACTTCCCAAAGTACGCAGAATCTACTTTGGTTCGCGTATGTGATGTCTCCGTCTCTCTCTCGGCCAACATCCCGCATCGCGACAACCTGGAGGGTATCAAAAACACAAAAGACTGTGAGTGGACAAAAAATAAAGTATAAGTTCAAAGACAGTTATCAGAAAACACAATTACATTTATACCCTCCATTTAAAAACAAATGCATGCATATCAAACCAATCCATAAAACCATTATATATTCAGGTGATTCAAACCGTTTGAGAAAAACCGAACTCATTTTCCTTTCTCAAATCCCGGGCCTCAGCCCAAAACCATCAAAATCCGTTCATCCGGGCATAGCCCAAAACATCGGAAAACCATTATGAAAAACCATCATCATCAAATCTTAATGAAATCCAAAACACATTTGAAACCACATTTCCATCCATCGAACCTGCTGGATCTATCCGAGTCTTTAAACTCCCGAGTCTTTAAACTCAATCCAGGCCTCAATATAATCTGAGTCTTTAAACTCCCGAGTCTTTAAACTTAATAGGCCTACGGGGAAAATATCAATATCCGAGTCTTTAAACCCAATAACCAGATCCAACAAATCCAATCCGAAAACCATTTGAAAACCATTTTCCATTTCCGAATCTGAATCCGCAATCTCATCAAGATCCCGAATCCAAACCCAGAACTCATATCCATATCCATTTCCAAATCCGAGTTTGAAACCATCATTCCGTAAGCTAGCATCCGAAATAATCATTCTGAACCCAAACCTGCAAATCCACTTCCAAGTTCTCAACCGAATCCAGAATCGTTATCCTGGAATCCGATTCCAAAACCCGAAATATACGTTTCTCAAAACTACTTTTTGAACTGGGCTTCAAGCCCGAAATTACTTTCCAAAATCCTTTTGAAATCTTTGAAATCAAATCGTATTTCAAATCCTGAAATCAAATCATTAAAACCGCATTTAAATCTCAACATCAATATTCTCGAAAATCGTGCAAAATCGTAAACCACCAAGATCATAAATCAAATCATAGAATCACGTATAGAAAACAGAGTGACACGACCCATCCCAATCCCCCTGGGATTACCGTGGGATGTGTTATGCTCCTGTCTGACACGAAGTGTCAGACAAGGGATAACCGAAAGCCACTGCCCCGACGGGCGTCTAGAGTGTGCAAGGATCGATGGAGGAGGCATGCAATGTATCAACCCGTCCCGAGAATTGGGATTAGTAGAGTGATTAAGGTGTGATTAGTAAGGTTAATCAGGGGTTAGGTGGTCCCGAGGGGTCCGGGAACTTAGAATGACGATTTTGCCCCTGGGTCGGGCAGAAATGTTGACTTTTATTTCGGATGGTCAATTGGAGATTGACCAGTGACCAGGACGTAGTTGAGGACGTTACGAATCCTTAGACATGTGGCACGCCCGATTCCGACATCCGAGGAGGAAGTTGTGATGTTCGGAAGGTTGAGGGCATAACCGTAATTTTGGAAAAATAGGGGGGAAAAGTTGACTTTTTGAACAATCGAGTTTTGGTAGGTTGACCTAGGATGGTTAGATAGATTCCGTCGTCCTGAGTTCGATGACAGGCGGCACGTATTCATCGGACTTACGGGGTGAGAGTTACGGGTCTAGGAAGTTTTGGTTAAAACGTAAAAATAAGTTAAAAAGAAGGGTATTTTGGTCATTGTGGCACATTGGGAATTGTGCACAGAAGAAAGGAATGGACGGCTGGGATTAGGCCAGGTGGGATAAAGGTTGAAGGGATGGTGACACATGGCAGGTGTGTAGAGGCTTCTGGTGCGATCGTGTGTGTTCACGGCTCCAACTACTTAGGTGAGCCCGTGTGTGATTGTATGGGTTGTTCTTCGACAAACACAGGGAAACAGAGTGTGAGAAGTGAGGGGAATTGATCGATCTGGGTGCAAGGGTGAGTGATTAGGGAGTTGTGAGTGTGTTAGTGAGGCAAGGCGGAGCTGGTGGCCGTGAATTGGAGGTGCAATTGTGCACGGCGGCACGGCGGAGGTGTGGAGGAATTTTGGGGAGAAACATGGAGCTGTGAGGTTGAGGTGGTGGCTACGCCGTGAGGCGAGGCAAATCGAGGCCAGGGGAGGCTGAGGAGACTGCAAGGAGTCCAACGACCACCGTGGAAGGCGGCAGTGCGCACGGCGGAGCTGAAATCGAAGGGTAAGGTTTTTTTGTTCTGTTTTGCCGTGAAATTTTAATGTGAAAGTCGTGAGTCTAGGGCTAGAGTCGAGGGAGTTGGAGGTTAGGGTGAGGCTCCTGAGGGTCCTAGGAACGGGTTGCGTGTGCTGCCGTGATGGGTGGTGCACAGGGGCGGCCGGTACGACGGAGTGCACTTGTGTGCTCTGTTTTAGCCGTGAGGTTCGAACGGCAAGTTGTGCAGTTGGGGAGTGAGTCGACGGTTCGGGTTAGCTGGGTTAGGTTTAGAGAAGTCCAGGGAAGAGGTTGGTGTAGCCTCCGTGAAGGGGGAAGACCTAGGTGGCCGGATCGTGAAACAGAGTTTTGGGGAGGTTTGAGTTCGAGCTTGAGACGACGGGTAGGAGGCCGTGTCGAGGTGATTGGAGGATGGGGATGCTTAGAGTAAGGTTGGACGAAGCTTTAGGTGAAGATAGGGAAGGAAATCGTGCAGGCACGGCGGAGAACCGTTGACGCCGGTTCAGCTGTAGCCTACTGTGTTGAACCGGGTCGACGTGAGGTTGAAGGTGCACTGTAGCTGGCGCGTGGGGCCACGCGCAGCCACTTTGGGCGGCGCGTGGAGGCGCGTGCGGCGGTTCTGGGAGAAACGGTCAACATAGTTTTTGGTCTAGGAGTCATGGTGAGTTCAATGGAGTTGGTTTCGGGTCAATCGGAAGTCGTTTGAGTGTAGTTCCGCGAGGGTGAATGTGTAGGGTCCCGGGGTTTTAAGTCTTCGGTTCGGGGATTTTTGAGGAAATTTAGGTGAGTGTTTGTAGACGTATTAGTGACGTAATTTGACGGTGTTTGACAGGATCGGGATTTCCCGAGGAAGCCGAGGAACGGGCTGGACGTTCGGGACGCGAGTAGGGCTCAGTACTGTGAGTGGACCCTTTCTCTAAACTCGAGCATGCATAACTGTTTTCTATAATTGTCTTATGGTTTTAATCATGAATTAATGTTTATCGAATATGTTTAGTCGGTTTTGCATTATTACACGTTTTTCGAGGAAAGTGGTTTTTAGCACGTTTTACGAGGAATGGTTGGTTTTTGGAGTATATATGATGAGTTTGGGATTTCAAATGATAAAGGGTTTTCAATGGTTATAAGTGGATTTTGGGGAACATGATTTCGATGATCAAAGTTTTCGATTTTAGAATCGGATTTCACTAATCGGAATTTGGTTTTAAGATTGGAAAGTGGACTCCGGATTTGGGTTCGGAATGACGGTTCTGAACGCCGGAAGGGCTTCGGACCAGTGATTTCGGATTCGGGTTTGGATGTGGATTGGAAAATGGTTTTCAAATGGTTTTGGGATTGGATTTGCTGGATCTGGATATTGGGTTTAAAGACCCGGATATATGTGACGGGGGACCGGCCGGATTGGGTTTAAAGACCCGGATTGAGTTTAAAGAGTCGGGAGTTTAAAGACTCGGATATATATATATATTGATTTTCCCCCGTAGGCCTTGAGTTTAAAGACTCGGAGTTTAAAGACTCGGATTATATTGAGGCCTGGATTGAGTTTAAAGACTCGGGAGTTTAAAGACTCGGATAGGTCCAGCAGGTTTGATCGGATAATGATGACTTGGATTTATATTTTATCATACTGTTTTCATGATGCCTATTTTGTGAATTATAAATGTTTTTATGATGATCATTATATGGTTTATAATTGTGTTTAAATAAATGGCTTGTGCATGCATGTTTTCAAAACGGAGGGTCAAACCCTGGTTTGTTTATGAAATGGTTTTTGAACTTTTATTCTTTATGGTCCACTCACACTTTCTGGTTTTTAATTGCCCTCTAGGTCGTGGAGCTAGCGTAGGGGTTGACGTTGAGGCATCGTCGGAGGCATAGAGTACTCGAGAGTTTTCCCAGAGTGTTTCCAATTTTCCGTTGTGCGTGTACTCTATGTATCGGTTTTTATGCTCTGTATAACTGTTGACTCTAGGGTTTTTTAATTCTCCTACGTCTGACAATGTAATTTGTGGTTTTCGTGAGGTTGTTTCGGTCTTTCGTTTTTGGGTTGTCAGACGGGAGCAGGGTTGAGTCCCTAATCATGGGGGATTAGGGGTGGGCCCTGACACCCAGTCTCTGCTGCAGTCGCATCCGTGATCAACCTCAAGGGTATTAAAAACAATAAAGACTGTGAGTGGACGAAAATAAATAAGTTCATAAAACACAATTTCACAAAAATATTTATGCCCTTCATTAAATCGTATGCATGCATCGAAAAACCAGTAAGTAACTATTTACTAAAAAGAACCATTAGGGCCTTAGCCCAGAAACCGCAAGACCAAATCATGTGGGTCTCTACCCAAAACCATGAATACCGAAAACCAAACATATATTATTTAAATCCGACATCCAGAATACCAATTTCAAATTCCAAGTGGGCCATCGCCCAAAACAATAACCATAAATACCATTTCCAGGAAAACATGTTTAAACCATCCTGGGCATCCCAAATGCCTAGCATCCCAGACGCTCGACGTCCCAGACATCATATCTCACGGTATAATAATAAGCAATGCGTGCTGCCCGGGGTCTCTCCGGGTCCATATCTCTGACATCCCAGATGTCTGACGTCCTAGACGTCTAATCATAGCAATCCTGCTCCTGAGTCACTATACGGTCCGGTAGCTCCGTACAATGACCCCTCGCAGGCAATGCACCGTGACTTCCTGATAGGTCCTCAAATAAGCGTTATTTTATATTATTTTATACCCTTTATACTTGACTTTTAATATTAAAATAATAAATAATTAGACAAATTAATTTATTTTGTGATATTTTTGTAGAAATAAATAAAGCTTGGAATTTGGAGCATTTTGGTGAAAGAATCGTCCCGATCAGAATTATAACGAAGAAATTATGGACGAAATATGAGAAACCACTGAAAATCGCAAGGAAATTCGGTGGGAAGCTGCTGAAATCCAGCAGCCCAAGCCAAAAATCCAGCAGCCCCCAATAGTTCCCAAAATCAGCATATTTGCCCCAAAATCAGCAACTTTTCCCCAAAATCAGCCACTTTTCCCCAAAATCAGCATATTTGCCCCAAAATCAGCATCTTTTCCCACCCAATCTCATCATTTCCATCACTTCTTCATGTACTATTTTATTGCTATTTTTATATTTTAATTTTGTACTTTTAATTAAACAATTGTGACATTCCCTCTATAAATAGGGAGGTCATTTCATGTTTTTGGGGAGTCCCCCATTAGTTTCATTCTTCCATTTCTTTCATTTTTCTTAGTTCTTAGTTCTTAGTTTAGTTATTTTGTTTCTCTCTTTTGAGAGACAATTTTGGGGACCATTTTTACTTCTTGTAGATTTTCTTATTAATTAGTTTTCTTTTAATTCTTATTCGTAATTTATGTTATTTTTATGTTATTTTCATTTCTTCTTTACTATTGTTCTTGGTATTTTCTTTCTAACATTTGTAAGTAAGAATGCAATCTCCATGTGTTTTACTTTTTGAATTTCTTTTACTTCATATGTTTTAGTGCTTAAATTTCAATTTGATGTTAAGTGTTTTATCTGCTGTCGGTGCACTTAAAGTAGAATTGAAGAGATTAAATGTTGATCGCTGTCGGCACATTTAATTATAAACTTAAGGTAAATCATGTTGTAAATGTTTGAAGCATATTGATGTTTGACGCACATTAATGGTTGATGCATTTATAATATTGAAAGATATATGTAAGTATTTGAGATGATGAAGGTAGGATTTCGTGATTGGTTTATTATGAGAAAAATGTTAGAAAGAAGTCTATTTTTAGGAGTAGTTTAAATAATGTGATTGTTAATTCGAAATTACTTACGTAAAAGTGTGGGTTTTGTCTATGAAACTACTCTATGGTTTGTAAATTCCAATTAGCATGAGCATTTGCATTTTAATTCTTAATTAGTGTTTTCTTTAATTTAGTTATAAATCTTTTCAAAACCCCCCTTCTTTATTCTTTTATTCTTTTATTCTTTTAATTCTTTTATTCTTTTATTCCTTTAATTCTTTATTCTCTAATTCTTTAATTCATTATTCTTTTATTCATCTCCCACTAACACATTATTAATGTTCCCTAATTTCCCTGGTTAAGAACGATCCCTATTTACCAATACTACATCTACACAAAAAGGGTTTAAATTGCGCAATACTCAAATTACATGTTTAAATTAATGCGTAGTTTGGGCGTAGTCACTTCCCCAGTGTCCTAGACACCTGGAGGAGACCATCACATATATATATGTATCAAGATGGTTTATGGAAAACAGTTTATCAATCATTTTAAATATCTCAAGGGCCCTTCCCGAAATTTCCATAAAACCATCACAAGTCCAAATATCTGATTTCTCAAATCCAAAACATTTATCCACATCCATTTAGGGTCCCCGACCCGAAATCACATTGATAAACCAACTGGGGCTCATGCCCGATTTTGTAAATTAACTGGGCCCACGGCCCGATTTTGTAAATCAAAGGGCCCCTGGCCCGATTGACAGGACCCATCCCAATCCCCCCGGGATTAACGTGGGATGACCCTACTCCTGTCTGACACGGAGTGTCAGACAAGGGATATTTCCGACCTTTGCCCTCCCGGGCTATCAGAGTAAGCCAGGATCCGGAGGAGGTATGTGATATCTCGGTCTCTGCTACAGTTCACATCCAATGTCAACCTGAAGGGCAGTCAAAACATTAAAAGCTGTGAGTGGACAAAAATAAAGAGTTTATAAAACATTTCATAAGAAGACATTTGTACCCTCCACTAAAAAGCATGCATGCATTCGAAAACCGTTTAACCAAAGAAACCATATGTGGGAACTAAGCCCAAAACCAAGATTGAAAGAACCATAATGAAAACGACCATACGGGACTCAGCCCAAACCATAGTAAAACCACGTACACGGGCCACTACCCAAAACCTGTGCATATCACATATCATATATCTCATTTATATCATATACACATATAATTCACACAACCAATCCTGTCACGGTTTCCAAAACTACGCGCGTGCTACCCGGGTCTCAATCCGAGTCTTCTCAAAGTCAAGATCAATATCCGCAGACCACTAACCCTACCCGAGGTAATAGTAATCATAGCCTTCTTGAGAGTAAGGAACCCAACTAGGGGGTGACTCCACTCAGTCGGTGCTCCGTGACTACTCCGGGGTCCACCCAGGCCAACGACCCTCCCCGGAGGAGATAATAGAAGTAAAGGAAGGTATATGAATACATATATATACATAACATAAACGTTCATGCTCGGTTCCCCTGAACCGTCATGATCCATAACATCCATTAAACAGGGTTCATGCCGGTTCCCATAAACCGTCATGAACCAGAATGACCTGACAAAGGTTCATGCCGGTTCCCATAAACCGTCATGAACCACAATGACCTATCTAGAGTTCATGCCGGTTCCCATAAACCGTCATGAACTTGGAAATATATCTAGGGTCCCTGACCCGAAATCATCAGTGTAAAACAACTGGGTCTCGTGCCCAAACATATGACATCAGCTGGGCATCCTGCCCGATATCTAAGGGTCAATCACGACTCCGATCATAGTGATGTGTGCAACCATCCATCCAGGACCACCCTCAATCCTGGTATGTCGCCGTGAACGAATCAACCGAAGCGACCACCACAAGATCATGGTGCACTCATCACCGATCGCTATCCTGAACCGTCAGCACTCCGAAGTCGAGCCTCCCTAGGCTGCCCGACCACGAATCGTGCATCGTGACCTCTCTGGAAGGAACACATCACAATCCGGAGGCTAGCGTCGTATCGTTGATCGCCGTGCACATAGCACCCGCCGCGACCACGATTTAGACCCGAAGGTCGTAAATAGTGTCATATACCCGAGACCAAACCAAATGGGTCTCATACCCGAGTTTATCCTTTTGGAAATCCAAAACCTTTTCATTTAAACCAATAAAGAAATACATACCCGTATAAGCACCGTATAAGGACGAAACCTCGAAATACGTGCTTATACGTAACCACATACAAATGCACCCATGGCATCATCAAACATGTAATAAAACATATAATAAACATTTATGCATGCACCAATTTAGAAAACAAGGTCCACTCACAGACCGTCCGAGCTGCCGCCTCGATTTGCGTGCCATACGGTTCCCCGAGCCGATTACCATCGAAACAATGTCCGATTGACGTGAGACTAGTCTCAAAATCTTCGTTACATCGAATAGAAGATTTCCCGTGTTGAACACTTTCCCAAATTATGGACCACGTGCCCTCAAAAGCCCCTAGAATGTCGAAAATACTGTTCATCGGCACTAACCTCCAGCAAACTGATTTTACTGTTCATGGTCGGTTCACCTGGTTTGGCCGGTCCAACTGGACCGGCGTGACCGGTTCACAGCCCTAGACACCCCATTTTTCATCCTAGTTCTTCCTTTTTGGTTCCTTTCATCCTATTTTGGTGTTTTCTATCCATTCCAATCCTTAAAACAACCTAAAAACCGCCTAAACCCATGGTTCGATTTTGAACCAAACGGTTCAAAGTTCTCAAAACTCTCCCATGGCTGCCCAGCCATCCCAAGCTTCCTTAAACCTTCCTAACATGTCCCTAGCAACCTAATGGACTCATTAAAACCATTAAAAACCAACCATAACATCAAAAATGTAAAATTGGATCAAAATGGACTTACTGTGAACCTCACGGGTTCTTCCTCCTCTCGCCGCCGTGGACGGCGGTTCAGGCCGCCCAGCAACCTCCTCAGTCTCCCTGGTCCTCTGCCTGGTCATGGGTGAAGAGTGGATGGGTTTTGGGTTGCACGGATGGGAGGAAAATGGGTGAGATCGGGTGGGTGTTTTGTGTGTGTTTGAAATGGAGAAATGAAAATGCACGGGGAAAGGAAGATGCACGAAGAGAAATTGGTGTCCATTGGATGGGTGACACTTGTCACTCATCCATTGGGCCTCTATTAAATATATGGGCCCCACTAAAGTCCAAAAGGTAAGTTATTTCGTAATTCGTGCAATAGTGCACTTGAACTTCCGTGAACCGTAACTTCGTCGTCGAACGTCCAAATTCGACGTGCCGCCTGTCTATGTATTTGTATCGTCCTTATCTACGTAGCGGTCTTCGGCCCTCGACCATCGGACCTCCCGGTCAAAAAGTCAACTATTTGCCCTATTTAACCAAAATTACCAAAATGCCCCTAAACTTCCGAACGTCATAACTTCCTCCTCGAACGTCGAAATTGAACGTGCCACCTGTCTATGAACTCATGACGTCACGAACTACGTCACGGCTATCGGTCAAAGTCCATTTGACCGCCGGAATGAAAAGTCAACGTTTTACCCACGCCTAGGGGAAAAACGGTCATTTTGCATCGTTCGTTCGATTTCGCTAAACTAATCACGGATTAGCCTCACTAATCGTGATTAGTCACTAATCTAATCTAGGTATTTGGGACGGGTCGTTACAACCTTCCCTCCTTAATTAATTTCGTCCTCGAAATTCCAACCGTTCTTCCCTCCTTAATTTAGTTCCGTTCTCGAAACTTCAACTATCTCGATTCCACATCCACCTCGTGGAAAGTAGAATCGACCTCGAAACATGTGTACACTCGTACACCCACTAACCAGAATAAAACTCGTTTGTACCCAGACGTACCATTAACGCTCATGTCACCTTGACTACATTCGACCATGTCGAATGATAGTAATCATACGTTACGAATTGACACCACTTGTCAACTCGACGGTTCCTTTCTCAAACGCTAATCTATTCTAGCGTCTGCTCCCACAGGGAGTCACCAGACCTCGCACAACTATCCACGCTGACACCTCCGACAAACTGTCACCACTTGACAGTCGCCAGTCAAAAACTGACACTATACTCACTTGTGGTTATACTAACCACCAATTTACTCATCCTGAGTATACGTATACCAATATCTAACTCGACCTGCGTGTAACCGGACCCCTCAGAAATACCATGACCCAACGCACAGTATCTAATGTCCAGTCCACGACCTCAACTAATCTGATGGTATTGGAACCAATCCGACTATCAACACGCTCACCAACCTACTACGGGTATAGCCTATATCCGTCACCAGGCACCACAAGTCTACCCGGTATCATACCTCGAACTGCGTACAAGGTACATACGTCTATCCATCAACCAGACTACAACCACCTAGGTCATAGCCAAACACGTTTCAATAATGGAGTCCATTTGTCTAATCCAGTATTAGACAAATCGAAACTCCAACCCAACATCCATTTCCCAATCCGAATCTGAATCCGTAATTTCGTAAGAAATCCCGAATTCAAACCCAGAAATCATATCCATAATCTTGTCCAAATTCGAATCCGAAATCATCATTCCATAAGCTAGCATTTGGAATAACCATTCCGAACCCAAATCCATAAAAAGAAAATCCACAGTCAAGCTCTAGAATCAAATCCTGAATCGTCACCCAGAATCCGATTCCATAACCCAATTCCAGAAATCCTCTTTCAAGTTCCAAAATCAAATCCTGAATCGTCATCCAGAAATCTGATTCTAAAACTCGAAATCTCGTTCACATCTACCGAGACGTACCAAAACTGAACCTCTCGGTTACCTGCTCAACAGATTACCCTATTACCATACGGGATTTACCTCGAAAAGAAGTTCAGTCCCATCATGTTCCACTCAAACTCTCCACCTATCTGGATCATCAAAATCACGATCCAGATCCATAACGATACCCAAAGTCCTAAACCAATTCCCACATCTAAACATATCAGTCAACGACGAGACACGTCGAGACTGTGGGTTCTCACTGACTACCTCGTATCGATCCTTGGCATTCCACCTAGAAAATCAAGGATGATACAAGACGATGACACAAAATCCATCCTCGTGAATGCAAATAAAACTCGTTGCATTCACCACGCCATGTAATCCAACATCGTCTGCCACCAAGCAGAAATGAGAAATCTAAGTCATGGAACTTCGATATGCTCAACTCCACCTGATGACCCAAGACAAATCCCGGGTCCACCAACCAATACACGATCAGCGTACTGGTGACGCAACCATCCTCTACCGTCATCTACCATCATCTACCATCATCTACCGTGGTAGAAACTGAGAAGTCACCCAAACGACTCCGAAATACCCACTACTAATGCGGAAAATCCGCATTCCATTCGTCACCTCAATCGTAACCTCTCGCGATTTCGAAGTTCCAACAAGATTGGAAACCACACACTCGGACATCAACCACGTGTCCCCCTTACCAATTTAACTCTATCTGAGATCCACTATGGGACCACAGATACCGAACATATACGTAACTCGATGGAGTCACATCCCGACTCGTGACTCACAGTCATCACACTCACATTCACCGGCACCAGCACCAGTACCAGTGCCAGCCCATAATACTATCAGTACACGCAACCAGCATCAGTATCGGCACACAGGGTGCAAATCTGACAACCCTGGATCTCCGTTCACACCGAACGGCGATCCCGTACCTCAACTCGTATTGGAGAAACTCAGCCTCCCTCGTACCTAACAACTATGAGTACAGTCATCCTGACAACTCATACGAGAAAAGGAAACGTCCTCTGAACGTCCCCGATTCCCAACAACCACAACTACAACCACTCTTTGTAGTAGTTCCTGCCACATACTCGTGTAGACCTAACTACCAAACCTCGCTATATCCAGACTCCGCATTTAACGGAATCAATCGCCGGTACCAACTACTCTGTATCCCCACTCCCGGATTCCACCGACAAGTACCAACCCTGATAACTTGCCCAACTAATCACTAACCAGTCGTAACTCGACTAACCAATGTCATCTACCAGGTCGCCCATGACCTTAGTTGCACCAAACGACAACTAAAGTAGCATGACAACCAACTATGTCTAACCGATAAATATAACCTCGACTGCGAAGTGCAGTCCCATCATAAGCTGACATGACTAGACCGACTAACGAATCCAAATCCGAATAGTCGTCCAAGTCAAACTACTCGTCAACTCACATTTCCGAACCATACACCCAAGGTAGGGTTCCACGATCATGCCTAGAGTCACTCTGAACCCAACTACTACTGCCAACCGCATTACACTCCACAATCTGACCGACTACGCGGTCTTGACATCGTAAGGACGTCAATTTAATCATACCGACAAATCAACTAGGATTCCACCTGACCACCAGATGGTCACAACACCGAATCAGTCGTCGGAACCGATCCAACGACATCGTGAAAACGATCCCAACTAACCGTCACACGATCCAAAACTCCAAAGTACTATTACATTTATCCCTTCCGTAGGGTCCCACACTGTCGCCCAAGACAGAACTATGGCAACCCCGGCATCGAATGCCGAACTAAGACATTCCACGAGTTAATCCTACTAACTATCGAATCGGCATCCCAACATCAGGTTGATCACGAACTGTAGTGACAGGACCCACCCCCGATCATCGCCTAGATAATCGGGAAGCATCCTGCTCCCGTCTGACAATCGAATCCAAAAGACCAGAAATCTAAATAATATTACATCACACCCATTGTCAGACCAGGGAGATTAAAACAAATACATCCGACTGGACGTCAAGTCCACAGTTTCACAGAGCATAATATTACAAAACAGGTTGAAGAACAAATCCTACTCTGTGAACTAACTACTCCTCAACGGAAAACTTTATGCCTCAGCCTCTGCCTCGGCGCTTGCCCCCGCACCTGTACCACAACCTTGAGGGAATTTAAAACAACAAAGTGTGAGTGGACCGAAACATAAGCTTTACAGGAAAACAGTTTTCCGAAATCGGGTTCGCCTTCCAGTTTTGTAACACGCATGCATAACTAGATATTCGAAAGGAAAAACCCCGTATTTAATCACTCGAAAACTCTTTTCCGAAACATGTGTAAAACGTTACAGAAAATCATCACAGCTCGAGTAAAATGATATAATATTACCAAAATCCACAAACCATCGTCTGGAAACATCATTTACGCAAATCAAGTAAAAATGCATCAACAATCACAATTAAACCGTTGGATCCATCTGAGTCTTTAAACCCAATATTAGGCCATCCCGGGATATCAACGAGTCTTTAAACTCAAAACATGATCAATAGGCCTCGGTGGTATCACAATAACCGAGTCTTTAAACTCACGAGTCTTTAAACTCAATCCGGGTCTTTAATCCCAATTTTCGGGCCCGCCCCCGTCATCAATAAACCAGGTCTCTAAACCCAAAACCAGATCCAACAATCAATCAGGTCTTTAAACCCAAAACCGTTTTTAAACACAATAAACCAGGATTCTTCATAAACCGTTTTCCAACATCATTCCGAAATCATATCTCGTCATAATAGGACTTATGTCCGAATTCACATGCAAATTCCAAAACATGCAATTCCCGAAATCACTTCACAATTACAATTAAACATCATAAATCCGTAACATGCATAATCATAACCAGGTACTTCATCAAAACATCATTCATGCATAAGCGAAAACCATAACCTCGAAATACGTGAAATACAATGAATATCTCGAAAAGCGTGAAAACACGTAAAACCGAAATATCATATCACCATCATAAAATCATATGTAAAACCATAAGATAAATAAGTAAAATAGTCATGCATGCCCGGTTTAGAAATCAAAAAGTCCAATCACGGTTTTAGGACGAGTCAATCGCATCCCGCGAGCTCCTCCGTAGCTTCGGAAATGTCCGGGCCTGTAAAAACGTACAAGAAGGGTTACAAACATCCTCAAATGGCTCGTATGATTTTTCCCTAATTTTCCGGATTTTTCGACGAAATAAACCTTAAGGACCTAAACTTCCGAACACCCAAAATTATCCCGAACGACTCCCGATCCACTCGAACTCTAAAGATAAAATGTTAATTAAACTGAAAGGATTAAATCTCATGTTGACCGTGATCGGAGTTAACATCACACGCGCCGTCACGCGCCGCCCAAAGTGGCTGCGCGTGAAGGCCACGCGCCAAGCTACAGTACCTTCGTCCTTACCCGAATAGACTGATAAACGGGTCTGATACCCGCGGCTCAACCCGATTAGTTCACCCTCAATTCTCAACCGATTCTTCCCGTTTTCAATCCTATTATCTTCTCTAATCAATTAATTTTAGGTCTGCATTAACGGTTAACCTCGACTAACACTAAATCGACCCAACTCAAGCTCGAACAGTCGAACAAGTCGACGCCTGGAACTCACCCAAACTAGCTCCATTTTCAAATTAACTTCACCAGTAGCTTAAGGGGACTTAGACGAACTCAATGGCACAAACAATTTAACTCGCCGTTACCTGGAAGTCATCGTCCTCAACACTGGTTTTCCTCTGAAACTGAGACTCAGGTTCCCGGCCAACCAGTCCTCCTCCTCCTTCGATTTTTGCACGGTTGTGCTCGTAGTGACCCCAGAAGTCTAACATGGCCCTTGGTTTCGTTCAACACGCCTCAGGAATTAAATTCGATTTTTCCCTCCAACTGGTTCTTCTCTGAACTGGTACCTGAGCTCCTGAGCAATCCTTGCTCAATTCACTTGATCTCGTGCACGGTTATGTTTCTGCTGCTTCCAGAAAGCTCTCTGTGTGTCTGAATTGGTCCCAAAACCCGTAGGAATTGAACTCTGAGATTTCCCCCCAAAAACCCGAAAATGGTTCTTCACTGTTTCTCTCAATCTCAGCCTTCACACTGATGCACAAACGACCCCAAATGAATCCTCGCTTCATTCCCATACACGGTTAATCGATAGAATGGCAAACAGCCAGTGGGAGACCCAACTGAGGTCTCTGAAAATGTCCCCCACGCACACAGAAGCCATGGCCATTTCTTTAACCCAGCCCGTGCTCTATGTGGCCTCAGTCCGTTCACCAATGTCCCCTACTGCCTCAATTAACTTAAACAATGCATCTGATCAATCCACTAGGCCATAAACAATTGCACGCACAAGACACCACGGCCGTGCACTCTGTTTTCCACGGTGGTGAACAGTACCCCGTGTAAAAAGACCAAAATGCCCTACAACTTCCGTGACCCGTAACTCGGTCACCCGATGTCCGTTTCACGCGTGCCGCCTGTCGTTGTACTCGGGACCTCGAGACGAACCTAACGGTCTTCGAATCATGTGAAAACCCATTGTCAAACAAAAAGTCAACTGTTTCCCATATAACGTCCAAATTACGATAATGCCCCTGAACTTCCGAACATCATAACTTTCGCCTCGAGCGTCCGAATCGGACGTGCCACCTGTCTATGAACTCGTGACGTCCCGAACTGCGTCACGGTCATCGTTCAACGTCCGTTCGACCTCCCAATCAGAAAGTCAACAAATTGACCACACGAATCACAGTTATAAAAACGTCATTTTATTCAATATTTTACAATATTACATTTTCAGAATCTCCGGGGCGTTACAATCTCCCCCCTTAAGAAATTTCGTCCCGAAATTTCAAGGAAACAAGTAGGGGAACTGTTCTCGTATCTGCGCCTCGGGTTCCCATGTG
The DNA here is from genome assembly GCA_032719365.1 of Prinsepia uniflora. Taxonomy (NCBI): domain Eukaryota; kingdom Viridiplantae; phylum Streptophyta; class Magnoliopsida; order Rosales; family Rosaceae; genus Prinsepia; species Prinsepia uniflora. Next base: position 3,549,108 of record CM064870.1, on the reverse strand, counting down.
GCTTCCTCCACATTCTGGTTCCTCCAAAGAACCTTTACCAGAGGAACGGTCTTCCGACGTAGCACCTTATCCTTCCTGTCCAAAATCTGCACCGGCTGTTCCTCAAAGCTCAAGTCTTCTCGGAGTTCAATGGGTTGTTCCTCCAGTACATGAGATGCGTCAAACACATATTTCCGCAACATCGACACATGAAAAACATCGTGGACCCTCGAAAGTTCTGGCGGTAGTGCTAACATGTAGGCCACCCGGCCAATCCTCTCGGTAATCTCATACGGTCCGATATAACGAGGGCTCAACTTCCCTCGCCTGCCGAATCTCACCACACCCTTCCAAGGGGACAGTTTCAGAAATACCCGATCTCCGACTGCAAACTCATGATCTCTAATCCGATGGTCCACATAGCGCTCTTTTGTCTATCTTGGGCTGCCTTGAGCCGATCTCTGATGAGTTTGACCTTCTCGGTTGTCAATTCCACCAACTCGGATTTAGTCAGTTTCCTTTCACCCACATCCGTCCAACACAACGGGGTTCTACACTGCCGTCCGTACAAGGCTTCGTACGGAGTCATCCCAATGCTCGCCTGATAGCTGTTATTGTAGGAAAATTCCATCAAGGCTAGGTGTGATTCCCAAGTGTCCTGAAATTGCAAAACGCAAGCTCGTATCATATCCTCCAATATCTGGATGGTCCGCTCAGACTGGCCGTCAGTCTGAGGATGAAATGCAGTATTGAAACGGAGTTTCATCCCAAAGGCTTCCTGTAGACTTTGCCAAAACCGAGAAGTAAACCTCAGGTCTCTGTTCGAAACTATTGATTCCGGAGTACCGTGCAACCAGATGATTTCATCAATAAACAACTGAGCCAACTGTGACATCCTGAAGTTCTCTCGCACCGGCAAGAAATGAGCTGATTTCGTAAGCCTGTCCACAATCACCCAAACTCCATCGTGACCTCTGGGTGTCCTAGGAAGCCCAAACACAAAATCCATCGTTACATGATCCCATTTCCATTCCGAGATAGGTAGGGGTTGCAAGGCTCCATAAGGTCGTTGTCTCTCAGCCTTCACTTGCTGGCAAATCAGACACCTGCTGACAAACTCGGCAATCTCCCGCTTCATACCCGGCCACCAGTAGTGTTCTCGCAAGGTACGATACATCTTGGTCCCACCAGGATGCATCGCGTAGGCCGAACTATGAGCCTCGTCCAAGATCTCCTTCTTCAGTTCCTCAACGTCGGGCACACACAACCGTCCTTCTTTTAGAAAGCTCCATCCTCCCTGACTGTGAAATCTAGCCGCTCACCGGCTTCCACTTCAATCCGAAGTACACACGAGACAGGATCTTGAGATTGAGCCTCAACGATCCGATCGATTAAGAGTGGTCTCACGTGGAAGTTAGCCAGCAAGACACCTTGGCTATCCAGTCCCAAATCAATGCTAGTCTTGCGGAGTTCAACCAAAAGTGGCAAATGAACCGTCTGTAGGTGTGCTACAGAATGCGTCGACTTCCGGCTTAGAGCATCAGCCACCACATTGGCTTTTCCAGGGTGGTACTCAATCGTGCAATCATAATCCTTAATTAGCTCTATCCACCGTCGTTGCCTCACATTTAACTCCCTCCGAGTGAACAAGTACTTCAGGCTTTTGTGATCCGTGAACATTCTGCAAGTAGCACCATACAAGTGATGTCTCCAAATTTTTAACGCATGCACACCAGCAGCTAATTCCAAGTCGTGCGTCGGATAATTGCGCTCATGCGGCTTCAACTGGCGCAAAGCATAGGCAATCACTTTCCCATGCTGCATTAGTACACATCCCAAACCCTGTAAGGATGCATCACTGTACACCTCGAATTCCCCGCTGTCGTCTGGAAGGGTCAGTATAGGAGCAGATGTCAACCTTTCCTTTAGCTCCCGAAAACTACGCTCATATTCGTCATCCCAGTCAAACTTGACTCCCTTCCGCGTCAGTCGCGTCAACGGGGCAGCAATGGTAGAGAAACCCTCTACGAACCTCCTGTAGTAACCAGCCAAACCCAAGAAACTTCTGATTTCAGTGACGGTCCTCAGTTGTTCCCACTTCGCCACTGCCTCAATTTTCTGAGAATCCACACTGATCCCGTCAGTTGAGATCACATGCCCCAAGAAACTCACGCTCGTCAACCAAAACTGACATTTGCTGAGCTTCGCATACAACTGGTTTTCCCTCAAGGTACCTAGCACCATCCTTAAGTGCTCCTCGTGCGCTTCCGCACTCCTCGAGTAGACTAGGATATCGTCGATGAACACGATGACAAAGCGATCCAAGTATGGCTGCAACACTCGGTTCATCAAATCCATAAACGCTGCGGGTGCGTTGGTCAAACCAAATGGCATCACCAGGAACTCATAATGACCATATCGGGTCCTAAAGGCTGTCTTGGGTACATCCTCATCCTTAACCCGCAACTGATGATACCCAGAACGAATATCAATTTTGGAGAAGTACTGCGCTCCTCGCAACTGATCGAACAAATCATCGATCCGAGGCAACGGGTATTTGTTCCTGACTGTTACTTTATTCAATTGCCTGTAATCAATGCAGAGTCTCAAACTCCCATCCTTTTTCTTCACAAACAACACCAGGGCTCCCCAGGGGGATACACTCGGTCGAATAAATCCCATCTCAAGTAATTCTTGTAACTGTACCTTCAGTTCTTTCAACTCAGCTGGCGCCATACGATACGGAGTCTGAGTGATAGGTTGCGTACCTGGAACCAGATCAATAGTGAACTCGACATCTCGATGCGGTGGCAATCCCGGTAGATCCTCCGGAAAGACATCTGGGAACTCCCGTACTATCGGTACATCGTCCACCCTCAATGGTGCAGCTCGTGAGTCCATCACTTGGGCTAAGTATCCCTGTCGCCCCTTCCTCAACAACTTACTTGCCTTCAGGGCTGAAATCACTCTGACAGAAGTTGCTCGTTGTATTCCTTGAAAGGTGGTTTTCAGTAACCCCGAGCTCCGAAAAGTAACCTTCTTATCGACACATTCGATAGAAGCATGATGGAGCGTCAACCAATCCATTCCCAAAATGACATCAAAGTCGTGCAAGTCCAAGAGTATCAAGTCTGCTACCAACCCAACGTCACCTACCATTACGGGACACTCCCGCAAAACATGGTTCACCACAAATACATCTCCTGTGGGTGTACTCACACCCAAGTCACAGTCCAAAGCGGACACCTCTCTACCCGCCAACAACTCACAGTCCCGTGATATAAATGAATGAGTAGCTCCGGGATCAATTAAAGCACAAACATCATGCCCAAAGATCGTGAATGTACCTGTCACAACACCAGGTGCTGCCCTGGCCACCTGCTGCGTAACAGCAAAAACTCGGGCCTGTGGTCCACCTGCTCGCCCACGGCCCCGGCCCCTCTGTCCATTAGCCGCTCCAGCACCACCTCCTCTAGTACTCCCAGTCCCAGAAACTGCAGCTGTGCTTCGTCCCTGCTCTGCTCCACCCCGACCTGTGCCACCACCCTGTGGCAAAGATGGACACTCCCTCCGATAGTGGCCCCGCTCGCCACAGAAGAAACAGATAACACTGGAAGCATCGCGAGCAAAACCACCACTCTGCCGTCCTGTGGAAGCAACCGAAGTCGCGCTCGCCTGCGGAGCAATCTGCGCCCTAGGCGCTCGGAATCCGGGACTCTGATAGTTACCAGGCCTGCCATAACGATCGTTGCCTGCAGATGAGGCTCCACCATAACGTCATTTCTTCGGGGCTCTCTGACCATACGATCCAGGATATGAACGCTTTCGACATTGTCCACCACCAGAGTACTGTGAACGTGTCGGGAGACTGGCCTCAACCCGCACTGTGGCATCTGACAACTCTCGGAGAGTGCTAAAAGCTCCGGCCGTCACAATGGCCCGTATCTCACCCCATAGGCCAAGCTCAAACCTACGACATTTCTCAGCCTCAGTAGATACAAAGGTATGAGCAAAACGGGCTAGCATCTGGAACTTCTGCTCATACTCAGCTACCGACATGCTCCCCTGTTGGAGCTGCAGAAACTCGGTCTCCCTAGCATCACGGAATGAACGGGGATAATACTGATCCAGAAACCGTTCACGAAAGGTCTCCCAAGTCACTGTACGGGCATCCCAACCCGACAACTCCAGAGTATACCACCACTCATAAGCAGATCCATCAAGCAAAGAGGTAGCCAATACAACTCGCTCCTCAGGAGGACAGTGCATCACAAAAAAAATCCGCTCGAACCGAGAAATCCAACGGTGAGCATCCTCGGGATCCGCTCCACCACTAAACACCGTAGCCCCAAGACGCTGGGCTCGCTCGATCGAAGCACTCTCGGCATCACTATCAGGTCGTGGAGGGGGTTTGCGTCGCAAAGGCATGGTCGATCGTCCTTCCCTGAAAGAGGCATAAGTTAGTACAATAATCAAGGCACACCCGAGTGCCAGACACGAATCGTAAACCTAGGCTATGATACCAATTGACAGGACCCACCCCGATCATCGCCTCGATAATCGAGAAGCATCCTGCTCCCGTCTGACAATCGAATCCAAAAGACTGGAAAACTAAATAATATTACATCACACCCATTGTCAGACCAGGGAGATTAAAACAAATACATCCGACTGGACGTCAAGTCCACAGTTTCACAGAGCATAATATTACAAAACAGGTTGAAGAACAAATCCTACTCTGTGAACTAACTACTCCGCAACGGAAAACTTTATGCCTCAGCCTTTGCCTCGGCGCTTGCCCCCGCACTTGTACCACGACCTGGAGGGAATTTAAAACAACAAAGTGTGAGTGGACCGAAACATAAGTTTTATAGGAAAACAGTTTTCCGAAATCGGGTTCGCCCTCCAGTTTTGTAGCACGCATGCATAACTAGATATTCGAAAGGAAAAACCCCGTATTTAATCACTCGAAAACTCTTTTCCGAAACATGTGCAAAACATTACAGAAAATCATCACAGCTCGAGTAAAATGATATAATATTACCAAAATCCACAAACCGTCGTCTGGAAACATCATTTACGCAAATCAAGTAAAAATGCATCAACAATCACAATTAAACCGTTGGATCCATTCGAGTCTTTAAACCCAATATTAGGCCATCCCCGAATATCGACGAGTCTTTAAACTCAAAACATGATCAATAGGCCTCACGGGTATCACAATAACCGAGTCTTTAAACTCACGAGTCTTTAAACTCAATCCGGGTCTTTATTCCCAATTTTCGGGCCCGCCCCCGTCATCAATAAACCGGGTCTTTAAACCCAAAACTAGATCCAACAATCAACCGGGTCTTTAAACCCAAAACCGTTTTTAAACACAATAAACCAGGATTCTTCATAAACCGTTTTACAACATCATTCCGAAATCATATCTCGTCATAATAGGACTTATGTCCGAATTCACATGCAAATTCCAAAACATGCAATTCCCGAAATCACTTCACAATTACAATTAAACATCATAAATCCGTAACATGCATAATCATAACCAGGTACTTCATCAAAACATCATTCATGCATAAGCAAAAACCATAACCTCAAAATGCGTGAAATACGATGAATATCTCGAAAAGCGTGAAAACACGTAAAACCGAAATATCATATCACCATCATAAAATCATATGTAAAACCATAAGATAAATAAGTAAAATAGTCATGCATGCCCGGTTTAGAAATCAAAAAGTCTAATCACGGTTTTAGGACACGTCAATCGCGTCCCGCGAGCTCCTCCGTAGCTTCGGAAATGTCCGGGCCTGTAAAAACGTACAAGAAGGGTTACAAACATCCTCAAATGGCTCGTATGATTTTTCCCTACTTTTTCGGATTTTTCGACGAAATAAACCTTAAGGACCTAAACTTCCAAACTCCCGAAATTATCCCGAACGACTCCTGATCCACTCGAACTCTAAAGATAAAATGTTAATTAAACTGAAAGGATTAAATCTCATGTTGACCGTGATCGGAGTTAACATCACACGCGCCGTCACGCGCCGCCCAAAGTGGTTGCGCGTGAAGGCCACGCGCCAAGCTACAGTACCTTCGTCCTTACCCGAATAGACTGATAAACGGGTCTGATACCCGCGGCTCAACCCGATTAGTTCACCCTCAATTCTCAACCGATTCTTCCCGTTTTCAATCCTATTATCTTCTCTAATCAATTAATTTTAGATCTGCATTAACGGTTAACCTCGACTAACACTAAATCGACCCAACTCAAGCTCGAACAGTCGAACAAGTCGACGCCTGGAACTCACCCAAACTAGCTCCATTTTCAAATTAACTTCACCAGTAGCTTAACGGGACTTAGACGAACTCAATGGCACAAACAATTTAACTCGCCGTTACCTGGAAGTCGTCATCCTCAACACTGGTTCTCCTCTGAAACTGAGACTCAGGTTCCCGGCCAACCAGTCCTCCTCCTCCTTCGATTTTTGCACGGTTGTGCTCGTAGTGACCCCAGAAGTCTAACACGGCCCTTGGTTTCGTTCAACACGCCTCAGGAATTAAATTCGATTTTTCCCTCCAATTGGTTCTTCTCTGAACTGGTACCTAAGCTCCTGAGCAATCCTTGCTCAATTCACTTGATCTCGTGCACGGTTATGTTTCTGCTGCTCTCAGAAAGCTCTCTGTGTGTCTGAATTGGTCCCAAAACCCGTAGGAATTGAACTCTGAGATTTCCCCCCAAAAACCCGAAAATGGTTCTTCACTGTTTCTCTCAATCTCAGCCTTCACACTGATGCACAAACGACCCCAAATGAATCCTCGCTTCATTCCCATACACGGTTAATCGATAGAATGGCAAACAGCCAGTGGGAGACCCAACTGAGGTATCTGAAAATGTCCCCCATGCACACAGAAGCCATGGCCATTTCTTTAACCCAGCCCGTGCTCTGTGTGGCCTCAGTCCGTTCACCAATGTCCCCCACTGCCTCAATTAACTTAAACAATGCATCTGATCAATCCACTAGGCCATAAACAATTGCACGCACAAGACACCACGGCCTTGCACTCTGTTTTCCACGGTTGTGAACAGTACCCCGTGTAAAAAGACCAAAATGCCCTCAGGGCAAAAATTACCAAAATGCCCTCCAACTTCCGTGACCCGTAACTCGGTCACCCGATGTCTGTTTCACGCGTGCCGCCTGTCGTTGTACTCGGGACCTCGAGACGAACCTAACGGTCTTCGAATCATGTGAAAACCCATTGTCAAACAAAAAGTCAACTTTTTCCCATATAACATCCAAATTACAATAATGCCCCTGAACTTCCGAACATCATAACTTTCGCCTCGAGCGTCCGAATCGGACGTGCCACCTGTCTATGAACTCGTGATGTCCCGAACTGCGTCACGGTCATCGTTCAACGTCCGTTCGACCTCCCAATCAAAAAGTCAACAAATTGACCACACGAATCACAGGGATAAAAACGTCATTTTATTCAATATTTTACAATATTACATTTTCAGAATGTCTGGGGCGTTACATGTAGCCCATTGAGATATCACATCCTCGACCTGCGCGCACAAAAAGAGCAAACCTGCTCTGATAAGCAATCCTATGCTCTGATACCACGTTGACAGGACCCATCCTAATCCCCTCGGGATTAACGTGGGATGACCCTGCTCCCGTCTGACACGGAGTGTCAGACAAGGGATATTTCCGACCTTTGCCCTCCCGGGCTATCAGAGTACGCCATGATCCGGAGGAGGTATGTGATATCTCGGTCTCTGCTACAGTCCACATCCAATGTCAACCTGAAGGGCAGTCAAAACATTAAAAGCTGTGAGTGGACAAAAATAAAGAGTTTATAAAACATTTCATAAGAAGACATTTGTACCATCCACTAAAAAGCATGCATGCATTCGAAAAACGTTTAACCAAAGAAACCATATATGGGAACTAAGCCCAAAACCAAGATTGAAAGAACCATAATGAAAACGACCATACGGGACTCAGCCCAAACCATAGTAAAACCACGTACACGGACCACTGCCCAAAACCTGTGCATATCACATATCATATATCTCATTTATATCATATACACATATAATTCACACAACCGATCCTGTCACGGTTTCCAAAGCTACGCGCGTGCTACCCGGGTCTCAATCTGAGTCTTCTCAAAGTCAAGATCAATGTCCGCAGACCACTAACCCTACCCGAGGTAATAGTAATCATAGCCTTCCTGAGAGTAAGGAACCCAACTAGGGGGTGACTCCACTCAGTCGGTGCTCCGTGACTACTCCGGGGTCCACCCAGGCCAACGACCCTCCCCGGAGGAGATAATAGAAGTAAAGGAAGGTATATGAATACATATATATACATAACATAAACGTTCATGCTCGGTTCCCCTGAACCGTCATGATCCATAACATCCATTAAACAGGGTTCATGCTGGTTCCCATAAACCGTCATGAACCAGAATGACCTGACAAAGGTTCATGCCGGTTCCCATAAACCGTCATGAACCACAATGACCTTTCCAGAGTTCATGCCGGTTCCCATAAACCGTCATGAACTTGGAAATATATCTAGGGTCCCTGACCCGAAATGTAACACCCCGGAAATTCGAGGATTCTCATTTTGTAATTTAATGTGTGATTTGACGATTTTACCCTTGTGATTGGTATGGTCAAATTGTTGACTTTTTGATTGATGAACTAAATGGACTTTGACCTATGACCGTGACGTAGTTCGGGACGTCACGAGTTCATAGACAGGTGGCACGTCCGATTCGGACGATCAGGGTGAAAGTTATGGCTATCGGAAGTTCAGGGGCATTACCGTAATTTGGACTCTCGGGGGAAAATGTTGACTTTTCTTTTGGCAACTAATTTTCAGTTGACTCAAGGACCGTTGGGTAGGCCTCGACGTCCTGAGTCCGTAGACAAGCGGCACGCCGAAATCGGACTTCGTACGAGGAAGTTATGGTCAGAAACGTGAATTCGGGAAGTTCGTGTCTCGGTTTTCGTGTCGAATATTATATTCAGAAATTCTGATTGAAGGACACCTGGGGAGTGACAAGTGTCACTCACCCATTGGCTAGATTGGATCAGATCCACTATTGAATTAATTAACATTTGAATCAGCTTTAAATTTCAGCCTTTGGATTGGAAACCCCAGATCAGATCTCAGCCCTTGATCTAATCTGGAGATTCAATCTGAGCCATCCATTTCCTTCCCTCCATTTCTTTATAATTCATACCCGCAGAGCACATTCAGCCATTTCGATCCAACATTCCAGCCAACCTTCCACTCACTGTGTCTGCATAGTGGGGGACTTCCTGGTGTGACTGAACGGCGGCAGTGACCACGGCGGAGGACGGCGGCGAGGAAGGAACCAGGGGAACCCGAAACGGTTTCAAAAACAGGTTTTTGATACATCCTTTTCCCACGTTCAATTTAGTCCATTATGATTCCTAATCAACCCTAGGAACACCCAGGACCTTCTGGAATCGAACTCGTGGCCGGTGGAGCTCAGGGCGGTGGCTAAACGGCGACGGGAGGCCAGGGCTGTTCTTCGAGGTAGGCCTTCGATTCAATCCGTTTTTCTCAAATGTAATTACGTGGAACTAATCTAGGATTTAAGGCGAGTAAATACGAATTGAAAGGAACCAAAATGACCCAGAAATGAAGGAATGGCAACCGGGTCATGATCGCGGGTCTGATCGACCCGAGTTGCAGGAAAACGGGTCAACCCGTCTGAGGACAGTGGTGCTGACGTGGCACCCTGTCAGTCTGTCAGATGACGTGGACCAACCGTGAGCCGACACGTGTCACATGTCAGTGCACAGTCAGCACTGACATGTCAGTGACGTGGACCAGTCAGGGACTGCCACGTGTCACTGACATGTCAGTGACGTGGACCAGTGCCGTGCTGACACGTGGCACATGTCAGATCTGACACGTGGTCTGACAGATCAGCAGGGTGGACCAATAGGATGTTGACACGTGGCACCTGTCAGAGTCTGACATGTCAGACCTGACAGCTGTCAGATGACGTCAGCATGACGTCATGCTGACGTCAGCAGTGACGTCAGCGATGACGTCAGCAGGAACTGTTCCTGCGTTGACCGCCACGTTGACCGGCGCGTGGGGGCGCGTGTGAATAGTGTTTCTGGTGGGACCACCACCATTCTTTAGGTTTCGACGATCCGGATCCAATGGCGGTGGTTTCGGGTCGATCGGAGATCATTAAGTTGGTCAAAATAAGGTTTATTGCCTTGGGAAGCGCGTTCGGGCCGCTTTTCCGGGTCGGTTTCGACCTAGGCTTTCATGGTTGAATGTTGGGGGTTTATTTTGACCTTTACGAATACTTGGACTTGACAGGGATTGTACATTTGTACCAGGACGAGGGTATACGTTCGGTTTCTAGCAGGATTGTACTGTGAGTGGGCCATTTTCTTAAACCCTTGTGTGCATAAATGTTTTCTGGTTTTATTATACTTATTCACATGCTAAAACAATGATGGTTTTGATGATATGGAAAATGTGGTTATGGCACGTTTCACGGTATTTGGGCTTGAGACCCGTTTGATGAAACTTAATGATTGATTCGATATATATATGTTTTGTATGTGGATATCAATAAAATGTATTTAGTACTGCACTGTATAGATCCTTCCATATTATATTGTCTCCTCCGGATGAGGTACCCCGGAGAGGTCACGGACGTCTAGTACGTCCAGCGTCTATGACGCTAAGCATCGGGGATGCTGTACCCGAACGGGGTTCGGGGATTGAACTCGGAAATTGAGACCCGAGTGGCACGCGTAGCCTTGTGATTGTGACCTTATTGACGTCAGGGACGTCAGACATCAGGGATGTCGGGATTGGAGTGTATAGTGCAGCAACTAAAATTATGGTTATGGTTTTGCTATATGCCTTATGGTTCATATTATATGGTTTATGATTTTGGAATTATGGTGCACGCATATTTGGAAAACGGAGGGGTAAATTATATGTTTTACTTATCAAACGATTTCATAAACTTGTGTTTCGGTCCACTCACCCTTACTGTTTTGATAACCCCTCCAGGTCGGGAAACTGAGGTAGAGGAGGAACCAGAGGCTGAGGCATAGATCTACTTCTGCGTACCTGAACCCCTGCTGGGCGGTGTACCCGCAGGATTACTTTAGAGTCGTGCTCGCAAATTTGTAATTTTGGATTATATCCCTTGTCTGACATTCGTTTAATTCGGATTTTATGTATGACTTTAATTTGGTTATTTATGCTTTTAAATGTTTTGAGGTTAAAATTGGTATGAATTATTGGGTGTCAGACGGGAGCAGGGCACGTCCCCTTGTGGTCCCTGTGGGATCGGGGCGGGTCCTGTTAGCTTGGTATCAGAGCACTAGGTTGTGGTCAGTACTAGGGTATTGGTCTGCATGCTAGACTAGCGATTAGTACTAGTTACTTTTCGACCTTTAAGAATATTGTTTTCTGATCTATGCCTCTTGACAGTTGGTTATGCCTCCTAGGAGAATTCCGCATACTCGAACGGACGAGGATCTAGAAAGAGAGATGGAATGCGCGAGCATCGAAAGGGCTCAACGTTTGGGAGCCACTCCTTTCTGCGGGGGATCAAACCCCGAGGATGCTCACGATTGGATCACCAAGTGGGAGAGGATCTTCTCGGTGATGCACTGCCCTCCGGGCGAACGAGTGACTCTGGCGGCCTTCTTACTGGAGGGAGGAGCCTACCAGTGGTGGCACGGACTCGAAATGTCCGGGTGGTCTGTCCATACCACTACCTGGGAAGCTTTCCGTTCCAGGTTTCTGGATCAGTACTACCCGCGATCCTTCCGCGCGGCGCGGGAGGCGGAATTCCTGCGGCTGGAGCAGGGTGACATGTCTGTTTCAGACTACGAGCAAACATTCGGGAGACTTTCCCGGTTCGCTGCCTCATTCGTAAGCACGGAGGAGGACGAATGCCAGCGGTTTGAGCTTGGACTCCGAGGGGAGATCCGGGCCAGTGTGACTGCTACCACTCATGCTTCTCTGAGGGATATGGTCGACGCAGCGGTGCGTGTCGAGGCCAGTCTGGCGGCACACCAATCACGACAACCTTCGGGGGAGGGGCGACGTCAGGATCGCCCACATCATGGGCCATCGGGCCGGAAGAACAACAGGGGAGGGAGCTACAGAGGAGCACCCTCATCCTTCAAGGGTCGTGGCTGGTCGGGTCGACGTGGAGGCTCTCAGGGCAGAGGATCTGGACACAACTCTGGGCAGCACTCATCTTGGAGTGGTGCATCTGGTGGGCATTCGGGCAGGCCAAGGCCAGTAACTTGTTTTGCTTGCGGAGAGGAAGGCCACTATGCCTGCGATTGTCCGCAGTTGTCCAAAAACAACGACGCTGGGGGCTCGAGTGTGGTGCAGAGCACGGCGTCCCACACTAACGGAGGTCGCGGTCAGGGAGGTGACCGTGGTGCTGGACGTGGCGCGCGCGGGCGCGGACGGAACGGAGGGCCGAGGGCCCAAGTGTTTGCAATGACCCAGCAGCAGGCGAGGACTGCTCCAGGCGTGGTCACAGGTACACTACATATCTTTAATTTTCTTGTACGTGTATTAATGGATGCGGGGGCTACACATTCTTTTATTTCGAGGAGTTGTGCTGGTTTGCTTGATTGTGTGGTATCAGCCTTAGATTGCGAAATGGGTGTTGGCACCCCGATGGGTACCGTGTACCTTGTGAATCAGGTGATTCGGAGGTGCCCGGTAAGAATTGAGGATGTGGATTTACCAGCAGACTTAATTATTCTGGATATCCACGACTTCGATATAATCCTAGGGATGGATTGGCTGTCGGAGCACGGATCGCTCATCGACTGCTGTAGCAAGCAAGTAATTTTGCGGAGCCCGGGTTTGCCGGAAGTTATCTTTCAGGGGGAACGTGATGGTTCGCCTCCTGAAGTGATTTCGTCACTTACTGCTACCAAACTTCTACGGAAGGGATGCCAGGGCTATCTGGCGCATGTCGTGCCGGAACGGGTCGATACTCCGGTCATCGACGAAATACCGGTGGTCTGTGAGTTTCCGGATGTATTCCCGGAAGACTTACCTGGATTGCCACCATCGCGGGAGATTGAGTTTACTATTGAACTACTCCCGGGTACCCGACCTATATCCCAGGCACCATACCGGATGGCGCCGGCCGAGTTACGAGAACTCAAGACTCAATTGCAGGAGTTGGTAGATTTGGGATATGTCCGACCGAGCACTTCACCGTGGGGAGCACCGGTGTTGTTCGTGAAGAAGAAGGAAGGAAGTCTCCGTTTATGTATTGATTATCGACAACTCAACAAGGTGACATTGAGGAACCAGTATCCTCTACCCAGGATTGATGACCTTTTCGACCAGTTGCGGGGAGCTCAGTGCTTCTCGAAAATTTATTTGCGGTCTGGGTATCACCAACTGAGGATTTCGGAGGAGGATATTCCGAAAACTGCTTTTCGAACCCGTTACGGGCACTACGAGTTCCTTGTTATGCCATTTGGTTTGACGAATGCTCCAGCAGCATTCATGGATCTAATGAACCGGGTCTTCCGACCCTACCTGGATAAGTTCGTGATTGTGTTCATCGATGATATTTTGGTATACTCGAGGAGTGCCCGTGCACATGAAGAACATCTACGGTTGGTCTTGGAGAATCTGAGACAAGAACAATTGTATGCCAAGCTGAGCAAGTGTCAGTTTTGGCTGAGCAGTATTGGTTTTCTGGGACACGTGATATCGACGGATGGGATTTGCGTGGATCCCCAGAAAACAGAAGCGGTGACCAACTGGGCTAGACCGACAACGGTGACCGAGGTGCGGAGTTTCGTCGGATTAGCAGGTTACTACCGGAGATTCGTGGAGGGTTTCTCCAAAATTGCTGCACCATTGACTCGTCTGACTCGGAAAGGAGTAAAGTTTATCTGGGACGAGCAGTGCGATCGGATCTTTCAAGAGTTGAAGGATCGATTGACCACTGCACCTGTCCTTGCATTGCCGGACGACAGTGGAGAGTTTGTAGTTTTCAGTGATGCTTCACTGCAAGGTTTGGGCTGCGTGTTGATGCAAACTGGCAAGGTTATCGCCTATGCATCCCGGCAGCTGAAGACTCATGAGTTGAACTACCCTACCCATGATTTGGAGTTGGCGGCGGTGGTTCATGCTCTCAAGATCTGGAGACATTATCTGTTCGGCGCAACGTGTCGAATATACACCGACCACCAGAGTCTTAAATACTTATTCACTCAGAAGGAGCTCAACATGAGACAACGGAGATGGTTGGAGCTACTGAAGGACTATGACTGTACGATCGAGTACCATCCGGGTAAGGCCAATGTGGTGGCGGATGCACTCAGCAGGAAATCTGCGGGAACTATTGCACACCTAGGGATGGTGTATCTTCCCTTGTTAGTGGAACTCCGGAAGACGGGAGTTATCTTGGGTACTGACGAGCATGGAGCTTTGTTGGCCAGCTTCCATGTACGACCTGTACTGATTGATCGGATCATCGAAGCACAACTGCAGGATCCGATACTCTGTATTTACAGAATTGAGGTCGATGCGGATGGGAGACAGGATTTTACCATCCGGGACGATGGAGCACTGGTGAAATTGGGCCGTTTGTGCGTACCTGCAGTGGCAGAGTTACGGGCCGAGATACTGGAGGAGGCCCACAGTTCGGCCTATGCTATGCATCCGGGAGGTACAAAGATGTACCGTACCCTCCGGAACCATTATTGGTGGCCAGGAATGAAGAAGGATATCGCTGTGTTCGTGAGCAAATGCTTAACCTGTCAGCAGGTTAAGGCGGAACGGCAGAGACCGTATGGGGCTATGCAGCCACTTCCGATCCCTGAGTGGAAGTGGGATCACATCACCATGGACTTCGTCTTTAAGTTACCGAGGACTCAGAGTGGAGTGGACGGAGTATGGGTGATCGTGGATCGGTTAACCAAATCAGCCCATTTTCTGCCAGTTCAGGAAACCTATAAACCTAACCGACTGGCTCAGCTGTTTGTGAAGGAAATCATACGACTTCATGGTACGCCGGAATCGATCGTGTCTGATCGTGATCCGCGTTTCACTTCCAGGTTCTGGCGGAGTTTGCAAGCTACTCTGGGAACAAACCTACGTTTCAGTACTGCTTTCCATCCACAGACCGATGGACAGTCTGAGAGAACCATTCAAACCCTGGAGGACATGATGAGGTCATGTGTACTACAGTTTCAAGACTCTTGGGATACTCATTTGCCATTAATGGAATTCGCTTACAACAACAGCTATCAGGCAAGCATCGGGATGGCACCTTATGAGGCACTGTATGGCCGACAGTGCAGGACACCTATCTGCTGGACGGAGGTAGGAGAGCGAGCGGCTGTAGGGCCGGAGATGATGGACTTAACCATGGAAACTGTTCGCGTGATCAAGGAAAGATTGAAGGTGGCACAGGATCGCCAGAAGAGTTATGCCGACCGACGGATTCGAGACTTGGAGTTTGAAGTGGGAGATTTTGTCTTCCTGAAGTTGTCTCCGTGGAAAGGGATTATCCGTTTTGGCCGACGGGGGAAACTGAGTCCGCGTTTTATCGGACCTTATGAAATCGTGGAGAGAATTGGCAGAGTTGCATACAGATTGGCGCTACCTCCAGAACTATCAAGAGTTCACGATGTTTTCCACGTATCGATGTTGCGGATGTACGTACGTGATGCTTCTCATGTACTTGGGGAACAACCTGTCGAACTACGGGAGGATTTGAGCTTTGAAGAACAACCAGTACAGATCTTGGATCGGAAGGACAAGGTACTACGTCGAAAGACGATCCCTCTCGTGAAAATTCTCTGGAGAAACCAGGATGTGGAAGAAGCCACATGGGAGCCTGAGGCTCAGATGCGAGAACAATTTCCTCATTTGTTTCTTTGAAATTTCGGGACGAAATTTCTTAAGGGGGGAAGGTTGTAACACCCCGGAAATTCGAGGATTCTCATTTTGTAATTTAATGTGTGATTTGACGATTTTACCCTTGTGATTGGTATGGTCAAATTGTTGACTTTTTGATTGATGAACTAAATGGACTTTGACCTATGACCGTGACGTAGTTCGGGACGTCACGAGTTCATAGACAGGTGGCACGTCCGATTCGGACGATCAGGGTGAAAGTTATGGCTATCGGAAGTTCAGGGGCATTACCGTAATTTGGACTCTCGGGGGAAAATGTTGACTTTTCTTTTGGCAACTAATTTTCAGTTGACTCAAGGACCGTTGGGTAGGCCTCGACGTCCTGAGTCCGTAGACAGGCGGCACGCCGAAATCGGACTTCGTACGAGGAAGTTATGGTCAGAAACGTGAATTCGGGAAGTTCGTGTCTCGGTTTTCGTGTCGAATATTATATTCAGAAATTCTGATTGAAGGACACCTGGGGAGTGACAAGTGTCACTCACCCATTGGCTAGATTGGATCAGATCCACTATTGAATTAATTAACATTTGAATCAGCTTTAAATTTCAGCCTTTGGATTGGAAACCCCAGATCAGATCTCAGCCCTTGATCTAATCTGGAGATTCAATCTGAGCCATCCATTTCCTTCCCTCCATTTCTTTATAATTCATACCCGCAGAGCACATTCAGCCATTTCGATCCAACATTCCAGCCAACCTTCCACTCACTGTGTCTGCATAGTGGGGGACTTCCTGGTGTGACTGAACGGCGGCAGTGACCACGGCGGAGGACGGCGGCGAGGAAGGAACCAGGGGAACCCGAAACGGTTTCAAAAACAGGTTTTTGATACATCCTTTTCCCACGTTCAATTTAGTCCATTATGATTCCTAATCAACCCTAGGAACACCCAGGACCTTCTGGAATCGAACTCGTGGCCGGTGGAGCTCAGGGCGGTGGCTAAACGGCGACGGGAGGCCAGGGCTGTTCTTCGAGGTAGGCCTTCGATTCAATCCGTTTTTCTCAAATGTAATTACGTGGAACTAATCTAGGATTTAAGGCGAGTAAATACGAATTGAAAGGAACCAAAATGACCCAGAAATGAAGGAATGGCAACCGGGTCATGATCGCGGGTCTGATCGACCCGAGTTGCAGGAAAACGGGTCAACCCGTCTGAGGACAGTGGTGCTGACGTGGCACCCTGTCAGTCTGTCAGATGACGTGGACCAACCGTGAGCCGACACGTGTCACATGTCAGTGCACAGTCAGCACTGACATGTCAGTGACGTGGACCAGTCAGGGACTGCCACGTGTCACTGACATGTCAGTGACGTGGACCAGTGCCGTGCTGACACGTGGCACATGTCAGATCTGACACGTGGTCTGACAGATCAGCAGGGTGGACCAATAGGATGTTGACACGTGGCACCTGTCAGAGTCTGACATGTCAGACCTGACAGCTGTCAGATGACGTCAGCATGACGTCATGCTGACGTCAGCAGTGACGTCAGCGATGACGTCAGCAGGAACTGTTCCTGCGTTGACCGCCACGTTGACCGGCGCGTGGGGGCGCGTGTGAATAGTGTTTCTGGTGGGACCACCACCATTCTTTAGGTTTCGACGATCCGGATCCAATGGCGGTGGTTTCGGGTCGATCGGAGATCATTAAGTTGGTCAAAATAAGGTTTATTACCTTGGGAAGCTCGTTCGGGCGGCTTTTCCGGGTCGGTTTCGACCTAGGCTTTCATGGTTGAATGTTGGGGGTTTATTTTGACCTTTACGAATACTTGGACTTGACAGGGATTGTACATTTGTACCAGGACGAGGGTATACGTTCGGTTTCTAGCAGGATTGTACTGTGAGTGGGCCATTTTCTTAAACCCTTGTGTGCATAAATGTTTTCTGGTTTTATTATACTTATTCACATGCTAAAACAATGATGGTTTTGATGATATGGAAAATGTGGTTATGGCACGTTTCACGGTATTTGGGCTTGAGACCCGTTTGATGAAACTTAATGATTGATTCGATATATATATGTTTTGTATGTGGATATCAATAAAATGTATTTAGTACTGCACTGTATAGATCCTTCCATATTATATTGTCTCCTCCGGATGAGGTACCCCGGAGAGGTCACGGACGTCTAGTACGTCCAGCGTCTATGACGCTAAGCATCGGGGATGCTGTACCCGAACGGGGTTCGGGGATTGAACTCGGAAATTGAGACCCGAGTGGCACGCGTAGCCTTGTGATTGTGACCTTATTGACGTCAGGGACGTCAGACATCAGGGATGTCGGGATTGGAGTGTATAGTGCAGCAACTAAAATTATGGTTATGGTTTTGCTATATGCCTTATGGTTCATATTATATGGTTTATGATTTTGGAATTATGGTGCACGCATATTTGGAAAACGGAGGGGTAAATTATATGTTTTACTTATCAAACGATTTCATAAACTTGTGTTTCGGTCCACTCACCCTTACTGTTTTGATAACCCCTCCAGGTCGGGAAACTGAGGTAGAGGAGGAACCAGAGGCTGAGGCATAGATCTACTTCTGCGTACCTGAACCCCTGCTGGGCGGTGTACCCGCAGGATTACTTTAGAGTCGTGCTCGCAAATTTGTAATTTTGGATTATATCCCTTGTCTGACATTCGTTTAATTCGGATTTTATGTATGACTTTAATTTGGTTATTTATGCTTTTAAATGTTTTGAGGTTAAAATTGGTATGAATTATTGGGTGTCAGACGGGAGCAGGGCACGTCCCCTTGTGGTCCCTGTGGGATCGGGGCGGGTCCTGTCACGAAATCATCAGTGTAAAACAACTGGGTCTCATGCCCAAACATATGACATCAGCTGGGCATCCTGCCCGATATCTAAGGGTCAGTCACGACTCCGATCATAGTGATGTGTGCAACCATCCATCCAGGACCGCCCTCAATCCTGGTATGTCGTCGTGAACGAATCAACCGAAGAGACCACCACAAGATCATGGTGCACTCATCACCGATCGCTATCCTGAACCGTCAGCACTCCGAAGTCGAGCCTCCCCAGGCTGCCCGACCACGAATCGTGCATCGTGACCTCTCCGGAAGGAACACATCACAATCCGGAGGCGAGCGTCGTATCGTTGATCGCCGTGCACATAGCACCCGCCGAGACCACGATTTAGACCCGAAGGTCGTAAATAGTGTCATATGCCCGAGACCAAACCAAATGGGTCTCATACCCGAGTTTATCCTTATGGAAATCCAAAACCTTTTCATTTAAACCAATAAAGAAATACATACCCGTATAAGCACCGTATAAGGCCAAAACCTCGAAATACGTGCTTATACGTAACCACATACAAATGCACCCATGGCACCATCAAACATGTAATAAAACATATAATAAACATTTATGCATGCACCAATTTAGAAAACAAGGTCCACTCACAGACCGTCCGAGTTGCCGCCTCGATTTGCATGCCATACTGCTCCCCGAGCCGATCACCATCACCGGGACTCCCAAACCTGTCCAAATTTTAATATAAGGTTACTAACTACTTAATTAACCTCCTACCAAAGCCCCGTAATTTTTCCGAACTTTTAACTATTTTTAAACCGGTCCTAAACCTTCCGACACCTAGAAACCTATCGAAACAATGTCCGATTGACGTGAGACCAGTCTCAAAATCTTCGCTACATCGAATAGAAGATTTCCCGTGTTGAACACTTTCCCAAATTATGGACCACGTGCCCTCAAAAGCCCCTAGAATGTCGAAAATACTGTTCATCGGCACTAACCTCCAGCAAACCGATTTTACTGTTCATGGTCGGTTCACCTGGTTTGGCCGGTCCAACTGGACCGGAATGACCGGTTCATAGCCCTAGACACCCCATTTTTCATCCTAGTTCTTCCTTTTTGGTTCCTTTCATCCTATTTTGGTGTTTTCTATCCATTCCAATCCTTAAAACAACCTAAAAACCGCCTAAACCCATGGTTCGATTTTGAACCAAACTGTTCAAAGTTCTCAAAACTCTCCCATGGCTGCCCAGCCATCCCAAGCTTCCTTAAACCTTCCTAACATGTTCCTAGAAACCTAATGGACTCATTAAAACCATTAAAAACCAACCATAACATCAAAAATGTAAAATTGGATCAAAATGGACTTACCGTGAACCTCATGGGTTCTTCCTCCTCTCGCCGCGGTGGACGGCGGTTCAGGCCGCCCAGCAACCTCCTCACTCTCCCTGGTCCTCTGCCTGGTCATGGGTGAAGAGTGGATGGGTTTTGGGTTGCACGGATGGGAGGAAAATGGGTGAGATCGGGTGGGTGTTTTGTGTGTGTTTGAAATGGAGAAATGAAAATGCACGGGGAAAGGAAGATGCATGAAGAGAAATTGGTGCCCATTGGATGGGTGACACTTGTCACTCATCCATTGGGCCTCTATTAAATATCTGGGCCCCACTAAAGTCCAAAAGGTAAGTTATTTCGTAATTCGTGCAATAGTGCACTTGAACTTCCGTGAGCCGTAACTTCGTCGTTGAACGTCCAAATTCGACGTGCCGCCTGTCTATGGATTTGTATCGTCCTTATCTACGTAACGGTTTTCGGCCCTCGGCCATCGGACCTCCCGGTCAAAAAGTCAACTATTTGCCCCATTTAACCAAGATTACCAAAATGCCCCTAAACTTCCGAACGTCATAACTTCCTCCTCGAACGTCGGAATTGAACGTGCCACCTGTCTATGAACTCATGATGTCACGAACTACGTCACGGCTATCGGTCAAAGTCCATTTGACCGCCCGAATGAAAAGTCAACGTTTTGCCCATGCCTAGGGGAAAACTGTCATTTTGCATCGTTCGTCCGATTTCGCTAAACTAATCACAGATTAGCCTCACTAATCGTGATTAGTCACTAATCTAATCTAGGTATTTGGGACGGGTCGTTACATCGATTATATAACTCAAATGGATCTTAGCCCGATTTCGTAAATAACTAGGCCCCTAGCCCGATTTCATAAAGCAATTGGGTCCCCCGACCCGATTACGTAACTCAATTAGACTCCAAGTCCGAGGTTTCCAAAACAATTGGGCCTCATGCCCGAGTTTATCTTTCCAATTTCAAAACCATTTCATGAAATCATATCCAAAGCCATAAGTATGGAAAATCAGTATAAAATCGAAAAAACCTCGATTTACGTGCAAGCACGTAAATCGCCTCGAAGTGCGTGAAATCATATAATTCACCAATATCCAAATCAACATCATATAATCACAATCACAATCCATATAAAATAGTTATGCGTGCATAAATTTTATAAAACCAAAGTCCACTCACAGACCGTCCATAATTGCCCGTTTTCGCGCTGCACGCATTCCCGTAATTTTCAACATTTTCCACAAATCTCGAATCCTGTCCGAAACCATTATTTAGTGTCACTAAGGCCTCAAATAACAGTATACTAATTTCTCATAATTTTCCGGGAATTAAACGTTAATTAAAAACGTAACATAAACCTTCGGACCCTTGAAACAACATCGAAACGGTGTCCGGTTAATTTAAAACCAGCGCTAAAATGTTCGTTACATTGCATAGGACAAAAGTCGTGTTGAACTCACCTTGAGATTCGTACCCACACGCCGTCACACACCGCCGTGAGTGGCTACGCGTGAAACCCACGCGCCTGTTACAGTGTCACCTTCTTCACCTAACTAGCCTACAAACGGGTTGTTCAACCCACGACACAACCCAGTTAAATCTCTGGAAATTCCCACTTAAATCCTTTAATTGAATCATCTAAATGCACCTTTAGAGTCCCAATTAAGGTTCTGTAAACCTAATTACACACATCAAGCCTTTAATCCAACATTTCTCTCAAGATCAAACACACGGTCCAAACTTTTGAAACTTACTCAAATCAACTCAGTTATCAAATTAATTGATACAGGAGCTTGGTATGACCGAAACAAACCTTAAACCGTAACCAATTTCATGAAACCTTACCCGTAGGTGGTCGTCCTCAAGCTTGAAATTTCCAGAAACTGGAACTTCAGTTCTAGGCTATACCGTGATCAACTTCCTTCGATTTTTGTATGGTTGAAGTCGAAGTGAACCCAGAAGACTGTTTCTACTCTCAGTTTAACTCCTCTCGACTCACAATTTAATTTTCGAAATTTCCCTCCATTTTTTTTCCAATTTCCCGATTTCGGCTTTCCTCTCTAGCCCTCAGTGTTTCCCTCTCAGAATGGCTTCACAACACTTCTCACCTCTCTGCTTTCAACCCAACCTTCACAATAACCCGTGGGAAATCACTCAGACTCTCTGTGATGGTGTTTCCCGCAACGGCCCAAAATCAAAAACAATTTCCGCCTTGCTCTGTCTTTGTTGCAAACCCATCTGCTCGTGTTCCCCTCAGCCTTACTCAGTATTAAACAACTCCCCAAAATGTCACTAACGTTGTTAAACAATTCATTGGACAGATTAAACAATTCATTAGACAGATTAAACAATACACTGCACAAACCACCCAAAGCACGGTGGTTTCAGCCCAAGCTCCACTGTTCCAAACAGTGCCCATGTGGAAAAATTACCATTTTGCCCTTGGCAATTTACCAAAATGCCCCTCACGCATCTAGACCCGTAACTTGGTCATTCGAACTCTGATTGACGCGTGCCGCCTGTCTACGGACTCAGTGTATCGAGACCTTCCTAACGGTCCTCAGCCTTCGTCCATCGGGCCTCCCGGTTGAAAAGTCAATATTTTTCCCCTTTTTGGTCCAAATTACGAAAATGCCCTTGAACTTCCGAACGTCATAACTTTCACCTCGAACGTCGAAATCGAACGTGCCACCTGTCTATGAACTCATGAAGTCCCAAACTACGTCACGGTCATCGGTCAAAGTCCATTTGTGTCAGGACCCGACCCTCCTCGGTCAGAACTCGACTCATCTAGCACCATATTGTCCGCTTTGGGCTTCGCCCTCACGGTTTTGTTTTCGGGAGCTCATGGTGAAAATTCCCAAGGGGTCACCCATCATGGAATTGCACCAGCCTCAACTCTCTTAACTTTAGGGTTCCAATCCCCCCCAAAGCCACTTGAGCTCCCAAAAGGCCTGGTGCTAGATAGGTGTGTGCCTACACCTTTAAGGCACACCACCATCTCTTCCAGACCATGCCCCCTCGCAGGAATGTGGGATTGTTCACCGTTCCCTCCAGGACACGGGTCTTACAATCCACCCCCCTTAGGGCCCAGCGTCCTCGCTGGCACACTTCCCGGTCGGGGTCTGGCTATGATACCAAATTGTCAGGACCCGGCCCTCCTCGGTCAGGACCCGACTCATCTAGCACCATATTGTCCGCTTTGGGCCTCGCCCTCACGGTTTTCTTTTCGGGAGCTCATGGTGCAACTTCCCAGGGGGTCACCCATCATGGAATTGCACCAGCCTCAACTAGCTTAACTTTGGGTTTCCAATCCCCCCCCCCCCAAAAGCCACTTGAGCTCCCAAAAGGCCTAGTACTAGATAGGTGTGTGCCTACACTTTTAAGGCACACCACTATCCTCTCCCAGACCATGCCCCCTCACAGGAATGTGGGATTGTTCACCGTTCCCACCAGGAGGGTGAGCTACAGATGAGTAGGTTGGTCGGCCTGAGGGACCTGAGAGTAGCTTGTTGAGTTAGTAAGATACGTAGGCCAGGGAGGCCGGTTGACGGTGGCCGGTTTGGCCGGATAATGCTTGGATGTTGATCGTATGAATTGGTGACCTTTGGTTAGTTGGGTTGAGTTTAAAAATTATGCGGCTACGAGTAACCGGATGCCTTGATGGCAGGGTCTAGGAACTACTGTGAGACTCGAGGGATGGTCTTAGTCGGGTGTGACGACCCGAGTGGGACGGCTGTAGTGAACCAAGGGCAGTTGAGGGTTTGGATAACCCGGACGACGGGGATGATTTGAGGAACCACGTGGGATTACTGGATTGTATTGCAGTACCTGAGGGGAACCGTGAGCTAAGGTTTGTGGTAACGTAGTCCTTGTGGTTTGGACCGACTTACGACCGGAGTGGAGACGGTGCTACTAGGTGCAGCTGAGGCAGTGGTTGCTGGACGAGGGTTCGTACTCAGAGCGAGGTAAGGATAACCATGGGTAGGTCATGTATCAGGACGAACGGTCAGGATGCCGTTGGTTAAATAGAGTAGAGGAGTGGAAGAGCAGTGGATCTAGGCTCGTTCTTGGGATTGGCTAAGGTTCGTAAGTGTTGATTGTGATTCCGAGAGTTAGTGTCTTCGTCGGTGGTTAGAGTGGAACCTCAGGCAAGATGTGAGGCGATCATCAAAAGGAGTGAGGATTGATACTCTTTTCGGATGTGCAGATACAGTGATGACCGACATGTGAGTGGTTTGGATGCGGGCACGTGGTCGTGATCCGTAGAAGTTGAGGATCGTCTAAGGCTCATGGAGTTGAGTTGGTTTCCGGAAGGTGGAGATGATAGGTTGGGAACTAGCTCGGGTATGAGTTGTGAAATTACGGGGACGAAATTCTTTTAAGGAGGGTAGATTGTAAGGACCCGTCCCAGGAGTCGGGATTAGCGAAGTGATTAATGACGGATTAGTAAAGTTAATCGGTGATTAGTTGAAGGTGTTCGGACGGACGGCGCAGAATGACAATTTTGCCCCTAGAATGGACATAAAGTTGACTTTTAGTCCGGGCGGTCAATTGGGTATTGACCGATGACTGTGACGTAGTTTGGGACGTCACGAGTCCATAAACAGGTGGCATGCCCGATTCCGACATCCGAGGATGAAGTTACGATGTTCGGAAGGGTAAGGGCATTACCGTAAATTGGTTAAAGAAGGGAGAAAAGTTGACTTTTCACACGATAAGGTTTTGACACGTAGACCGAGGACCGTTAGGTAGGTCTCGTTGTCCTGAGTACATCAACAGGCGGCATGCCTTCATCGGACGTGGGACGACGAAGTTACGGATCAGAGAATGCGAGGGGCAAAATGGTAAATTGACTTTTAGGGGCATTCTGGTCTTTTATGTGCATAGGGATCTGTGCCCACTAAGAAGGGGACACTTGGCTGTGTTGGAATGGTTACCCACAAAGACCTTGACACGTGGCTGGGTTTGGAAGGCTTTAGAAGCCTTTTCACCGTCTCTTGTTTTTTTAAAACAAAAATGGAGGCACGATCAAGGGACAAAACAAGAGTTCAGAGTGTGTGTTTGAGTGGAAGCAATCGGCGTGACCTGTTGTGAGAGATGGGGAAACAGAGGGATTGGAGAGGAGAATAGGGTGGTGCCCTCTGTCCAGCTGTCGTGGACGGTGGCTCTAAGTAGTGAAAAACAGAGGCCATTTGTGCCCGTGAAATCCCAATCCATTCAACCTTTAAACGGCCTCTTCTGCTTATGGTTCCTGAATAAAAAGAAAGCAGAGGTTAGGACGGTGAAAATAGAAGCTTCAGGTGGTGGTTACGACGATAGAGAAGAAAGGTAAACAGAGAAAACTGTGAGCTTTTAATTTAAATGCGAAAATGAAGTTTATGGTTTTAGATATTTTTGATTGATTCTAATGATGGGAACTGGGTTCTCAAGGTTCCGGATGTTGATTAGACCTGAAAGCAAGGTTTGAGGAGGACAGGGAAGGTATCAGAACCCAGTTGCAGAAATAGATCTCGAGTTGAAGAGAGAAAGGTAAGTTTTAGGGTCCAATTGTCTTATTTTGATAGCAAGATCGATCACTCAGGGTAGGACGAAAGTACTGTGCTTAAAAAAGATTGAAAACGAGTGAAAAATGGAAGGAACCGTGACCGCCGGTTCAGTTGGACCGAACCGGTTCGACCGATCTGAACCGGGCTTAACAGAGGTTGAAGATGAACAGTGCACGACGCGTGAGGCCCACGAGCAGCCCCTTTGGGAGGCCCACGAGCAGCCCCTTTGGGCGGCCCATGTGGGCGCGTGGCAAGGATTTCGAGGAAGGTTCCAACATGACTTTTAAAGTATTCGATGTAACGAACATTTTGGCGCTGGTTTCGATTCAATCGGATATAGTCTCGATATGTTTTAGGATGTCCGAAGGTTGTAGGGCTCGGTTAAAAATAGTTAAAAATACGGGAAAATTATGGGGCTTTATTATGACCTTTTTGAAGTAGTTAGTGACCTTAGTTTGGGATTTGGACAGGTTCGGGAAAGTCGAGGATAGCGGAATGGTTGGGAACGGCGTAAGTACACGCGTATCAAGGCGATGTCGGAATGGTCAGTGAGTGGACTTTGCTTTCTAACTTATGATGCATGCATATATGTTTTAATATGTTTTCATACATGATTATATGATTTGGTTTATGATTGTGATGGTTTACGGTTTGTGCAAATTTTTCGAGGAAATGACGGTGTCTCACGTTTTACGAGATTTGACGGATATTGTGATTTGAACCTGGTTTTAATAACTTGATTTCGGGATTTGAAATACGATTTAATTTCAAAGAACGTAAAAGGATTTTGAAAAGTGTTTTCGGGATTGAAGCCCAGTTCAGAAAAGTGGTTTTGTGAAACGTGATTTCGGGTTTTGGAATCGGAATTCCGGATGACGATTCGGGATTGGATTTGGGACTTGAAAGAAGATTTTCGGGTTTGGGTTCGGAATGGTTATTCCGGATGCCGGCTTACGGAATGATGGTTGCTGACTCAGATCTGTAAAGGAGATGGATATGAGTTCTAGGTTTGGATTCGGGATCCTGATGAGATTGCGGATTCGGATTCAGAAATGGAAAAAGGTTTTCAAATGGTTTTGGATTGGATTTGCTGGATCTAGTTATTGGGTTTAAAGACCCGGATATTGTGATTGACGGGGGACGGGCCCGGATTGGGTTTAAAGACTCGGATTGAGTTTAAAGACTCGGGAGTTTAAAGACTCGGGAGTTTAAAGACTCGAATTATATTGAGGTCTGGATTGAGTTTAAAGACTCGGGAGTTTAAAGACTCTGATAGATCCAGCAGGTTCGATGAAGGGAAATGTGGTATGGTTTTTCAATCATGGTTTTTCCGAGGTTTTGGGCTATGCCCGGATGAAATGGTTTTCGGTGGTTTTGGGCTGAGGCCGGGATTTGGAAAAAGGAACTTGTGTTCGGTTTTTTTTCTTATATGGTTTGTTTAACCGGAATATTGAATGGTTTTATGACATGAATTTGATATGCATGCATTGGTTTTTGAAACAGAGGGTATAAACGTCATTGTTTTATGAAATGTTATTGAACTTAAACTTTATTTTTGTCCACTCACAGTCTTTTCGTGTTTTCGATACCCTCTAGGTTGTTGCAACGTGGGCTGTCGGTCGAGAGAGACGGAGACATCACACTATGATCCACAGTAGACTCCGCGCACTCTGGGAAGTTCGAAATTTTTTGGACAGTCGGATCGAGAATCCCTTGTCCGACTTACGTGTCACATGAAGGTTGGACGTCAGTTTGGCCTTTGTGTCATGCTTAAGTCAGACGGGAGCAGGGTTTAGTCCCTAATCCTGGGGGATTAGGGGTGGGCCCTGAAAATTGGTATCAAAGCCAGGTTTCGATCTTGGGACCTGTGGGGAGCGAGGTCACTTCCGACATGACTATCTGTTCTTGCCACATGAGGGTGATGTAGGCCAAGGAGCGGCGGAGCCCGGACGGAGCACTGCATCAGCGTCAGGGACAGCCGGCACTAGAGGAGGTGGCGGTGCCACCAGTAGTTTGAGGGGACGTGGTAGATCTTCAGGACCCCAGGCCCGAGTGTTTGCGATGACTCAGCAGGAGGCTCAGTCAGCACCCGGTGCCGTGACAGGTACTTTTACTATCCTTGGTTGTGTTGTACACCGTTTCGTTTGATTTCGGGGTAGAGTCTAGGAAAGTCCCTAGGTGACTTGAAGTGACGAGTTTAGGATTACAGTGAGTTTCCGTTGAAGGATAACGGAAGGAATTGGAAATGAGTGACTAACTGATCGATATGAGGTTATTGAGAGAACCCACAATCTAGGATTGTCTTTAGGACTTTGTTGGTTTATGCTGACTAGGTGGTTGTACATGAGGATGTACTCTATGAACTCTGTCGGGTACTCTAAATGAGGTATTCTAAAATACCTTTGTTTCTTTTCATAGAGTTTCCCTTGCGTACACCATGAAGTTCTAGTTGTACTGAGAGAGGGTTAGAGTGTTGAACTGGTAGTAGGGGTGTTGTGGAATACCCAAGGTGGAGATGATAGGTTGGAAACTGTTCAGAGTAGTAGTTGGTTTGGTGAGAGTTGACCACCGGATAGGAGACTCCACATCTAGGTACGAGCTGTGGAATTTCGGGGATGAAATTCTTTTAAGGAGGGTGGATTGTAACGACCCATCTCGGAAGTTCGGATTAGATGAGTGATTAGTGGTGGATTAGCTGAGTTAATCGATGTTTATTTGGTTACTTTTGGACTTGGGGCGTAGAATGACGATTTTGCCCCTAGCATGGGTAAAAAGTTGACTTTTAGTTCGGGCGGTCAATTGGGCATTAACCGATGACCGTGACGTAGTTCGGGACGTCACGAGTACGTAGACAGGTGGTACGCCTGATTCCGACATCCGAGGAGGAAGTTATGATGTTCGGAAGGTCGAGGGCATTACCGTAATTTGGTTAAAATAAGGGGAAAAGTTGACTTTTTGCTAGACTTTTCATTTTCACATAGACCGAGGACCGTTAGGTAGATCTCGTCGTCTTGAGTTCAACGACAGGCGGCATGCCTTCATCGGACATTGGACGAGCAAGATACGGGTCTAGAACGACGAAGGGTAAAATGGTAATTTTGATTCGTAGGGGCATTTTGGTCTTTTTGGTGCATTGGGATTTGTGCAAATAGGAGGAGGACAAGTGTACAGTGGAGATGGGATATTTTGAGTTTGGGCCATAGGATTGTGACACGTGGGGTTGCTCTAGTGGCTTCTACAAGTTTGCACGGTGTGTTTTTAAATAGGTGTGTGCCTCGTGTTTGTTCGAAGGAAGAAAACAGAGACAGAGTTGGGAGGAAAAATCAATCAGGTGAAGGGAAGTGTGAGGTGTTGTGATCTGGTGAGTGAGAACAGAGATTAAGTGAGAATTGTTAAGTGAGTTTGAGTGAAAGCTTTGTGAGGAAAACTTGAGAGTGTGAGGGGTGAGTTCTCAGGGAAACAGAGAAGGTATTTGGTGGTGGTGTTGCCGTGTTTGATCAATCAAGGCTGGTGGTGGTGTCCAGAGGACGGAGGAGGACTAGAGGAGTCATGTTGGCATGGTGGAGCTCACGGCGGCGGCCTGAGCGCAGGTAATTTCCCCAATCCTTTTTTATGCTCTGTTTTTCCCGTTTTATTCAAATCGATAGTCGTGGCTTTTGGGGCTGAGTCCAGGGATTCCGTGAGTGCTGTGAGACTCAGTAGGTCCCTAGGAGTCGTTTTAGGTTGAAGCTGTGATGGGGGATTGCCTGGGTGGCCGGGAACCGAAACAGAGGTATCGGGCAGTTTCATTCGAGCTTGGGGATGACGGGTTAGAGGTAGGATTGTCGTGTTTGGTTGAGGGGACTAGATTGCTTAGGACAGGACGAAGAGAATGGTGGAAAGAGGGACAAAAATGGTGGACGGACGGCAGAGAACCGGCCACGCCGGTCCGGAACAGTGCACAGTCACGAGGTTGAAGATGAACAGTGCTTCTGTTCAGGCGCGTGAGGCCCAGGTGTAGCCACTTTGGGCGGCGCGTGAGGTCCACGCGCAGCCACTTTGGGCGGCGCATGGGGGCACGTGCGGTGGTTTCTGGGGAAACTTCCAACTAGGTTTTTGGTCTAGACGTTGTAACGAATCTTTTGGGATAGGTTTCGGGTTAATCGGACGTCGATTCGAGTTAGTTCCGTGGGATCGAAGTTCTAGGGTTTCGTTTTACGTATGTTTGAAGTTCGAGAAAATTGGGGAAAATTAGGAGGACCTTCGTTAACGTGTTAGTGACGTGTTTTGGTGATTGTTGACAGGATCGGGAATCCCTGAGGAGGTCGAGGAACGTGTGGGACGTACGGGACGCGAGTGACGTACCCGGGAACTGTGAATGGACCCCTTTTCTATAACTGAGCATGCATAACTGTTTTTAATTACTTGTTTTATGGTTTTATATGTGATTTCATGGTTATTTAAATATGCTATAACTGTTTTACATTATTGCACGTTTTTCGAGAAAGTATGATTTTCAGCATGTTTTACGAGAAAGGTTTGATTTCTGATTATGATGCCATGGTTTTGGGATTTCAAACGATAAATGGTTTTCAATGATTATAAAGGGATTTTGGAACATGATTTCGATGATCAAGGTTTTCGGTTTTAGAATTGGATTTCAGAAAGAGGAATTTGGTTTTAAAGTTTAAACGTGGAATTCCGGATTTGGGTTCGGAATGATGGTTCTGGATGCGGGAAGGGCTTCGGACCAGTGATTTCGGATTCGGGTTTGGATACGGATTTAGAATTGGTTTTCAAATGGTTTTGGATTGGATTTGCTGGATCTGGTTATTGGGTTTAAAGACCCGGATTATGTTTGACGGGGGACAGGCCCGAATTGGGTTTAAAGACCCGGATTGAGTTACTCGGGAGTTTAAAGACTCGGGAGTTTAAAGACTCGGATATATTGATATTTCCCCCGTAGGCCTATTGAGTTTAAAGACTCAGAGTTTAAAGACTCGGATTATTGAGGCCTGGATTGAGTTTAAAGACTCGGGAGTTTAAAGACTCGGATAGGTCCAGTAGGTTTGACCGAAGAATAATGTTGGTATCTATGATTTTCATAATGTGATGTTTTTTTATGATGATTCTGCAATTGTTTTTATGATACTTCTGATGTGATTTCCATAACTGTTTTTATGACAATTCTTATGCGATTATAACTGTTTCCAATAATTAGTTATGCATGTATGTTTTCAAAACGGAGGGTCAAACCCTGGTTTGTTATAAAGTGGTTTTTGAAACTTTTATTCTTCTTGGTCCACTCACACTTTCTATTTTTAATTGCCTTCCAGGTCGTGGAGTTAGCGCGGGGGTTGACGTTGAGGCAGCGTCGGAGGCATAGAGTACTCGAGAGTGACCCCGAGGTGGTTTAAATTTTCCATTGTGCGTATATTCTGTATATCGGTTTTGTTTTTCTTCGTTTGGTACTATGCTCTGTGTAACTGCTGACTCTGTGATGTTTTAAATTCTCCTGCGTCTGACAATGTAATTGGTGGTTTTTGCGAGTGTGTTTCGGTCTTTCGTTTTGGGTTGTCAGACGGGAGCAGGGTTTACCTCGGTTATTGGGGTGATAATCGGGGTGGGTCTTGACAATTTGACAGCCCGAATTTAAAAGTCAACGTTTTACCCACGACTAGGGGTAAAATGGTAATTTTGTATCGTTCTTCCGATTTCGCCCTACTAATCACCGATTAACCCCACTAATCATGATTAGTTACTAATATAATCCCGGAATTCGGGACGGGTCATTACAACCTTCCCTCCTTAAAGAATTTCATCCTCGAAATTCCAACCGATCTAATCTCAACTGCTCTTCCCTCCTTAATTAGTTTCGTTCTCGAAATTCTAACTGTCCTGATTCCACAAACACCCCGTGGAAAGTACAATCGACCTCGCAACCCGTGTACACTCGTTCACCAACTACCACACGTTTCGAATTGACACCACGTGTAAAATCTACCATTTCGTTGACGCGACAACCCGACGATTCCTTTCTCAATCACCAATCTATCCTGGTATCTACTCCCACTGGGAGTCATCAGACCTCACTCAATAATCCACGTTGACACATCCCGACAGTCTGAGACCACTTGACAGTTGTCAGTCGAAAACTGACACTTACCCACTCGTGGTTACACTAACCACCAATTTACTCAACCTGGGTATACACTTACCAACACTTCACTCGACCTGTGTGTAACTAGACCCATCAGAAATACCATGACCCATTGCATAGTATCCAATGTCCAGTCCACGACCTCGACTAATCCAATGGTATCGGAACCAATCCGACTACCAACACGCTCACTGACATACTTCTGGTATAATCCGTATACCGTCACCAGGCACCACAAGCCTGCAAAGTATCGTACCTCGAACCATGTACAAAGTACACACATCTATCCACTGACCAGACTACAAGCACCTAGTCATAGCCAAACACGTTCCAATAATGGAGTCCATTTGTCCAATCCCGCATTAGACAAATCGAAACTCCACCCATCATTCAGTTCCAAATCCAAATCTGAATCCGCAATTTCGTAAGAAATCCCGAATTCAAACCCAGACATCATATTCTTAATCCATTTCCAAATTCGAATCTGAAATCATTATTCTGTAAGCTAGCATTTGGAATAATCATTTCGTACCCAAATCCAGAAATCCACTTTCAAGTTCCGAAATCGAATTCTGAATAACCATCTTGATACGAGGATATGTGATGGTCTCCTCCAAGTGTCTGGGACACTGGGGAAGTCACGGTGCATTGCCTGCGAGGGGTCATTGTATGGAGCTACCGGACCGTATAGTGACTCAGGAGCAGGATTGCTATGATTAGACGTATGAGACGTCAGGCATCTGGGATGTCAGAGATATTGACCCAGAGAGACCCCGGGCAGCACGCGTTGCTTATTATTATATCGTGAAATATGACATCTGGGACGTCGAGCGTCTGGGACGCTAGGCATCTGGGATGCCTAGGATGGTTTAAACATGTTTTCCTGGAAATGGTATTTATGGTTATTGTTTTGGGCGATGGCCCACTTGGAATTTGAAATTGGTATTCTGGATGTCGGATTTAAATAATACATGTTTGGTTTTCGGTATTCATGGTTTTGGGTAGAGACCCATATGATTTGGTCTTGCGGTTTCTGGGCTAAGGCCCTAATGGTTCTTTTTAGTAAATAGTTACTTACTGGTTTTCGATGCATGCATACGTTTTAATGAAGGGCATAAATATCTTTGTGAAATTGTGTTTTATGAACTTATTTATTTTTGTCCACTCACAGCCTTTATTGTTTTTAATGCCCTTCAGGTTGATCACGGATGCGACTGCAGTAGAGACTGGGACATTTCATGCCTCCTCCATCGATCCTTGCGCACTTTGGACGCCCATCGGGGCAGTGGCTTTCGGTTATCCCTTGTTTGACACTTCGTATCAGACGGGAGTATGACACATCCCACGGTAATCACGGGGGGATTGGGATGGGTCGTGTCAATGTGGTATCAGAGCCAGGTTTGCTCTTCGTGTGCGCACAGGTCGAGGGTGTGATGTCTCTTTGGGCTGCAGTTCGTTATCAACCTAATAGATAGCTTTTGGGTTTGAATAGTGTATAGAGTACGATTGGCCCGATACGACGTGCGTTAGTGTGATTCGACTCAAGTGGGGTTGTATGTGTTGAACTGGTGATGTGGGACCGTTGGTTCGGTCATGTGGTATTAGATTGTTGTGCTGCTGGGCACAGCTGGGTTCGAGAAACCCCATTCGAGTAGTGATTTGGAAATGTGAACCTCGGTTGAGTAATGGTCTAAAATGTGAACCCTGGTGGTTATTGCTAGTGTAAGGGATGTTGGTACATCGAACTTAGCCGATGACCTTAGTGGTGGAACCCACGTTGAGTTTATTCGCTTTGTCGGGGAAGTGGGTTGGATGTAGGCGGTAACCCCGCAATGACAAAATTGTGAGCAAGGGTAAAATTGGTAATATCTATTGTTTGACAAAAGTTGTCAAACGAGAGCATTGCTGGTCCGATTTTTCATAGGATCCAAGGACGTATCATGTCAGTGACTTCCTTTGGGGTACCACGACTGAGGCTCAGAAAAAGCACCTTGTGGGTTGGGAGAGTGTGACTACGCCTAAATGGATGGGTGGGTTAGGGATTAAGAAAAATGTGGTGATGAATCATGCCCTCCTTGCTAAGGTGGGATGGCGTATGCTTCAGACCCCTGAGTGCATGTGGACTAGGCTTGTGGCAGCGAAGTATTTCCAGGGTGAGGTCTCTAATTTGCTTATTGAGGTCCCTTTTAAGGCTCCCTTGACTTCTTCCTCCTAGCAGACCATCAGAAATGGGTCTGACATCCTGCGTGCGGGGACTCGTTGGCACATTAGAGGTGGTCAGAGTACAGACTTTTGGTTGGATAAATGGATGGGGGGTAGGTCCTCTATTCGGGAGGTATGGGGTGATGACCATCCATGAGAAGAAAAAATGGCTACTGATTTTTTTATCGGGTCTGAGTGGTATTTGGGTAAGTTTTGATAGGTCTTCAATTAAACATTATTTTATATTATTTTATACCCTTTATACTTGACTTTTATTATTAAATTAATAAACAATTGGAGAAAATAATATATTTTGTGGGATTTTTGCAGAAATAAATAAAGCATGAAATTCAGAGCATTTCGGCGAAAAAAATCATCTCAATCAGAGTTTTAACGAAAAATATATGACTAAAAGAAAGGAGGCCACCGAAATTTGCTTGGAATTTCGGTGGGAAGCTGCTGAAATCTAGAAGCCCAAGCCAAAAATCAGCATATTTCCCCAAAATCAGCATCTTTTCCCCAAAATCCACCCAATCTCATCATTTTCATCACTTCTTCATGTATTATTTTATTGTTATTTTTATATTTTAATTTTGTACTTTTATTTAAACAATTGTGACACTCCCTCTATAAATAGGGAGGTCATTTCATGTATTTGGGGTGTCCCCATTAGTCTCCCTTAGTCCTCATTTTTCCCATTTTGTTTCTCCTTTTAGTTTAGGTTCTTATATTTTCTCTCTAATTCTTCTCTTCTTTTAGTTCATCTTCTTTATTTTGTTCTTTATTTTTGGGGACCATTTTAACTTCTTGTAGATTTTCTTATTAATTAGTTTCCTTTTAATTCTTATTCTTAATTTATGTTACTTTTATGTTATTTTTATTTCTTCTTTACTTTGTTCTTGTGATTTTTCTTTGAGATTTCTTAAATACATTTTTATGCTTTCCTTAAGAAATACCTAGGCCAAGTATTTCCAAAATAATTCTAAAATTTAAGTCTGCATTCTTATATTTTATCCTCCCATCTTCATATGGTTCTAACCGTTGTCGGTGTTCCTTATGAATAACATTTCATTGTTTTCATCCACTTTCGGAATCACAAGCTGTTCTTGGGTTCCGAAAGTGTAACTTTATTCCCTTTACTTAAATTCTTGTTATTGGTTTGGTTTTACTTATAATTCAATATATGTGTTGGTATTTTCTTTCTAACATTTATAAGTAAGAATGCAATCTCCATGTGTTTTACTTTTTGAATTTCTTTTACTTCATATGTTTTAGTGCTTAAATTTCAATTCGATGTTAAGTGTTTTATCCGCTGTCGGTGCACTTACAGTAGAATTGAAGAGATTAAATGTTGATCGTTGTCAGCGCATTTAATTATAAACTTAAGGTGAATTATGTTGTAAATGTTTGAAGCATATTGATGTTTGACGCACATTAATGGTTGATGCATCTATAATATTGAAAGATATATGTAAGTATTTGAGATGATGAAGGTAAGATTTCGTGATTTTATTATGAGCAAAATGTTAGAGTGTTGGCAAAATTTGTAGTTGAAGGAAGTCTATTTTTAGGAGTAGTTTAATTAATGTGATTGTTAATTCGAAATTACTTACGTAAAAGTGTGGGTTTTGTCTATGAAACTACTCTATGGTTTGTAAGTTCTAATTAGCATTTGCATTTTAATTCTTAGTTAGTGTTTTTTTTAGTTTAGATTACAAATCTTTTCAAAACCCCCCTTTTTAATTCTTTATTCTTTATTCTTTTATTCTTTTAATTCTTTATTCTTTTATTCTTTTATACTTTTATTTTATTCTTTATTCTTTAATTCTTTATTCTTTATTCTTTATTTTTTTATCCCTTTATTCTTTGATTAATTAATTCTTTGATTATTTAATTCTTTGATTATTTAATTCTTTAATTCATTAATTTATTCATTATTCTTCTCACTAACATATTATTAATATTCCCTAATTTCCCCGGTTAAGAACGATCCCTATTTACCAATAGTACATCTTCACAAAAAGGGTTTAAATTGCATAACACTCAAATTACGTGTTTAATTTCATGCGTAGTTTGGGCGTTGTCAAGCTTCATGCTAGGTTGCATGAGTCCTTGGTCTTACAGGTCCTTGCTACTCTGGTGGGCACGCCTGGGTGTAGAGGGATAAGATTATCTGGGCTCCTTCCTCGAAAGGGTCCTTTATGGTGCATTCTACTTATGAGAACATTATGAAGGCCATGGGGTGGCCAATAGTTACGTGGGCTGATCTGTGAACAGTTGCTATGCCTCCCAAAATTCAGTATTTCATGTGGTTATGACAGGACCGCCCCCAAAAGGGGCATCGATAACCGTGCCCAGTCCTGCTCCCATCTGGCAAGATCACTGAAAATCCCAAGTTACC
The DNA here is from genome assembly GCA_032719365.1 of Prinsepia uniflora. NCBI lineage: Eukaryota > Viridiplantae > Streptophyta > Magnoliopsida > Rosales > Rosaceae > Prinsepia > Prinsepia uniflora. The sequence goes on along the minus strand of CM064870.1, from coordinate 3,512,700 downwards.
CTCAGTACTTGCCAAACCAGGGATAACCACACGTACTTACTCATGCCTCCGCCCCTCGTACAGCCTCGAACAACGCGCCACGACCTGGAGGGTCAATAAAAACCAAAAGGTGTGAGTGGACAAAAATAAATCAGTTTAGCAAAACAATTACGATAAACGTTTTTACCCTCCGCGTAAAAACGAATGCATGCATACAAAAATCATTTCGCAATCGGTTAAGATTTTCCACATTAGGAAAACTGTGTATCAAATTTCAACATAAGGAAAAACTCATATGAACCTCAAAATTATTTTTCCTTTCTCAACCATCGGGTCTTAGCCCGCAATCATAATCACCGGGCCGCAGCCCAAAACCACGAATCAAAACCAAATGCACAACATGATCCAAAACCAACAACCATATACCGGGCCACTGCCCAACTCAACTGAAACATCAGAAATCATCAATAAATCACAAGTCAATCATTTTGCTGGATATCAAGTGCGCCCGAGTCTTTAAACTCAAAACCATGCGCATAAACAGGCCTTCCCGGGATATCAACGAGTCTTTAAACTCAGAACATAATCAATAGGCCTCGGCGGTATCACAGTAACCGAGTCGATAAACTCACGAGTCTTTAAACTCATTAAGGGCCCTCCCCCGTCATCAATTAACCGAGTCTTTAAACTCAAAACGTGCTCCAGCAATAGCACCCGGGTCTTTAAACCCAAAACAGTTTTCGACGGGTCTTTAAACCCCAAAGCAGTTTTCAACGGGTCTTTAAACCCCAAAACATTTGTCGAACACGACAACGTGGGATCCATCCCAAAATCACATTTTCCACAACGGGACTCATGGTCCGAATTTCCACATTCGAATTCCCAATCATACTTCACAAAACATATTCAAATCACCATCACACACGGGGCATGTACAATTATACCAAATCACTTTATTAAATCCTTTTTCATTCCCTAATTCGAATTCGCAATAATGATTCCGTAAGCCGACATCCGGAAGCATCATCCCGAACCCAAACCAAGAATCCACTTTAAATTTCCGAAAACCGAAATCTCGTAAATCAAAGTTACTTTTGTGCCCCGAGCATCAAGCTCGAAATCACCTTTTTCAAATCCATTTTAATTCTTAGAAATCACTTCTTTCTCAAATCTCATTTTCAACACATCAAAACCACAACCATTATCACCAAAATCACGATCCAAGCAAAACATACTCAAAACCCATTTTTAAAATCCTCAAAATCACAAGTCTCATTTTAATTCCCCGATTCAAACATCAACAGTGATCAAATCACAATAACTCAAAATCTCGTAAAACGTGCAAATCCGGAACTTTCTCGAAAAACGTGTCAAAATCGTAAGTCACACTCGCAAATCATAAACAACCTTCTTAACTCATTTTACACCCATTTCATATAACTTCTTTCATTAAACCATCATTAAGCACACGAGTGACCATAGACTCGAAATACGTGTAATTTCACATATAAAGTAAAAATACGTATAAATACGGGAATCGAATACGTATAAATACGGAAATCAAAATCAATCACAACTTATAATCATAATCATAAAATCATAGAAATAATTTATGCATGCATTAAATTTGAAAGCAACGTCCACTCACACACCATTCTTAAGGTTCGGTTTCGCGCCGCACGCATGCCCGTAATTTCCGATATTTTCCAGAAATGCCAAATCCTGTCCGAAAACATACTTTAGTGTCACTAAGGGCTTAGATAACAACATACTAATTTCCCATAATTTTCCGGGAATTAATCATTAATTACAAACGTAACATACATCTTCGGACCCTCGGAATAACATCGAAACGGTGTCCGATAAATTCGAAACCAATACTAAAATGTTCGTTACATCGTATAGGACAAAAGTCGTGTTGAACTCACCTCGAAATTCGGGTCCACGCGTCCTCACACGCCGCCGTGAGTGGCTGCGCATGAGCCCACGCGCCTGCTACAGTTCCCGCTACAGTACGTCTTCTTCACCCGTTTCCCTGGTAAACGGGTCGTCGACCCGCGTGTGTGACCCGGTTCAATCCCTGCGATAAACTAACTAATTTCTTCAATAGATCAATTAGATGGACTCACAACATACTTAATTAAAAGTCTGTGTCCCCTATTCAAGTCAACACAGCCCCAAATCGATCAACTCGAACTCGAACATCCAAACGGGTCGAAGTACGAAACTCACCCAACTCGACCCCATTCCAAAATTAACTTAGACAGTAGTTTCCAGAGACCTAAACGAACACTTTAGCACCGTCAATTTGAGGGAAAATTACTTGGAGGTTGTCGACCTCAAGCTCGAAAATCTCTGAAACCAGGGGCTCCCGTTCATGGCCCGTCTGTGCTAGATTTCCCCCGAAATTGATGTGGTTAGTTTGCAAATGATCCCAGAGGATTAAAACAATTCTCCATTTCGTTCAACTCGACTCCTAATTGAGAAATTGAATTCCCCCCCAAAACTGATTTTTCCAGAACCCCCGTTTTCTCTCAACTCTCAGCCCTCACTTTGGTTCGAAATGAACCTCCCATCCTCCAGTACTCAGATAATCGATCGAAGGGGCCAACACTCGTGGGGAACACTCTCAGACTCACTGAGAATTGCTTCCCGCAAACAAAACCCAACCAATTTTAAACTCTTGCCCGTGCTCTGCTTCTGTCCAGGCCGTGTAGCCATGTTCCCAACGTCCTCAAAACACTTAAACAATTCACTCTGGCCAGCCACTATCAGGATTAAACAATGGGATTGCTTGAAGCACCACGGCATGGCCGTACAGACTCTGTTTCACGGTGGTGAACAGTAACCGTCGTGCGGAATTACCAAAATGCCCTCCAACTTCCGTGACCCGTAACTTGGTCACCCGATGTCCGTTTGACGCATGCCGCCTGTCGTTGTACTCAGGGCTTCGAGACCTTCCTAACGGTCCTTGGCCCTTGGCCATCGGACCTCCCGATCAAAAAGTCAACATTTTCTCATACTTCGTCCAAATTACGAAAATGACCCTGAACTTCCGAACGTCATAACTTTCACCACGAATGTCGGAATCGAACGTGCCACCTGTCTATGAACTCGTGATGTCCCAGACTACGTCACGGTCATCGGTCAAAATTCGTTTGACCTTCCGAACTAAAAGTCAACGTTTTACCCACGACTAGGGGCAAAACGGTCATTTTGCACCGTTCGTCTGATTTCACCCAACTAATCACCGATTAACCCCATTAATCATGATTAGTTACAAATCTAATCCCGAATTCCGGGACGGGTCGTTACAGGTTACCTGTGCAAAACGGTTTATGACTAACTCTCTTCGTGTTCAGAGGCATTTGGCCACGAGTGAGTGTTGTGAGGTTTGTAAGTCTACTGCTGAGGATGTGGCGCATATTTTGAGGGACTGTAGGGTGGCTTCTCTGGTTTGGGGTGTTGCGCCTATTCCTCACTCTCAGGAGGTTTGCTGGGATGGTGAGTTGATTCAGTGGTTGTCTGATAATCTCATATCCAATGAGGTGGAGGCCTATGGGTTATGTTGGGCTACTATTTTTTGGGTTTTATATTTGGCATTTGTGGCTTTGGCTAACTCGACGTACTTTTGAGGTAGTGTTTACCTTCCCGACCTAGCCCCGCAATATGGTGATTAGGGTAGCTGTGAAGTGGTCTGTAGCATCCCTACAACGCTTCTCTGCCCCCTCGCCAGATGTTGAGTGTCTCTTAGTTTAGGCCTCTGGCTGGTGTTATCAAGGTGAATTCTGATGGCTCTAAGGGACCAAAATGTGTTATTTCTGCAGGTGGGGTGTCCTGCGTTCTGATGAGGGTAAGTGGATTGATGGGTTTTCTATGAATGTGGGGATTGGTCAGGTGATCCAGGATGAGTTGTGGGGCATCTAAGGGGGGGCTGAAGTTGGCTTGGGATAACGGTAGACGACATGTTGTGTTAGAGTCGAACTCTGCTACGGCTGTCGATTTAATTTCCATGGAAGGTGTGGCTAACCATCAACTGGGTTCCATTATTGCAGGGTGCAGGCATTTTGTGGCTAGAGATTGAGTTTGTACGGTTCGTCATATGTATAGAGAAAGGAACAGGGTTACTAATCGGCTTGCAAGTCTTGGATCTGGATTGGCTTTGGGCGTTCATTACTTTGACCAGGTTCCGTTGGAGGTTGTTGTGCTGCTTGAGGAGGACCGGACGGAGGTTGGTCTTCCAAGGACCGTTGTTGTTTCTTAGTTTCTTTTCTCTTTTCTTTTCCTTACTAGAAAAAAAAAAAAAAACCTTAATTATCGAAAAAAAAAAGGCAAACTAACTTTATATGCATAGTACGTAGCATAGTGACCCGCCTACCATATTTATCAAAAGAAAGAAAATAAAAATCATATTAATGCCCAGAAAAAATATATAGTGGCCTTAAAAAATATAATTGAATGAAAAAAAAAAAAAAACATACATTTTGGCGTAACCGGAAGTAGCAGTAGCACTACGAGAACCCTCCGTTGCAATTGAATCACGAACATTTTGTTTCCATCCGGTCTATAACCCAAAACCTGTGGTGAGTGTTCTCCCCTGATAAATGAGAAGGTTTCTCTCTCAGCTTCCTTAACTGGCAAGAGCACACTGATAATATTCACTGAGAAAGCTGCTCCATTAGTATGTGATTTTCATTCTCTTCTTCAGATTAGTGAATCCAACTGAAATTCACTAGCTTTTCTTTGTGGATGTTCTCTAATTGATAGCCATGGCATCTGCAATGCTCAATGGGGCTGAGAATCTCACCCTTATCAGAGCAAAAGCCCCAAATGGGTTGGGTTTTCTCGGGTCGGATCTTAAAGGGAAGCAATTTCTGAAAATGGGTTTCGGTTCAAGCACAAGAATTTCCAATTCCAGGTCCTTTACTAGAAGAACCATTGTGCCCAAGTGCAGCAGCAACGTCTCAGCCCCCAGGCCATCTTCTCAGCCTAGGTTCATTCAGCACAAGAAAGAGGCTTTTTGGTTCTACAGGTTCCTTTCAATTGTGTACGACCATGTCATAAACCCTGGCCATTGGACTGAGGACATGAGAGATGAGGCACTTGAACCAGCTGATCTCAGTGATCGGAGAATGATTGTTGTGGATGTCGGTGGCGGCACCGGCTTCACCACTCTGGGTATTGTTAAGCATGTAGATGCCAAGAATGTCACCATTCTTGACCAATCCCCCCACCAGCTTGCCAAGGCTAAGCAGAAGGAACCCTTGAAGGATTGCAAGATTATTGAGGGTGATGCTGAGGACCTCCCTTTTCGAACTGATTATGCTGATCGATATGTATCTGCTGGAAGGTATATTGCATGATGCTCATACATTTTCTATTGGTGTCTCTTCTAATCTTCAAGTTGTAATTTGTCATATAACATATAAGACTTTGTTGATTGTGCTTAACCTAAAGTGTTGGGTAAGAATTCTATTGTTGATCATATCTGGTAATCTGAATTGTATTTACCAAACCAAAAGGTACTTGTTTGGTGAGTCCTATTGGATGAGATTGTCCAAATCATCAAATTCAAGGTGTTTTGGAAGTAGAAAAGTGAATATTGCATTGTAAGGATTAGACATGGAAGGAAACTTCTTCAATACATCACCCTTAAAATAGTAGGATTAGAAGAGGTGAGTGTTGCTTGGATCTCTAATTCCCTGTAATCACCTTACAATTAAAAATTCATTCACTTTTACCTTCAATATACATTGAATTGGATGAGTTATACAATCCAATCCAATAAGATACAACGAAGTAGAAAAGTGAATATTGCATTGTAAGGATTAGACATGGAAGGAAACTTCTTCAATACAACACCCTTATAATAGTAGAGGATTAGAAAAGGTGAGTTTCCTTGGATCTCTAATTCCTTTTAATCACCTTACAATTAAAAACTCATTCACTTTTACCTTCAAAATACATTGAATTTGATGAGTTATACGATCCAATCCAATAAGATACACCAAAGGAGCCCTTCATTTGGTTTGTAGGAGCATGTTAGTACATGCTTCTGGTGTCAACTGCAGACAAGCTCTTAATTTGTCATATATTTGGTTCTTTGTGCTTAATTTTAAGGGCGAGAGTGGTCTTCGCCTGTTGAGGCTGCTATTATCGTTCATATCTGAATTGCATTTCCCAAACCCCTTAATTTGGTTCATAGGAGGAGCATGTTTGTGGAAGAATTTTCGGTTTCAATTGCAAAATTGATTAAGAGTCTTTCTGATGGAGGATGAATGATTGTATTTTTGCAGCATCGAGTACTGGCCAGACCCACAGCGTGGCATCAAGGAAGCATACAGGGTATTAAAACTCGGAGGAAAAGCATGCATAATTGGTCCTGTGTATCCTACATTTTGGTTATCTCGCTTCTTTGCAGATGTGTGGATGCTTTTCCCAAGGGAGGAAGAGTACATTGAGTGGTTCCAAAAGGCAGGGTTTAAAGATGTCCAGCTGAAAAGAATTGGTCCTAAATGGTATCGTGGGGTTCGCCGGCATGGACTCATAATGGGATGTTCTGTAACAGGCGTTAAACCAGCTTCTGGGGATTCTCCATTGCAGGTAATTTGTTTTGGACAAGGCTGTTTGACCTATTTCTTGATGATTATTACTGTTCTTAGAATTTGCTGCTTGTGTTGCGTATACGCATCTGGTGATTATTTGATAACCAATCACTGTGTTCATCTTCTGCATTATGTTGTGATGCAGCTTGGTCCGAAAGCAGAGGACGTGACGAAGCCTGTAAATCCGTGGTCGTTCATCGTCCGGTTCATGTTGGGTGTCATGGCAGCAACGTACTATGTACTGGTGCCTATATACATGTGGATCAAAAATCTAATTGTACCCAAAGGTCAACCTATCTAAAACTAGAATAAGAGGGAGAGAACCTGATTAGGCATTTCATGCCCTTTTGGTCTTATTATGTGTTTCCAGTTGCAATCGATGAGACTCAGTTTATGATATGATCGCTAATAAGTTCCACTTGGATTTTGTAACTTTCATTTATGTGCCATGAGCAAATTATAGCACAAACGGATCATATCTCCCAACATAAACACAAGGGAGAGCTACTAAAAACTTTAAATTGGGTGGAAATTTCGGACACAATGTTCCACAAAATAATTTAGCCCTTTTTTCTGGCTCAAAATCGGCATTTTCAGTTGAGTCAAATCAAAAGTCTACTGCATACGTAATTGCAGTGTGAAAAAAAAAAAGATACACCGAGACAGATAAACCTAGCGTGCCTGTTGGTTCGTTCAGCGTACGGATATATAAACTCACAACGCAACTACGTTTCCGACTTCTCTCCATGGCAGGATGTCTCTTATCTTTTTCCTGATATCAGGTATCAAGATTCAGGACTTATATCTTCATATGAAACTAACCCTCTTTGTGCAGGTGGGGATCTTGATCTTGACCTGCTGGGAGACTTAGGGCTAGCATCTGGAGATGGGGAATGAATGCGCCCTCGGCCCCTTGACCTGGACTTAGGCCTACCTCTGTCCGGAAAGCGCTGATCACCAATGCGGGGTCCAAGGCGGGATTTTAGCCTCTCACTTACAGGTGGTCGATCTGCTGGACTACGACTACGGCTACGGCTGCGGTCCCTATTACGACCACGATAACCATCAGGGCTGCGGGAAATGCTCCTACTTCGACTTCTCCTGCTTTTATATCTACAAAGACAACAACAAAAAAGTCAATAGGATGCTACATTGGTGCCTCGATATGCCAAAAACACAACTTCCAAGAAAAAAAACAAAAGTAACTCCAAATATCCTCTTTACATTAATGAGAGTCGAAAAGAAGAGAGAGAGAGAGAGAGAGAGACAGACAGACCGACCTGGGAGGGCTCCTCCTGCCTCTTGGTGGGCTTTGGAGATGTCTACATGGTGAGCGCCCGGAATAGTTTCTGTAGTTTGAGTACCTTCAGAAATATGCAAAAGAAGAATTAAATTGGAGCTTCCGCATTCTTACTCAAAATTCATTCACATGATACTGAAAATACCTATCACGGTTACTTCTGTAAGTGTCCCTTCCACTGTAGTTACGAAGTGAACGCTCTGGGGATGGAGTACGGTAGCGACGAGCAAAGGCAAAGCGGTCAGTGAAGCCGCGCCCTTTTCTAACGCGCTTTGCAGTGCCATTTGGAGAAGAGCTTCTTGACAAACCCTTGTCATGGTTGGAAGTAGAATGTTCAGGAGCTTTGCGGACAGGGCTACCCAATGGACTCCTAGATGGCTTAAGAGGGCTTCCACTAGGAGTTCTTTTAGGACTTGGGCTTGGACTGCTCCTAGGGCTATTTCTTGACCTCCCTCTGCGAGTTGGGCTTCTGCTCATTATATGCACACAGCAATTGCCAAGCAATCAAATAAGGATTAAAAACCAATTATGCTGAATGGAAGAGTTAAAATGACATTGAAAGAAAGCAAGTCAACAGTACAAACCTGGAGTTGTTCGAGTCATCTGAGAAGGAATTTCGAGCAGCAGTTTTCGCCACCGCATTATGTCCGTTATTAAAAGCTACACCATTCTTTGGAGATAATTCACCTTCTTCTTCGGGCGAGTCCTCAGTTTTCTTCCTATCATGATTGTTCCTCTGCTCAACAGTTCTTTTCACTAGAGGAGGTTCCTTTCCTAGATCTGTAACATCACAACAAACTATGAGTTCACACTGCACTATAAAGTGGAAGAAAGATGTTAAAATGATTTATTTGAATTTTCAAAGCCCATGCTGTCTCTTACATGGGCGTTATCAATATGCTAAATGCTAAAATGTAATAACAAATAAATCACATTAGCTATTATCAGGTAACGAAGTTCATCTGCAAATTAAATAAATGACATACCATGATTCTTTGAAAGTTCTTTTTCTGCATTCTTTTTTTTATTGGTTTGACGAGAAGAAACACGAAGACCATCTTTATCCTCATCATCAGAACTGCTTCTACTACTTTCTGTATCACTTGAACTTTCCAATCTCCTAAAAACATGGTCATTGTCATCATCCATGACGAATTCAGAAGATCAGGGCAGAAATAAGAAAAGGCAAAAAAAAAAAAAATTGTTGAAGTGGGTAGGAACTGACCGTTTTGACTTTCGCCGTGATTGTTTCGCATACCGCCCTCTGTTCCTGTCTTTTTTTCCATCACTTCTTTTCCTTGAACGCTGGTGCTTACCTTTTTTAATAGATTTCCTCTTCCTACGCCTCCTACCATCACTATCTGAACTTGAGTCAGATAGAGAGGAATCTGAATCTGAATCTGAAGAATAAGAATCAGACTCAGATTCAGACTCAGACATGTCTGAGCTGTAGGATTCAGATGAAGAATATCTCTTTCTCTTTGTTCTTTCCTTGGAGTATTTTTTATGCCTTCCTCTTGGTTCCTCATCAGAACTACTTTCAGAAGATGAAACCTTTGATGATTTCCTCTTTTTACCTGGAAGAAAAAACAATCATATAGCAAAGGCATTGTATAGTACATACAATAATTATAAGCCATAAGATTCTTGCATTAGCAGTTGTATGGAAACATTACCTTTCTCTTTCTCTGCTGGAACAAGATTTTTACTTTCTGAGACTTCACCACAATCTACAATTTTCACAATTTGGGAAGGTTTTCCATCAGCTGTTCCCACTTTCTCAATTTTCTCAACTATATCCATTCCCTTCACAACCTTTCCAAATACAACATGTTTCCTGAAAAGAAGATAATTCATTTAAAACCTATAAAACGACTCTAATAAGATGTTTTCTCTTCCAATGACAAAGATTTATGGTTGGAGGCAAAACATAAATCTAGCATCGGACATCAAATTGAACAAAACAAGCAATTTCAATTACCCATCGAGATGAGGCTGACGCCTGAAGATAATAAAAAACTGGGACCCATTTGTGTTTGGACCAGCATTAGCCATAGACAGAAGACCAGGTCCATCATGCTTCAATTTAAAATTTTCATCTGCAAGGGAAATGAAAATCCTGACCACAGTTAAATATTTATTATGCATGCAAGTGGGTATGTTCATATATTAAAAACCTACCGGGAAACTTTCCTCCATAAATACTCTCTCCACCAGTGCCTACAAACCAACAAATGTCAATCCTTACAAGTCTCGGCATGAATTAGAAGTCAAATAGAAAATTTACCATCATCAAACAAAATAATTGATTTGCAGGAAGAAAGTCATACCATTTCCGTTCCAAAAATCACCACCCTGCATAGAGAGAGATGTTAGCAATTATGTATATGTTAGACTTACAAGATTAAAAAGTAAATAACTTAAACCCAATTCATAGAAGAATGAACAGAAAATTTTCCACTCTACCCTATATAGACAATTTCAAATTGTAGCACCCACAGAAGCAAATGCTAAAACTAGTTTTTAGGGAATTATGAATACAACCATTGTGGTAGAAGATTAATTATTGGAATCACAAAGTAGATACATAAAAAGAATCACCAGCCATTTGAGGAAGAAAACCGACAGTTGTGAAATACGAAGTCCATAAGACACATTTGTGCCATGCATCAAAGCGGTTTTTTACTTCCATGTAGATAAGTAATATTTTAAAAGTGAAAATGATTAAAGAAAAAGAGAGAACATACTTGGGCCATAAATCCTTTTATAACTCGATGGAAATGCGACCCTTTGTAGTGCAGAGGTTTGCCTGTAGACTTTCCAATGCCCCTGTCACCTATATCAGAAGACCATGAAAATGTCAAGCCATGTAATAGATGACAATCTAGGTCATGTTTCATAATGACAAAAATCACAAAGTACAAAACTGAACAATAAAATCGCGGATTTTCTTATTACGATTACAGATCCAATTAGGGTAACAACAGGACTACATGAATTTACGAAAGTAACTTACTTCATCCACAGGTATGCAGTTCTAATGCTCACAAGTCCCATACTGTCTTTGTTTTATATTCTGCTTTTCCAGTTATATTCTAAACTAAAGAAAAACTCCTCAAATTTTAAGAAATCAAAATAAGACACTTTTCCAACATACATACAAACAATAATATTATTAATAAGCATGATTAAAAAAAAAAATACCTGTACAGAGAGCCCTAAAATTCTCCGCTGTCTTAGGAACAATATCAGCAAAAAGCTGCACATATCAGGAGAAAAAAGCTTATTCATATCTTCATATCAAAATGAAAATTAAAGTTAACGCAACATACAACTCAAAGAAATAAGAGGTCTCAAAGATTACCTCCATAACAAGCCTTTCCGCTGGCTCCCCATTTACAGATACATCAAAGAAGACACGAGGGTTCTTTTTCTTGTTCATTTCTTCCTGTTTCAATGACATTAAAGCAAAGCAATTCAGTAAACACATGCAACCTACATAACAATAATATATGGGGAAAACGAATCAGCGATCACAATGATAAACTTTAATTCTCTACTTCAGACTGAGGTCAGCTCAAAAAACTAACTTTGCAAGTAATTAAGTGAAAACTCACATATTTCCAAATATTTTCAAAGTGAAAGATCACAAATTGAAAAGAAAAAAACGAATGAAAAGTAAAAATTGCGAGGTTCTGTTAGGTTCCGCAGGTTTGGCAATGATCTTAGCATAGGCCCTTCCCATACCGAACCCACAACTCAGATTGCATAATAGACATTCACATCGGCTTCACATTCGAATGTCAAATGCGCCCCAATGTCACAGTTGGCCGAGCCTATAAAGTTCCAAACTTTGTTCTCAGCCAAACATCGGAACCAAATCTCACAATCGCAAACCTAATAGTCCAAGTACGATTCTTCACTATCTGAAAACTCCTAATTCCAAACTTCGGATTTCATCAACTGCTATAAAATACAGTGATGCAGTGGTAGAATAAAAAAGCGCATGCTTTGGTTGTGCTTTATGTAGAAGCTCGTATGACAAATTCAAGAGTACCTTATGTAGAGCGTAACTCTGGCTGAGTGAACTCGGTTCGAGAATCGGAAAATCAATAATATCGGCAAGCGGTGGCGGCGAGGACGAGGCTTTGCTGCTGCTGGGTTCGCGTCGATAGAGTTTCAAAGAGATCTCGCTCACCTATCGTAAGCCGAGTATAAATCGCCTACGACGCGGAAATTTATTATGCGCTAAATCTATACCGCCTTAGTTCGTCCGTCTCATGTTAGCATAAATTGATGGTCTTGGGCCTTTTTTATTCCCTGCCTTGTTTGGGCTTGCAGTGAATGAATATTTTGGACCAACAATTTGCTTTTGATGACGAGTGATTTGTTAATTGTGGAGGTTTTGAATAAATCTCATAAAAAGCAATCTTAATACCAAATATTAACTATATACTAAAAACCGTGTGTCGGAGCACTGTTCATGGAACAGTGTATAAACAGTGCATTCTAATTTTGCCCCTCTTGATTTCTCTTTCTCGACCGCCTCATTTTCTTCGCTATTCTTCTTTTCGCATATTTTTCTTCGACAATGAAAGATGAACCAGGATTATGAAATGAGAAAAAATGAACCAGGAAATGAATAAAGATGATAGCTGATATTAATTGCTATTATTAGGTATGTTCCAAGACTTAACGCATGTTTTTGTACATAAACAAATGATGTATATATACTTAATCCTTTTAAACACCTAATATTTTTTGTATATGTATGTATCATTTTATGTCAATTCCATATTCTAACCTATTGAACAATATGTAAATTTTATACTCATAACGAATTGAATCCCGCAGCAACGAGTGAGCACCTATGCTAGTGTATACTATGATCTGAGTCGAGGGAGATATCAATATACCGTATAATATAATATGAGTCAAGGGAAATATCTGCACCAAATATGTATAATGTAATCAAGGTCAAATTCTTATACCCAATTTGTATAATATAATCCGAATATCATTATATCAAAAATGGTAAATTGCTCATTTGTTACATGAACTCCTACGCTTACCCAATTTGAATTGATTTTGCCTTTTGAACTTATATCCATAACCAATTATGCTCTATTTTTATTTGAATCAATTTTTGACTAAACTATATATTATTAATAGGTAATTTACTCCTACTATTATATTTACAACACTCCACTAATTTTTCGTCCAAAAAGTCACATGAGTCCTTCAATATGATATCTCAATTTACATTTATTAAGGTAATTTGATAGATTTTTTTTTTATCATTTGATAGGCCGTCATTTAATAGGTTTTTTTAATATATATACAACAATATTAAGAGAATTGCATTATATATATTGGACGTCAATCTCACTTATGAGTGTCGAATATAAAATCCCTCACCTATATGTGAAGAAAAATACCATTAAACTAAGTATTAAATGGCATAAATTTTCTTGCTTTAAATGTAAGAAATTCGACCAACAAAATGTGACCATCGAAGGAGATAGGCCATAAACATATTTAGTGTAATTGACTGAAATTTCAGGGAGAAAATGGGGTATTGACCCATTATGTTAGAGAGTTTACATAAAGGCGGCAAATTTTCATGACTCTCTAACTGCGTGCCGCCTTTATGTTAATTCTCCCCTTACACTTTCACCTTCGATTTCCCATGTTATGGCTTTCATTTTACTCCGTGCGATTTTCTTTTTATTCAGGATTCAAAATTTTCTTCACGGGATTCTGTTTAATTGCTTTCTTGGTTAAGTTATTAGTTTATGACTTCATAAGATTTAATTTATTGATTTTTTTTCCTGACATTAGTTTACACAAATTTTCCTCGCATACACATGTTGATATAAGAATAATCTTCGCCCTTTGGGATTAGGTTGGGTGGTTTGAAATTGTTTGTTTCATTGTGTTGTTTTTTGTTTTTATAGAGTTTTTATACAACCGTATTAAAGAATATATATATATATATATGTACATTAAATATAGACCTTATTTTTTACGATTGTTAAACGTGATATTTGAGATCTCTCACTATATGATCGATTTCGAAGAAGAAAACAAATATATATTGTTTTTGTATTCATGTAATAAAGTCTCAAGGAATAAAAAAACTGGATTACTTGAACTTTGATAGAAATATCACGGGGCCCCGAATAGAGCTAGTGAATCCCATATTTCTTATCGTGAATTGTATTAGGGGTGTATTTGATTAGAACATTTAAATATTTTTTAAAATATTTTTTAAATGGAAAATTTTGAAGACATTTTAAAAATCTTATAAACTGTTATGAACATTTGAGTATTATCCAAACATCTTTTATAAATCTTATTCTGAACTTTTTATTTATTTGGATAATTTTGGAGGAAACATATTAACAAATTTTGGTGGACATCAGAATTTCTCCATTTTATTCTCTCTTCTTGCAATGATTTATTTAATTTGAACATTAATGGTTGAACTTATCTCTCCATTATCATCATCTTGAGTCACATATTCAACGTAGACTGATACACTCACACTTATCATTTGTTTTCATTAAAATTGATCACACCTTAGAATTAACCTATTGGATGCTTTTGAATGTATTTGATGCTTTGAAATCGTTCTAAAGTAGCTCTAGAAATTTCTGCAATTTTTCTTGATTTTCTGGAAAAAAATTGATAATACTTTGATGTTTTCGTCACTAAAAGCTAAATAACACTTTTGGTGACCAACCGTCTGAAGAACAATGCGGCAAAAAGGACCAAAAGTGACAGTTTATGGAAAAAATTTGCATACTTATGCCAACAAAGTATGCAATAAAATAAAGAGTTTTTGGTCGTTTTTTTATGCAAGTTTCTTTAAATTAATTTTTACTATGGAATGAACTTTTTTCAGAAGAAGAGAATGTTTTTGAGAAAAATATCTTGTGAGATTCAAAAGTAAACCTCATTATTTGAGACTAGACATTTTTTGTCTTATCATATATATTTTTAATACTAAATCTCATTAAGTCCACAACTTAAACAAATCCTTAAAAAAAAACCCAGCTAATTGAATACCTCATGATTATTTTGACATTTTTAGTAATATTAAAAATCTTAATTGAATACGTACGATCCTGATACGTTACGGTTTTTTTCCACCGGCCGGGTTTATAAAGTGATAGTAGTAAGAATAAATAAGAAAGAAAAAAGCTAAGATTCAGAAAGGGAGGCTTTATGGGAAAAAGGAAGAAGAACTTTTGAAAAGTTTTTTAAATATTTAAATATAATACACATATATTCTTACCATCTTTAAAAATATTTAAATGTTCTAATGAAATACACTTTCGCTCTCTACGCGTCCCTTTACTTCTTTGTTAAGATACATATATGTATATATATTATTTTTTTTCTCAAATTCGAAAGCCCATTCCCACTATTTTTCAGTTAAGTAACAATCGTTGATCGTCATTCTGAATAATGTAGTCCTCGATCACGTACACGCATGTCTGCCAAGTGCCACGCTTTTTCAACATTTACAGCGCATGCTGCTGAATATTTGACAAAGATGGAGACATTATATTGTCTTTGAAACTCAGAAATTCAAATTGATAATTATTTATTTTCTTTTTCTTGGGTTGAAAATGTCAAGAACGCCAAGTGAAAAATACGCTGAAAATGAAACTCAAAGTCAGAAAAACCATCAAAGTCACGTCCTTCTTGACTCTAACAATTACAACCATTCCTTCCACCTCCAAGTTTTCATCCCTTGATTCAAGAATCAAAGGTGGCCTCACACTTCTAGAAAATTTCCATATTTTGAATATTGAATATGTTCACATGTGTCTTTGACTCTTTCAATTAAAACCTCTTATAAAAAAGAAAAAAACAAAGAAAATGGAGCCTCTTTTATTTATATAATGTGATCGAGAGTACCCCAGTAGCTCCAATATACCATTCTTTGCTGACATAGGCTGCCCACTTTCTCACCAACCAAACAGAACTTAAATTTCTTGTTCTCTCATTTTTCTGTTACAAGAAGATCATGGCAGAGGCATTAACAGAAAGCCAGATTTCTGAGTTCCAGGAAGCCTTTTGTCTGATTGACAAGGATTCAGATGGTAAGCTAGCTTTCATGTTTGATACACTAGTCATCACGTTTTCTACGTTTTCAATCATCGCGTGTATACAACATTTCTCTCACAAGCATTCATCACATGACGCGAAGAACTTTTTTTGTTTTTGGTTGAGTAGGGCTTATTACTTTGGAAGAACTAGCCACAGTGATCCAATCGCTAGACGAACGTCCGACGAAAGAAGAAATTCATGAAATGATCAGTGAGGTTGGTGTTGATGGAAATGGGACCATAGATTTTGAAGAGTTCTTGAATATCATGGCAAAAAAGATGAAGGTAATTATATATTGTTCTTCATCTGTTTCCGCGCGTGTTAATCAGGATTTATACGTCGTCAAGCTTTTACTTAATTGGAGAAGGGAACTAGTTAATGTCACAGGAGAATGTCGCTGAGGAGCTAAAAGAAGCCTTCAAAGTGTTTGATAGAGACCAAGATGGCTACATTTCAGCCTTTGAGGTACATATTTTAAGCTAGCATATATGATGTGTTTCTCATCGTGGGATGAGTCACTTTTTCAATTTGTGTAGTTGACCAACATTGTATTTGTGTTTTATGGTAGTTGAGGCAAGTGATGATGAATTTGGGAGAGAGATTGAGTGATGAAGAAGCTGAGCAAATGATCAGAGAGGCTGATCAAGATCGTGATGGTCTAGTGAGCTATGAAGAATTCGCTAGGATGATGATGCTTAGTTGATTTCTACCTTCATTGA
Source organism: Prinsepia uniflora (assembly GCA_032719365.1). Taxonomy (NCBI): domain Eukaryota; kingdom Viridiplantae; phylum Streptophyta; class Magnoliopsida; order Rosales; family Rosaceae; genus Prinsepia; species Prinsepia uniflora. The sequence goes on along the minus strand of CM064870.1, from coordinate 3,495,976 downwards.
TTTTCGATCACAACAATACAAATTTGGATTAAAATTTTCAATTATGTAATTAATCCAATCCTCCTCATATTGTGCAATATGGGTGTGATATCTCAGATGTACGTGTACCCCTTTAACTTTATCATAGTTATTTAGGATTGTTCAGAATTACACGATCATTAGTCACATGATCATATTCAATCTCATAATCTTTATATTTAACCAATAAAATATCAGAACAATCATTTTTATACTAATTATAACTCGTATATATCGAGATTCCGATAATCTCATAGTTACTTAGGATTGTTCAGAATTACATGATCATATTTAATCTCATAATCTTTATATCTGACTAATAAAATATTAGAACAATTATTTTTATATTAATTATAACTCGTATAAATTGAGATTATAATAATCAATTTGAAATTAGTCGGGACCAATTTTTCCAACGAACACCAATATAAATGGGAGATGATATGAAAAGTAGAAGAGACAAAGCAAGAGACTTATCCTACCCTAATTAAGAATTTTTACAGGTTGTGGTTATTTTGGGGCAATTTGTTGATAAAGCTAAATATATAGGGAAATGAGTTTCACATCCTCATTTGTTCTCACGTGCGATTTTGAAAAATACATCACTCGTGTGTGAACTGCCGAGCACTCGAGCAGTTTGCGCCAAACCCTAACGCGCCATTCTTCTGCCCTTCCCTCTCTGTCTCAGCCCTCAAAATGGCAGCTTTCGAATCGAACTTTATCGACGATTATGCAGCCGCTTCAACAATCGTAACATTCGACCGCCCAGTCCGCTTACTCCGAGGGCCCGTTCGGGCTGGCCAACCCGATGACCCATCGGTGGGTCCGCACGTGCTGGCCTTTCGAGACTCCAAAGCTTGGGCAAACGCGTAAAGAGCCTGCGAGTGTAAGATCATCGAGCAGTGTGAGGCCGGGGCAAGGATCGGGTGCTCCATCAGCGCATCGGACAAGTGCAAGCCCCCGTGGTGGCGAGCTCTGGTAGGTTCGAAAATGCAAGACATGAAGCACAGGGAGCAGTGCGAAGAGAGAGAAATGGATGGGTGTTTGGCTGCGGCGAAAGAGAATTGCGTTGGGTTCGCGAAAGAGAAGTGCTTGAAGCCCTATAGAGAAGCGAGAATTGCTGCGATGGGCGATGGTATGAATGCAAAGCAGTCTGAGAGGTTAATTTGCCGGGCAACTATGGCGGATAGGAGTGCGTGGCACAGTTTGATTGGATTGGACAAATTACTGTCTTGGGGTTCGGATAATTATGGATTGGGCTCGACGAATTATAGGGCTAGTGATTTCTTTGGTTCTGATAGTAGTGTTGATCGTGTTTTGGGTGGTGGCAATCTGACATTCAAGTTGTGAGATTTGGAAGATGGAGGTGAAATTTGGTACATTTGTGGATAAATTGATGAAGTGGGCATTTCTAGCTTTCTACAGTATGTTTGATTGAACTCTACTTCTTTGATTTAGCATGAGAAGAGTAGAAAGATTAAAACAATTTTTTAATTCAATGAAATTTTTTGAGAGTGAAGAACTCATTTTGTAATATACTTAAAAAGTATTGGATGATCTTCACATGCAAGTAATGTTTTAACATATTAAGTTCTAATGAACTGTTAGATGTGATGGCAGTAGTCTAAGAATGATAAAAAGTATCAACCATAAGTCGCTGCTTCTTCATTCCTTTAAGTCAAACTCGCTTCAGCTATATGGGTATATGAGTTGGAAATGTATACAGCTCTTACTGCCACTGCCTGCAGATATTGCGGTTATCAGATAGTACACGATTCATATCAAGAACTTTGTTTTTGTTGGTAGCCTTGTTCGATATAGTCTCTCTGGTTAATGACTTAATGCTACTATGAGACTCATTATGTATGCAGTGTAATGGGTGACATTTCTTGATTTCATCCTTATAACCTGCTGGATAATATAATTTTGTCCTTATAACCTGCTGGATACTATAATTTTGTCCTTATAACCTGCTGGATACTTTATTTCATCCTTATAAGTTATAACCTGCTGGATACTTTGAAATTCAGTTAATGAAGCTTGAATGCATAAAGTTCTTAGGTGATAATGCTTCTTGTTTACAAGGGTGGCACTGGGGTTTTTTTTTTTGGCTGAAAGGCGTCCAATTTAGCCCCTCATTTTTAGTGCTAAGTTTGACTTAGCTTGAGCATCAACCCAAATAATTTTTTTTTAGGCCCAAACATCCAATCTTGCACCTCACATGCAGCTGCCTTTAATTAGGGGGAGTTTGATTTAAAATGTTGGGATTGACGAAAGATAGGGAAAGGGAGTGATTTGGTCCTGATAGTGAGGTTGATTGTGTTTTGGATGTTGGGAATGTGAATTTGGAGGTATGAGATTCTGAGAATGGAGCTAAAAGTCGGTAAATTTGCTAAGAAATTGCTGATGGGGTGGGCATTTGCTAAGGTATGTTTGGTTGTACTCTGCTTCTTTGATCTAGTATGACAAGAGTAGAAAAGGTGCAAAGAATTTTTAAATTCAATGCGCTTCATATTCGTTGCTATTGGTAAGAAATTTTCACAGATTTAAGTTACATTTTTTGTTAGAATTTGAAGCAGAAGTCTGAGAACAAAAGAAAGTATTAATCGTATCTTGCTATTTCTTCATTAAGTTTGCTTGTGCACTATATGGAAATGAAACATATACAGCTCTTGCTTTTTCCACCTGCTGGTTTGCCTTCTGTTTAGAGTATCAGATATTACATGATTCATATCAAGATGTTGTTATTGGTAATCGTTGATTTTGGTTTATCTTGATAATGCCTTACTGAGAATCATGCATGTAGAACTGAACACGGGCACGGCCTTGTTGGATATAATCTATCTTGCCATTCTCTTTGTTGCATCTTTATAACCCTCTGGATAGGTTGAAATTGATTAATGGAGCTTAAATGAAGAATGCTGTTGGGTGGATGCTGCATCCTGTAGGGCTCGATGGGCTGAAAGAGCCCAGTTTATTTCCTCATTTGTAGTTCTAACTTTGACCTGGGTTGAGCAACAACACAAACCACAAAGCTTATGGCCCCAAAATCCAATAGCTGAGGAGATATATTGCTCCTCACATGCAACTACATTTCCTTTGGGTACATTTGATTTTGGGCTATCCTTTTGAAGTCATCATATCTCATAGACTTTCTTTTTTGTTTTTTGTCTTTAACATACTGCATTTGCAACTAGTTGTCTAGAAGGAATAATTTTCTTTTATAGAATAACTCATCTGTTAGACTTTTCATATGTGTATGCTTTTTCTGGAAAGCATCATTTTCTTTTATAAAATAAGTTAGCTTGATAGACTTTCTGCTTATGCAAGATAGTTATCTATTTGGTTTCGCTACGTTAGGCGTTAAATTTTATGAAAATAATATCTTGTGTTATAACATCAATCCCTTCTTTGATGTTACATGCTTCTCCAAAAAATCTAATTTAAATGCTCCTGACAGTTAAAATATAATCACCTTGCATCTTATTTAATCTGTTCCTTAAATGTAGCTGTTTAGGATAGTTTCTTTAATTGTAGGCACCACTAGGTTGGTGAATTCACATGCTTTAGAAAATCTTACAATCTATTAGCTTGGAGATTTCTGTTTCATTTAGATATTGGCACGTCACACTGGATTGCATTATGGTCTGCTGTTACACTAAAAAAATTGCTGGTTGAGTCTTCACACAATTTCATATACACAAACCGATATATAACTAAAAGGCTTGCATCCTACTGTTCGCACCTCATCGGATGCTCACTTTTATAGTAAAGAGAGCGCTGTGCGTGCCCTAAACCAAATGGCACCAGAGCACGAATAGCGCTCCCTTTGTATTAGTCATAGGATCAGACTTGTTAGGTTGTGTTACGGATATTATTATAAAAGTATACTTCTTTCCTTAAAGGTCATTTTAAACCGATGAAGTTCTCAGATGAGGACCAGTCTACCTACCAATACCATTAACATTTAACGAACATGGTGCTGGTGTCATCGTTGTAATCCAAGCACACGGGTCAGCCGCGGAAGGTATCCTATTTAAAAATGAAGCAGCAACTGGAAATTGCTGGGAAGTTGCAGAGACGGCTTTGGGAGGAAGTTGTATTGTTAAAGTAAGTGTCAAGCTGGCTTTGGTCAATGTCGTGATTGATGAGGTAGGGCCAGGCCATTTTTATTTTTCTTCGTGGGAATGGTTGGTTGGAAATGCGTGTCACTTCACTGTTTCTTATAGTCATACAAAAAGCTTTTCGGTTTCCTTTTCTTTTTCTCTCCACCACATTGACGACGAAACCACCACGAAATTGCATTTGCATCTACTTGTCAAGGTCTGATTTTGTAAACTATTGCCTTTCTTTTTCTGAAAAAAGAAAAAAAAAATACATCTCTTTTCTCTTTGCCAAAGTGGGGAATATGATGGAATGAAATTTGTTTCGAGGAACTAATTTGATTAAGATGTGGATAGAATGAATTAGGAGTTAAATATAATAACTAAAATGAGAATGAGTCGAAGGATATTTTTCGCCTCCAAACAAGTAAAAAATATTATTTTGCTCAATGTTACTACTGCAATTTATGGTAAAATTTGTAAATTTTCTTTTCTTCTTCCACCTAATTATTGAGTGTGTTGAAATTATTATACATCTATTTCCCATATAATATACGAAAAATCTGAGTCAATTAACGTCCCGAAAAACAAAACAAAAACTTTGGAATTTTTTTTGTAGATATACTTGTAGACATTAAAATGTTTCATTCGCTATTCAAAATGAACAAACAAGTGATTTTTATTAATTAATTAATTATATTGGGGGCATAAAATATTGTAAAAGTTAGATGAAATCCAAGTCCGGCTTGGCGGCAATTATTTTCCTGACCGCTATAAACGAGCAAGGACAAATGTGTACGACGGCGTTGGTTCCCTTCCCCCAAATTGAGCTTGTCCCCTTTTGCTTATTTTATGGTGACACTTCTCTTTTTGGGTGCGCCATAATTTGAATCCAGATTCGTAAGACAAGTTTTGTAACACGCTATAAACGTTGTTAGAACGTAAAAATGTTGATACAAATTTGGCAATGTTAGTTTTTGTTTTGCTTTTTTCAATGTTTGTTGATCGATTGTAAATCCCTGCAAGGAGGGTTCAAACCTGGAGGAGGCTTGGCTTTCAAACATGGCAAGTGATTAAGCAAGCGTTACGGGAAAAGAAAAGAAAAAGAGTTTTAACCTAATGCGTTTTGTATGACTTTTTTACTTAACTAAAAAGAGTCGATCTAAATTGAAATATTTTCTATGATTCTAAAGAGAAGTATTATTCGATTAAAGAGTTAAATTATAACAAACCTTGCATGTTGAAAAACGTTAACACCCTACAATGCAGCTGTAATTCATAAACAACTTTGGAGGTTAAATTTCCGAGCAATCGACAGTGTAAACAATCAAAAGGGGAAAGGTCAAACACACATTTCCCATTTTATGGGGGTCAAGAAATTAATAAAAAGTAACAACCGTCCATTAAGGACTTTTCCTTGTGCACCCTTCCACACTAAAGCCCTATAATCTACAGGAGAAAAGAAGCAAATCCAACGAAAACATCAGTGTCATCTCGTTGTCTACACGATTGCCTTGGAAAATTAGGGTTTATATGATAGGACCCTCCCAATAATCCCCCTTAATTAACGTGAAAGAATCTACTCCCGTTTGACACGTTCTTAAAAAATAACTAAATTACTCTCGGAAACCAAATAAACATACTCAATGCGTGTCGGATAAGGGATAAGCTTACGTCCTACCTCGAATATCTAGAGTACACAATGTGACAGGACCGTCCCCGAAGGGACATTGATATCCGTGCCCGGTCCTGCTCCCATCTAGCAAGTCGATTGAAGTTCCCAAATTACCCTCAACACTTGCCAAACAAGGGATAATCAAACATGTGTCCACTCATGCCGCCACCTCTCGAATAGCCTCGATTAGCGCGCCATGACCTGGAGGGTCAATAAAAACACAAAAAGTGTGAGTGAACGAAAATGAATCAGTTAATAAAACAGGTTACATAAAGACATTTCTACCCTCCACGTAAAACCAATGCATGCATTCGAAAATCATTTCATAATCCATTTCATTTTCCAATATAAGAAAATCATGTATGAAAATCAAAATTATTTTCCTTTGCCTAGACTTCGGCCTTAGCCTGAAACCATAAACACGGGGCATCAGTCCAAAATCATGAATCAAAAGCCAAGTACATAACATAACCCAAAATCCATCAAGTCATATAAATCGGGTCATTACCCAACACATCCGAAACATTAGAAATCAACAGTAATTCACAAGCCAATCAATCTGCTGGATCTCAAGTGCGCCCGAGTCTTTAAACTCAAAACTATGCGCATAATCAGGCCTTCCCGGGATATCAACGAGTCTTTAAACTCAGAGCATAATCAATAGGCCTCAGGGGATATCACAATAACCGAGTCTTTAAACTCACATATCAATTAAGGGCCCTCCCCCGTCATCCATCAACCGGGTCTTTAAACCCAAAACATCATCCAGCAATAGTATCAGGTCTTTAAACCCAAAACCATTTGTAAATCACAACAAATCTAGAATCCATCGTAAACCAATTTCCCAAGTCAAATCCGAGATCACACTTAATCGAAATGAAACCCATGTCCGAATTTCACATTAAAATCCCCAACCATATCCATCATCTATTCCCGAATCCAAATTTTCAATAATGATTCCGTAAGCCGGCATCCGGAACCGTTATCCCGAACCCAAATCCGGAAATCCATCTTTAAGTTTCCGAAACCCGAAATCTCGTTCATCAAAACCACTCTTATGAACTGGGCATCAAGCCCGAAATCGCTTTTCCCAAAATCCGTTTTAAATCTTTGAAATCAAATCATATTTCAAAGACCAATTTCAAATCACCAAATCACGGTCAAACCACAACATACTCAAAAATCTCGTAAAACGTGCAAATCCGCAACACTCTTGAAATACGTGCCAAAACCGTAAATCATACTTACAATCATAATCAAAACATCATCAAAACCATGATACGCACAAACCGTGTAAAACATTCATTAAACCATCTTCTAAGCACAGGAGAAATCATAGTCTTGAAATACGTGCAATTACGTATTGCATATTGAAATACATATAAATACGGAAATCGTGATTATCACAAATCATAATCATAATCATAGGAATCATAGAAACAGTTATGCATGCATTAAATTTTAGAAAGCAAAGTCCACTCACACACCGTCCATATCGCTCGCTTTTCGAGCTGCACGCGTTTCTGTAATTTCTGACATTTTCTAGGAATCTCGAATCCTGTCCAAAATCATTCTTCAGGGTCACTAAGGACTCAAATAATATCATACTAATTTCCCATAATTTTTTAGGAATTAAATTTTAATTAAAAACGTAACATAAACCTTCGGACCCTCGAAACAATATCGAAACAGTGTCCGATTAACTCAAAACCAACGCTAAAATGTTCGTTACAATGTACAGGATAAAAGTCGTGTTGAACTCACCTCGAGAATCGGGCCCATGCGCCCTCACGCACCGCCGTGAGTGGCTGCGCGTGAGTCCACGCGTCTGCTACAGTAAACGCTACAGTCGTCGTCCCAACTCGGCTAGCCTGGTAAACGGGTCTGCGGCCCGCGTGTTCGACCCGATTCAATTCCTGCCACATTCAACTTGTTTTCTTCAATTGAACCCTCAACTAGCATCGTAATGAACTTAATTAAAGGTCTGTAACATCCATTTCAGTCATCACTTCCTCAAACTGACTCGATTAAGTTCAAGCTCTAATAAAAGTTCAACATCCCAATTCATTAAACAATCACTGATTTCTCCAATTAACTAGTTAGGGAGCATCGTAGGCTTACTATAAAGATTCTTTTGTAATCAATTTCATAAAAACTTACCTCCAATTACACGAACACAAGCTCGCGATTTATGGATTTCACCATGTCCGTTCATGGCTCCAAAGGCTTCGAAGTTTGCATCTCTTGATTTGGATCGACTAATTAAGGTCCCAGAAGGCATAATCTGACCTTAATTGGACTTGGGCTGGCCTAAAACTGAAAATTCGAATTTGAATTTACCCAAGGACGGTTTCGGGTTTTTGAACTCTCCTCTCACCATTTTCCTCCCTTTCCTTCCTCTCTTCAATCTGTTTCAGCTATCAGTTTCCCTCAATTTGGTCTTGGGAAAGTCGATCACGCATGGGAAACAGCCTCTGGTTTTCAATTTTAAAAACACCAACACAGTACCCGTTTCCAAACCACCATTGTATACTCATGCTCTGCTTCACTCAATTGCATAAACAATCCCTTAGTGCTCTGCCCAAACAGCCACTAATCCGTCCTCAGTTAAACAATTCACTGAACAACTAAAACAATTCACATAACAGACCACCACGGCTGAATTTAAACTGCACCCTCAAAATGACCATTTTACCCTTGTCAGGACCCGTCCCAAATATCACCTCGATATCCGGGACGAACCCTGCTCCCGTTTGACAATCACACTTACAGGACCACAATTATAAGCATAACTATCAAACGAAGGAGTAAATATATACAACAGTAAGTCAGAGCATAGCACTACAAAATGGGCACAAAAGTCCTACAAGTCTAAGTCCGCAAAGGAAGAACGTCGGAAGCTCTATGCCTCGATATCTGCCTCAACGTTCACCCCAGCGCTATCACCACGACCTGGAGGGAAATTTAAAAAAAACAGAAGGTGTGAGTGGACCGGAATAAATAGCAGTTTCAAAACAGTTTCTCGTCAAATCAGAGTTAAGGAAAAGTAAGAAGTTATTCCCTCCGCTTAGCAAACAGGCATGCCCAACGAAGTATTAGAAAATCATAATATGAAACATCATAAGAAACAGAAACACTATAAAACATCATAAGAAACAGATACACTATAAAACTGATATAGAAACCAGAGCATAAACATCAAACCATTTTTTTTTTCCGACCAAACCTACTGGACCTATCCGAGTCTTTAAGCTCAACCAGGCCTCACACAGATCTGAGTCTTTAAACTCCCGAGTCTTTAAACTCAATAGGCCTATGGGGGTAATATCGTAATTATCCGAGTCTTTAAACTCCCGAGTCTTTAAACTCAATCCGGGCCTGTCCCCCGTCAATATCAATCCGGGTCTTTAAACCCAATATCCAGATCCAGCAAATCCAATCCATATCAGTGTAAAACCGTTCCGAAATCTATCGCCAAACTCGAATTCGAAATCCCCGGTTCGAAGCCCTTCCGGCGTTCAGAACCGACATTCCGAACCCAAATCCGGAAATCCATTATTATACCAAAAACCACATGTAATCACAAAACATAGTTCATAACCCATTTATCGTCGTCAGAAAACATTTATAGGTTGAAATCCTCAAATATGGCATCAAAATCCGAAAACCAGATTTTTCTCGAAAAACGTGTAAAATCCCGGAAATGTCTCGAAAAATGTGCAAACATATCAACCACATATAATCATCATTAAGAAGCATAAAACACATTTAATATCATAAAACCTCAGTAAAAACAGTTAGGCATGCTCGAAAGAAAGAAAGGGTCCACTCACAGATCAGAGCAAGTCACTCGCGCCCCGTGCGCTCCTCGACCGTCTCTGGTGTCTCCCGTCCTGTCAATAGATACCAAATAGGGTCATAATTACATCAAGGATACTAATCCTAATTTCCCCAATTTTTCGGGAATTAAATAATATTTTAATCCTAAACCCGTAACCAACTGGATTCCCGAACAACTCCGTAACACCGTCCGATTCACCCGAAAACTACACCATTGGATTCCTTAGAACATTTAGGACTAAACTCAAGTTGGAAGCTTGGCCGGATTCCTTCCCACGCGCCTCCACGCGCCGCCCAAAGTGGCTGCGCGTGGGCCTCACGCGCCAGCTACAGTAGCATCCCCTTCCTCGAGTCACCCGGTTCAACGCAGCTGAACCGGCGTGAACGGTTTTCTGTAATCCGACCACCATTTCAGTCCAATCCAATCCCATCCTCTTCGTCTCATCCTAAGCAACCTAACCACGTCCTAACCTCGAAGAATCACGGCCGGAAACCCGCCGTTCACGGCCTCGAAACAGACGGCCCATAGCCCCTGTTTTGGCCGCCGGCCGCCCAGGTCCACCCCGGGCACGGCGTTCATCTTAAACGACGCCTAAGACCCTCCTGAACTTCACCCTAACCTCCTTATCCCTCGACTCTACGCCCAAGTCCACGACTTTGCATTTGAAGTTCACGGCCAAACAGAGTACAGAGTACTCTCCGCCGACTGGGTTCCGCCGTGTACGCCTCCGTCACGGCGATCGTTCCACACCATTCCTAGAACCTCCCTGAACACTACTGCACTCACCAATCCCCTCGATTCTCACCCTACCTTTACGACTTTTGAAATTAAAATCTACAGGAAAACAGAGCAAAAGAAGTTACCCTTCGATTCCGGCGCCGCCGTGAGAACCGCCACCTACCACGGTGCTCGTAGGACTCCCCGTAGCCTCCTGAGTCTCCTAGTGGCTTGAATCGATCCACCACACGGCACAGCAGCCACCACCGTCCACCGTCTCCTCTGTTTCCTCCAAACTTCAGCCGTCCACCGCGTCGCCTCGATGCACAGTTACAACTCCAAACCACGATCACCAGCTCCTCCTTGCCTCACTGTCCCTTTCTCAACTCACTCTTCACTTCGATCACCGCCTCACCCAACTCTTCTCTCTGTTTTCTGTGTTCTTCGAAGGTGTGCACGGTTCAAATGAGGGTAAAGTGTGGCCGTGCACACTTGAGAACATAATGGAACCATCCAGTCCCCTGCACGTGTCCACCATCCATAGGCCAGCCCAAAAAATCTCTGCCACTTGCCCTTATCTGATTGGGCTGAGGGAAAATGACCAAAATACCCCTCCTGCACAAATTACCATTTTACCCTCATACTTTCCAGACCCGTATCTTTCCCGTCCGACGTCCGATGACAGCGTGCCGCCTGTCGTTGAACTCAAGACGTCGAGACCTATCTAACGGTCCTCGGTCTACGTGAAAATCACAAGTCCTCCAAAAAGTCAACATTCCCCTCGTTTACTCAAAATTACGATAACGCCCCCAAACTTCCGAACGTCATAACTTTTCCTCCGGTTGTCCGAATCGAGCCTGCCACTTGTCTACGGACTCGTGACGTCCTAAACTACGTCACAGTCAAGGGCTAACACTCAACCTATCGGTAATTCAAAAAGTTAACTTTTCATCTACTATTCATAAGGGCAAAATCGTCCATTTACACAAAATTTTACAAAATTACCTTTTTACCCTTCCCGAAGGTACGGGTTGTTACAACCCTTCCTTCACCAAATTACCAAAATACCCTTCACACTTCTAGACCCGTAACTTGGTCATCCGAACTCCGATTGAAGCGTACTGCCTGTCTACCGATTCAGCGTCTCGAGACCTACCCAACGGTCCTTGGCTTACTTGCAAATTCCAGGTCGTTTGAAAAGTAAAAAAATTGCCCCTTTTTAACCAAATTACCGAATTACCCTTGAACTTCCGAACATCATAACTTTCTCCTCGAATGTCGGAATCGGACGTGCCACCTGTCTATGAACTCGTGACGTCCTGAACTACGTCACAGTCATCGGTCAAAGTCCGTTTGACCGCTCAAACCAAAAGTCAACTGTTCGCCTGATTCTAGGGGCAAAATTGTCATTTTCTTCAAATTTTCCAAATTTTCCTTTTCCGAAAGTCCGGGTCGTTACACAATGTCACGCGATGCCTCAGTTTGCTTACAATCCGCGTCCGCGATCAACCTAGAGGGTGCCAAAATTAACAAAAGGTGTGAGTGGACAAAAACAAAATTTGGGAAAACTATTTTCCCAAATGTACTTTAAAATCCTCAGTTTTAGAAAACATGCATGCCATTATCAAGGAAATCATTGCTTGCAATAAAAAAACAATATATAAATATAATAATCATGGTTCCAATCCAAATCACATATAACATGTAAAAGCAACCTGACCCACAACTTTACTGAAATAATCGGCTTTAAGCCATATTGAAAATCGTTGCACAAATCACAAATCAATATATATACCAAAGTTGATCTCGCTGGTCCAACCAGCCATAAGCCAAACCTTGTCATGCTGGTCCAACCAGCCCGCTAGTCCAACTAGCATCCCACTTGTACTACTGGTAGACAACTACTGATCCACATAGTCCAACTCTGTCGATACGTGTCGAGCCCAGCTCTAATCACGTCTAAGTCCGTCTCTAGGTATCTACGGAGTCCAACTCCGGAATGGCGATCCATTCGCCTGAGACTGATTAATCCAGAACATATAACATAACAAAAATAATAATACTTTGAAACCCGGGCATCAGCCCAAAACAGTTTCCACAGGAGCACCAACCCAAAACAGTTTCCATATGGGCACCAGCCCAAAACAGTTTCCATATGGGTACCAGCCCAAAACAGTTTCCATATGAGCACCAGGCTAAAACACGGTTTCCAAAACCACCATAACTCATTATTTAGAAATAACAACTATAAATACGTTTCAAGTCAAAGCATATATTCACAATCAGAATCATGCTAAACCATAGCATAAAACTAGTGAAAACATATAATAATGCATGCATCAGGGTTATGAAAGAAATTGTCTACTCACAATACCACAGCTCGCTCAAAACACGAGCCGAAAGCCGATTCGAAGCCTCCCAAACATCCATGCCTGTCCAAACCACACCCGAGGGTCACTAAAAATCTGTAAGAGTCCAAACAAGAAACCCCCAAAAATCCCAGAACTCAAACACGTCCCAAGGAGAAAAACCTCCAAAATACTCAATCAAACGTTCTCTCATCGACCTAAAAGCATCACCATTGGATTCAGTGACAGGACCCATCCCAATCCCCCCGGGATTAGTGCGGGATGACCCTGCTCCCGTCTGACACGGTGTGTCAGATAAGGGATATTTCCGACCTTTGCCCTCCCGGGTTATCAGAGTACGCCAGGATTCGGAGGAGGTATGTGATATCTCGGTCTCTGCTACAGTCCACATCCGCTGTCAACCTGAAGGGCAGTCAAAACATTAAAAACTGTGAGTGGACAAAACAAGAGTTTATAAAAACATTTTAACTGTGAGTGGATAAGTCCCAATGGTATGTGATATCTCGGTCTCTGCACCAGCCCACTTGGACAACCCCGTGTCCACAATCAATCCGTTATTGTTCCGTTCGCACATCCCAACCTTTACAGGTTCAACCCTCGGTTTTCCAAGTTCTCAATTATACCTTTTTAATCCACTCCTTACTGGTTATCTCACCACCATTGGGACTTATCCCAACACATCACAATCTTAACTGGATCCCATCCAGTCCATCACTCAACCACTACCGAATCTCAAAGACCGAACATATGTTCATCATGACGGAGTCACACCCCGACTTGTGGCTCATCGTCAACACCATTACCGACACTAGCACCAGCGCTAGTACCAGCACCAACATACTACCAACAACACTAGTATCAGCACACAGGCATCCATACTAGCATCGACACAAAAGTACCAACACACAACATCCATACTTGCACACCGTGTGCAAATACGACAACCCTGGATCTCCGTTCATACCGAACGACGATCCCGTACCTCACGACTATGGGTACCACTATTCTGACAATCCTCATCAGGAAAATGAACGTTCCCTGAACGTCCCCTGATCCCCAAGTATTATAACCACACTAATTACCCTCGATAGCCAGTCATCTCCATATGACTACCGACTAACTGTCATTGCTATCGAGATCCGCATCCATACCTCACACCAATACCCGATCCAACACGGGATTCCATAATTTATCTCAGAACCGTATCCGTAGATCGAATCCCATAGTTCTGCCTAGACTCACCAGAGCCATCCACATGGTCATCCATGACCTCAGCCGCTCGTCGCAGCACAAGTTCTTATCCACAAATCACAATTAAGGTTTACCTTTTTAATACTAGGGTTTCACAATCACACCCTATGGTTCAACCGAACCAAACAGCTTTTCGTAATATAAAATCCACAACCTGACCGACCCCGCGGTCCTGACATCGAATAGACGTCAAATCCAATCCTACCATCTCATCAACGTGGGTTCCACCACTAGGTCATCGGCCAACTCCGATGAATCAACATCTCTCACACTAGAAACCACCACAAGGGTTCACATTTTTAAACCATTACTCACATGAGGTTCCCCGAACCTGGCTGCACCTAGCAGCACAACAATCCAATATCACATGACCGAACCGACGGTCCCACAATACCAGTTCATCACAATCAACCCCACTTGGGTCGAATCACATTAACGCACGACGTATCGGGCCAATCACACTCCATCCACTATCCAAACCCAAAAACTATCTATCAGGTTGATAACGAATTGCAGCCCAAAGAAACATCACACCCTCGACCTGCACGCACAAATAGAGCAACCGTGCTCTGATACCAAGTTGTCAGGACCCATCCCAATCCCCCCGGGATTACCGTGGAATGTGCCCTGCTCCCGTCCAACAAGGGGTGTCAGACAAGGGATAACCACGATCCACTGCCCAAACGGGGCTTCCAGAGTGCGCAAGGATCGATGGAGGAGGTGTGCAATGTCCCAGTCTCTGCTGCAATCGCATCCGTAATCAACCTGAAAGGCATTAAAACCAAAAGTTGTGAGTGGACAAAAACCAATAAGTTTACCAAATACATTTATGAGACATTTATGCCCTCCAATAAAAACGTATGCATGCCACTAAAAACCAGTAACCAAAACGTTTGCTCAACCGAGCCATTAGGTCCTTAGCCCAAAAACCGTTAATCAAAAACCAAGTGTGGGAACTCAGCCCAAAACAGTGGAATACCACAACCATACATATTAAAACCATGTGGGCCACCGCCCAAAGCCATAAATATAAATCCATAAATCCAAAACCATTTAGGTCCCCGACCCGACATACCATTTCATAACCAATAATCCATTTTTACCAAATAACACATATCCAACCGAAAAGCCATTTCATAGATCCATTAATCCATATTTTACCATTACCATCACCAGCATCCCAGATGCTTAGCGTCCCAGACGCTTGACGTCCCTGACGTCATATCTCACGGTTTCATAAGCTACGCGTGCTGCCCGGGGTCTCTCCGGGTCCATATATCTGACATCCCTGATGTCTGACGTCCCTGACGTCAATCATAGCAATCCTGCTCCTGAGTCATCATATGGTCCGGCTGCTCCGTATACTGACCCCTCGCAGGCAATGCACCGTGACTTCCCCAGTGTCCCAGACATCTGGAGGAGACCATCATATATCCTTGTATCCAGATGGTATATGGAAAACAGTTTTATTAAATCCTTTTATCACATCATTACCATTGGGCCCTGCCCGAAATTTCCATAAAACCATGTAATTCCATTTAGGGTCCCTGACCCAAAATCACAATTATTAAATATAGGGTCCCTGACCCGAAATCACCATTATAATCCAATTGGGCCTCATGCCCGATTTTATGAACCACTGGGCCCACGGCCCAATTTGTAAACCAACTGGGCCCGCAGCCCGACTTATAAACCCACTGGGCCCACGACCTGAATTCGTAAATCAACTGGGCCCCTGGCCCGATAACATAACTCAAATGGGTCTCAGCCCGATTTCATACCAACTGGGCCCTTGGCCCGATTTCATTAACCAACTGGGCCCCCGACCCGATTTTCAAATGGACTCCAAGTCCGAAATTTCCAACATAATTGGGCCTCAAGCCCGAGTTTATATTTCCAATTTCAAAACCATTTCATCATATTATATCCAAGACCATAAACATGGAAAATCCATGTAAAACCGGAAAACCTCGATTTACATGCAAACACGTAAATCGCCTCGAAATACGTGAAACCGTACAATTTACCAACAACCAAATCAACATCACACAATCACAACCATAATCCATATAAAACATTTAAGCATGCATAGAATTTATAAAACCAAAGTCCACTCACAGACCGTTTTAACGGTATGCCTCGATACGCGTGCCACCGGCCCTCCCGGGCCACACCACTATCACCGGGACTCCCAATCCTGTCCAAATCACATTAGAGGGTTCCTAACCTCATCATTAACATCCTATCAAAGTTCCGTAATTTTCCCGAATTTTTACATATTTTTAAACTTAATTTAAAACCTTCGGATATCCCGAACACTATCGAGACGGTGTCCGATCGACACGAAACCAATTCCAAAATGTCCGTTACATTAAATAGGACAGAAGTCATGTTGACCTCACCTTGAGATTCATGCCTACGCGCCGTCACGCGCCGCCGTGAGTGGCTGCGCGTGAAATCCACGCGCCTGCTACAGTGCATCGTCCTAACCCGTATCCCTGGTAAACATCGTCCAATTTACCCGCCATACAACCCGGTTCAATGTCCATCAATTCAGCCTTAATTCCTTCAATTGATCAATCAGTTAGTTTCGTTTTAAGTCCAATTACAGGTCTGTAAACTCAATTACACAAATCCTTACCTACAATTCCACGATTCGATGATGAACACCAAGAACACTCCGGTTACTGTTCGTTCATGGAATTCCTTCAATTCCAATTGATTTCCTTAAATTGAATCAACTAGAAGCATCAGTGGACCATGAGGAACAATTCCCCCACATCAATTGCATCAATCCTGTGCTCAATCGTCACGACTCAAGCTCGAACACCGTCCACTGTGCAACCATGGAGTTCTGTCAACCACAGCCGTTTTCCTTCAATTGATGAACCCAGAAGCATCGTGGGATCATGAGAAGCAGTTTCCCCACCTCAATTTCATCCAACGAAGCCTCCAATTCCACGACTCGAGCTCGATTTTCCTCCTCTGTCACCTAGTGTGATCAGAGCCAAAACAGCACCAATTCACCTCGTTTCTTCGACAATTATGATCGTTGTGATCCCAGGAAGCTGAAGGTAAT
The DNA here is from genome assembly GCA_032719365.1 of Prinsepia uniflora. Lineage (NCBI taxonomy): Eukaryota > Viridiplantae > Streptophyta > Magnoliopsida > Rosales > Rosaceae > Prinsepia > Prinsepia uniflora. The sequence goes on along the minus strand of CM064870.1, from coordinate 3,478,923 downwards.
CTCCAATTCGATCCTCACGGCTCAATTCCTTCAATTCTAATTTTCCCTCTAATTTTCCCGAAATCCAAAATCCAAAATTCAACCCACACTCAATCCCTCGTGTTTCCCCGTTAATTCAATCATCTTAGTCTCTCAGTTTTCTCTCAGGAACGGCAGAGAGAGGGAGCCAATTCTCCCAATCTGATCCCCCAATTTTGTGCACGGTTTAGGAACAAAGAAGAGGAAATGAGGGAGAAAATGGAGGAAATGATGAAGGATAAATGATGATGTTGTAATGATGGTGTTGGGAGGGAACATGGAGTTGGAAACAAGGGATGGGTGACACTTGTCACTCATCCGGATGTGCACAGTCAACGGTCACTATTCATTATTATATTATTATTTTAATCCGAGCCTCGGTTCGTTAGTTCGTTTCCTTGACCATAACTTCGTCGTCGAATCTCCGATTTCGGCATGCCGCCTGTCGTTGGATTCGTATCGACGAAACCTACGTAACGGTCCTTGGCCCTCGTCCATCGGACCTCCCGGTCAAAAAGTCAACATTTGGCCCCTAACATGCCAAATTACCAAAATACCCCTCAACTTCCGAACATCATAACTTTCTCTACGAATGTCGGAATCGATCGTGCCACCTGTCTATGAACTCGTGACGTCCCGAACTACGTCACGGTCATCGGTCAAAGTCCATTTGACCGCCCGATCAAAAAGTCAACATTTTGCCCACGACCAGGGGCAAAACGGTCATTTTGCACAATTTGTCCGATTCCGCCCTACTAACCACCGTTCAACCTCACTAAACGAGATTAGTGACTAAATTAATCCCGGAATTCGGGACAGGTCGTTACACAAATGGGTCTCATACCCGAGTTTATCCTTTTAGAAATCCAAAACCTTTTCATTTAGACTAATAAAGAAATACCGACCCGTATAGGCACCGTATAGGGCCGAAACCTCGAAATACGTGCCTATACGTAACCACACATCCAAATGCACTCATGGCATCACAAACAAGTATTTAAAACATATAATAAACCTTTATGCATGCACCAATTTAGAAAACAAGGTCCACTCACAGACCGTCCGAGCTGTCGCCTCGATTTGCGTGCCATACGGATCCCCGAGCCGATCACCATCACCGAGACTCCCAAACCTGTCCAAATTTTAATAGAAGGTTACTAACTACTTAATTAACCTCCTACCAAAGCCCCGTAATTTTCCCGAACTTTTAACTATTTTTAAACCGACCCTAAACCTTCTGATGCCCCGAAACATATCGAGACGGTGTCCGATTGAAGCGAGACCAGTCCCAAAATGTTCGTTACATCGAATAGAAGATTTCCCGTGTTGAACACTTTCCCAAATTATGGCCCATGCGTCCTCACGAGCCCCTAAAAGACCCTGGTTACTGTTCATCACCATCAACCTCAGGAAAACTGGTTTTTCTGGTTTTCCGGTCCGATCACTATGCTGAACCGGCGGAACCGGTTCAGCGTCCCTCCGTCCTCATTTTCGGTCCGTTTGCTCCCATTTTAATTCCTAAATGCCTCTTTTCTCCTTTCCAATCTATTCCAATCAACCAAACTAATCAAAACCTCCTAAAACCTCACCATGTACAAAGAGGCTCACGGCCTCTGTTTTCCCGGCCACCTTCCAGCATTCCTCCGCCGTGAACCACCCTCCAAACCATCCTAAAAACTCCCTAGCAACCTAAATAACCCATCCTAATCATCCAAAACAGCCCATAACATCAAAATCCACACAAAAATTGAAAATGGGCTTACCGGGTACCCGCCACCGCCCACGGCGGTTCCAGCCACCAGCTGCCGTCCTTAGTCCTCCTCTCTCACCCTCTGGTCTCAGTTATGGTTATAAGGGAAGGGTTTGGTGTTTGGGATGCACATATGAGAGAAGTGAGATCGGGTGAGTTTTTTGGATTGAAAATGGGAATGATCGATGTAAAATGCAAGGGATACTATGCATGTATGTGTGAGATTGGCTAGTGGATGGGTGACACTTGTCACTCATCCATTAGCTATCTAAAAAGCTGGACCCACTAGAGACAAAACTGTACTTTTCGTCTCGTAAAACGTGTCGCCGGGAATAGTATCCCGAAATTTTCGTGAACCGTAACTTCGTCGTCGAACGTCCAAATTCGACGTGCCGCCTGTCTACGGATTCGTATCGTCCTTATCTACGTAACGGTCTTCGGCTCTCGGCCATCGGACCTCCTGGTCAAAAAGTCAACATTTTGACCATTTTAACCAAAATTACCAAAATGCCCCTAAACTTCCCAACGTCATAACTTCTTCCTCGAACGTCGGAATTGAACGTGCCACCTGTCTATGAACTCATGACGTCACGAAATACGTCACGGCTATCGATCAAAGTCCATTTGACCGCCCGAATGAAAAGTCAACGTTTTGCCACGACTGGGGCAAAACGGTCATTTTGCATCGTTCGTCTGATTTCGCTCTACTAATCACGGATTAGCCTCACTAATCATGATTAGTCACTAATCTAATCATGGAATTTGGGACGGGTCGTTACATTCAGGATGTCGAAACCTTTCGGACAAGATCAATTTCACCTCGAAATTTGAGCCCACACGCCGATCAAAGTTTCCCCATGCACAGTTAACGCTGACATCAGCCCTATCTGACATCATCCTGACATCCAACAGTTGCCACGTGGCACTACCTAACAGGTGACATGTGTCACCACTTGACATTTTCCACATGTCACTTGCTAACATTAGCATGACATCACTCTTTCCATGTCAGCACTAACAGACACCTGACAAGATGCCACGGGTCACTAATTAGCCACGACCATGTGGCTTGACGTGATGATGTCACCCACCACGTCATCGTCATCAACCTCTCGTGGGTTGACCCGCGAACTCTAAAACGGGTCATTCGACCTGAGAGCCTAAATAAGGGATAAGGAGCAATGGGGTGGGTTTCGGGTATGTTAAACAAAGGGGAAAAGATATGCATAAATAAGGGATAAGGAGCAATGGGGTGAGTGATATTTGTCACTCATCCTATGGTCCCATGGTAGATTTTTTGGAAAGTCAACTTCCTCGATAATTGTGCAACTGTAAAATCCGACTAAGTCATTAACCCATAAAATCACCGTACAATGTCCAAAATCGACATGTCGCCTGTCCCGTAATATACGCAATGATTTTCGGTAAATATGCAAATAACCATTCAGGTCAAAAGTTAATATTGTCCTCATCTAGGAGCAGAATTGTTATTTTACCTCAACTTGTCGTTACATTATATTTTGTAACAATCCTTCTAGTTGCTTCGTTCTCTTTTTCAATTTGCAAGAATTCTTCGAAGAAATCTAATACATTTTGTTGCCAACGAGCCACAATAATTTGGTTGATGTCTTGGGTCGACTCAAAAGTCCTTGTTTAACGAGCCACAATAATTTGGTTGATGTCTTGTGTAGACTCAAAAGTCCTTGTCTACTGCAATTGTGCTTCAATTTCCCACCACACATTTTAAAATAAACAATTAAAAACAAAATTTGACCGACATCCATTTCAGCAGGCAAATAGTAATACCAGGAAAGAAAAAGAAAAAAAAAACGCTGTATCATCACTTATTATTGTCAACCAAAAATCTTTAGTATTGACAAAAAGACAACAATTTTGGTCAACGTCAACAAAATGCTTGCACCACGTTTTAATCTCTATAAAAAGAAAGTTAACATTGTACGTTTGAATGAAGTTCTTTCCTCCATCAACTAGTTCATCTACCTCACTAAAAGAGAAACCAGAAACCATGTTAAGCAGCGGCGGCGATTCGCTCCTTGACGACCTTGACATCACCCTCCGGGCGAAGAGGAGATGGCGGATGGCCTATGTGGCGCTACGGGTTGTCCGGGTGATGAGGAGATGGCGGATGGCCTATGTGGCGCTACGGGTTGTCCGGGTGATGCTTGAGCTTCCCAGAGAGATTGTCTCTAGGGCAAACAACTATGAGGTCATGAAGGAAAATGACTTGGCTGCTGCTCTAATGGAGCCTCAAGGATTTACCAAAAGGTACGAGTTTTTCAAATTGATTCACTTCAACTTGATTCATGGTGTATAATCAATAAACAAGCATTTAGAGCCAGATTTAGAGAAACTCGAGAGAACATCATGTAGGTAGAACTTTCAACAAACTTTTTCCTTATCGACTCTAATAGAAGAGTGATTGGTTAGTCAAGATGAGCATAGTGACATACTTATTTGCACGGAAGTTGCAATAAGAGATGCAAAAGTCTATGTTTCACTAATGTATTTACCAAAATTACCCTTGTTATGAGCCATCATGGCAATTAGTACTGAAAATGGTTTTATTCTAATTCTTAGAAAGTCAAAAAAAAAAAAAACATTGAAGAGAAAATAAACACTGACTAGATGGCCAATTCCAATTTCTTTTTTTTTGTCCTGATTTATTCTCATTACAAAAAAAAAATCTGGATAAAAAATCAAGCACCCTTCAAAAAACAATCCCACCAACCTAAAATTTGGAGGGTACGAAGGGGAAATGCAAACGGGAGTTTCACTAAATCACTAATACAAAAACGATGCAAAATGGGAATTTGGCTACTGTGACCGCATTTCAATCACTTGCTGAATTTGGCTATAAAAACACAACAATTCATTCTAAGCTTTCTAAACTAGGCTCTCGTGCTGACTTTCATTTCTTAACTGTTCACTCTTCAAAGTTCTAACCATTGATAAACATGTTAAGCAGCCGCGATTCGCCATTTGATTATGGCAAATTGTTCCATGATATCACCACAGCCACCACCTTCCGAGCCAAGAAAAGATGGCGCATGGCCTATGCCGCAATCTATGCTGTCCGGGCCATGCTTTCGCTTCCCAAAGAGATCCTATCCAAGAAAAACAACTACAAACACAACTCTGAGATCTTGGACTCTAATTGTTACACTGCACTGGATGTTGTCAAACCAAGCCCTGCCTTGAACGTCAAGAAGCCAAGCAATTCCCACCATGAAACCAACGATGAGACTGATGGTTATGTGCCCAACACTGAATTTGACCACGCAGGACTCACCAAAATGGTGAAAGACAAAAACTTGGATGCTCTACGGAAGCGTGGAGGAGTTACAAGCATTGCCACTTCTCTTGGAACAAACCCTGAGAATGGCATCCATGGAAATGAGCTAGAAGTCAACAAACGGCGTGAAGCTTTCGGTTCAAATACCTATCACAAGCAGCCGCCAAAAGGACTGTTATTCTTCGTGGTGGACGCGTTAAAAGACACAACAATTCTAATTCTGTGTGTTTGTGCGGCCCTTTCTCTCGGATTTGGAATCAAAGAGCACGGGGCGACGGAAGGGTGGTACGAAGGAGGAAGTATCTTTGTTGCTGTGTTTATTGTCATTGTTGTCTCAGCTCTCAGTAACTTCAAACAAGAACTACAATTTCACAAATTGTCTAAAATAAGTAGCAACATCAAAGTTGAGGTATTTAGAGACAGAAAGAGACAAGAAATCTCCATCTTTGATATTGTGGTTGGAGATGTTGTGTTTCTGGACTTGGGAGATCAAATTCCTGCAGACGGGTTGTTCTTAGACGGGCATTCTTTACAAGTGGATGAGTCAAGCATGACAGGCGAGAGTGACCATTTGGAAGTTGATGCTGCCAAGAACCCCTTTCTCTTCTCCGGTGCAAAGGTGGTAGATGGTTATGCCCGAATGGTGGTTACATCAGTTGGGATGGACACAGCATGGGGCGAAATGATGAGCTCAATATCACAGGACTCAAGTGAACGAACACCATTGCAAGCGAGGCTGGACAAACTAACCTCTTCTATTGGAAAGGTAGGCCTTGCAGTTGCTTTCCTTGTTCTTCTAGTTTTGTTGATTCGTTATTTCACCGGTAACACAAAAGATGAGAACGGAAAACCGGAGTATAGTGGTAAAAACAAAAACATAGATAATGTGTTCAGTGGAGTAGTTCGGATTGTTTCCGCTGCAGTCACCATTGTGGTTGTGGCAATCCCAGAAGGTCTGCCCTTGGCAGTCACACTAACACTGGCTTACTCAATGAAAAGAATGATGAAAGATCAAGCTATGGTCAGAAAGCTACAAGCTTGTGAAACAATGGGATCAGCAACTGTAATTTGTACAGATAAAACGGGAACTTTGACAAAGAATGAAATGGAAGTGACCAAGTTTTGGCTTGGCCAAGAACCCATTGAAAAGGATAGGTCGATAACATCAAATGTTTGTGAACTATTCCATCAAGGAGTTGGTTTGAACACAACTGGAAGTGTTTACATACCTCTTTCTGGATCGAAACCAGAAATTTCTGGTAGCCCAACGGAGAAAGCTATTCTCTATTGGGCTGTTTCGGATTTGGGTATGGACATGGAAAAGTTGAAGCCTAGATATGACATTCTTCATGTTGAAACGTTTAACTCAGATAAGAAACGGAGCGGGGTTCTTATAAAGAAGAATAATGACAACACCATCCATGTGCACTGGAAAGGAGCTGCTGAGATGATACTTGCGACATGCTCAAGTTATTATGACGACAACGGAGATATAAAGTCCTTGGATGAAGATGGTAGATCTAAAATGGAGAAAATTATCCAAGGCATGGCAGCTAGCAGCCTCCGGTGCATTGCTTTTGCTCACACACAAATTTCAGAGAAAGAAATTGAATACAGAGATGATGACAAGACCCGACCAACGCTCAACGAAGATGGATTGATCCTACTAGGGGTTGTTGGTCTCAAAGATCCATGTCGACCTGGGGTAACCGATGCCGTGAGAATTTGCATGTCTGCAGGTGTGAAAATCAAAATGATAACCGGAGACAATGTTTTCACAGCAAAAGCTATAGCTACAGAATGTGGAATACTAAAGATTGAGGACAAGTCAGATTATCATGAACAAGTGGTAGAAGGAGCTGAATTTCGAAACTACACGCACGAAGAGAGAATGGACAGGGTTGATAAGATCCTCGTGATGGCAAGATCGTCACCATTCGACAAGCTTTTGATGGTACAGTGTTTGAAGCAAAGAGGTCATGTGGTTGCAGTCACAGGAGATGGCACGAATGATGCACCTGCATTGAAAGAAGCTGATATAGGACTTTCCATGGGAATCCAAGGTACAGAGGTGGCAAAAGAAAGTTCTGATATCATCATCTTGGATGACAACTTCAATTCTGTGGCCACAGTTTTGAGGTGGGGGCGATGCGTTTATAACAACATACAAAAGTTCATCCAATTTCAACTAACTGTTAATGTCGCAGCTCTAGTGATCAACTTCATTGCAGCAGTTTCAGCTGGTGAAGTTCCCCTAACAGCAGTTCAACTACTGTGGGTGAATCTCATCATGGACACACTTGGTGCTTTAGCCCTTGCTACTGAGCGGCCCACTGATGAGTTAATGCAGAGGGAGCCTGTGGGTCGGACAGCACCACTCATAACCAATATTATGTGGAGAAATCTTTTATTTCAAGCTCTATATCAAATAGCCATCCTCTTGACCTTGCAGTTCCGAGGTGAGTCCATCTTCAATGTCAATGCTGAGGTGAATGATACTTTGATTTTCAATACGTTTGTGCTGTGTCAAGTTTTCAATGAGTTCAATTCAAGGCGCATGGAGAAGCAAAATGTATTCAGAGGCATACACAAGAACAAACTGTTTGTTGGAATTGTGGGGATAACTATTGTTCTACAAGTTGTGATGGTGGAGTTCTTGAAGAAGTTTGCAGATACAGAGAAGTTGAATTTTTTTCAGTGGGTAACTTGTATTCTAATTGCAGCCGTATCATGGCCAATTGGTTGGTTTGTGAAGTTGATACCAGTTCCAGATGAACCATTCCTCCAAATCATCAAGAGGTCAATAGCGTTCAAAAGAAAGTGATCATCTCGGGTTCGGACTTCGGAGTCTTTGTGTTCGGCTCCAAAATAACGTCCAAGTTCAGGCTCGAACACTGGGACTAGACACCTGGTATCCGAGCCCGATGCCCTAGGGCTGAACTCAGCTAAAATTCCAGGGCTTAACGTCCAAAATTTGGAGCTTGAGGCTCTAGGTTCGGAAATCAACCCTCACGGTAAACTTGGAAGCCAAGCCCTAAGGATTAAAGTCCGACGCTCGAGTGAATGTGTAAACTTGGAATGAACATTTTCACCTGTACTTTAGGAATCTCATTGCATTCTTTTAGGCCGAACTACACATGTCAACAAAACAAGGGAATGCCCATTCCCTAATGCTCGTTTCATTCCAATGCACCAAATGTGACCTAAGTAAAGTATGTCCTTTTGGCCATTCCCTAAGAATGCTCATTTCATTCCTAGTATGCGATTTATTACCACTATTTACAATAAGCAATCACTTGCTCTTTTACTCATTGATCTTGTAGTCAATTCAATATTTTCAAAGCATAGAAAGAAGTAGATACAAAATGTAAATCCAAAAAATCCAGTTCTTAGCTATACACGTATAATTTCCACCCAAGAATAAGACAAGAGAAACAGAAGACTCGGACGAACAACAAGGATTTTGTACGTTTACTCTCATCCTAATAAATCGTCTTCTTCATAACTCGACCAACTAACATGTAAAACCATATTGAAAAAAAATATTTTCATCATAGAGAACAAATTAAGCTATATATTTATGTAAGTAAACAATTTCCTTCAAGCATCATTAAAAATTATTAAACTGAATAGAAAGTGGGGAGAGATTACTTACATACACTAGACTGATGGTGGCATAGAAACAATTACCTACACAACCGTCACCTCAGTTTTTACCTGCTCAGGAGATTGTTCTTCAATTCTGGCACAAAGAAAACTCCACTAACATCATGTGTAACACTGCTTACTCTTATTCTCACGTTTCCTTTCCCTAACACGTCCATCCTTGTATTGTTTCCCAATTTCACCTTTTGCATGAATTTATCATCTAGTTCACAAAACAGACTCTTATCACCACTCATATGATTGTTGTATCCTGAGTCTAAGAACCAGACGTCTTCCTTTCGAACCTTCCTCATCTCTACATAAGACATGAGAAGCATTTCTTCTTCATTTACCGTCTCAGTGTAGTTGGTCTCCTTATTCCAGTTTGGACACTCAGACTGAAAGTGTCTCACCTTAGAGCACTTGTAATGTAACGACCCGGACCTTCAACGAAGGAAAAATTGGAAAGTCAAATGAAATTGACCATTTTGCTCCTGAAGTCAAAATGTTGACTTTTGACCAAAAATCAAAATGTTGACTTTTTTATCGGGACCTCGTTTCAGTAATTCAAGAAGATCGTTACGAAGGACTGACGACCTCTCCCTCTTCCTCTCCTCTGTATGTTCTTCAATCTCATCCTTTGGTACCAGACCTATCTTCAGAGGTTACCTTGAGAGCTTGTTCTTCTCTGATATGTTGCTGGAACTTTTGCTCATGAAATGTGACGACCCGTCCCAAATTAACGGGATTAAGTAAGGATTAATTACGGATTAGCGAGACTAATCGGAGATTAGACGAGGATTAGAGGACGTTCAGGCGAAATGACGATTTTGCCCCTCGAATAGGCAAATCGTTGACTTTTCGTTCAGGTGGTCAAATGGACTTTGGCCAATGACTGTGACGTAGTTCGTGACGTCACGAGTTCATAGGCAGGTGACACGCTCGATTCCGACGTTCGAGGAGGAAGTTATGACGTTCGGAAGTCCAAGGGCATTTTGGTAATTTGGGCCAAAAGTTGACCTTTTGACCGGAAGGTCCGATGGCCGAGGGCCGAAGACCGTTACGTAGATCGAGATGATATCAATACGTTGACAGGCGGCACGTCGAATTTGGACGTTTGATGGAGAAGTTACGGTTTAATGAAATACAAAAGTACTAATCTCCAATCCAACCCTTACCCTATGATCATGACAGAGAGGCTAGACCGCCATACACGGCGGAGAAGACCAGGTAACCTGATTACCCGATTAATGCCCATTTTTCCATTATTTTCGAATATGACATTATGGTTCGTTGTGGGTGATTGGGAGATGATTAGTGACAGGACCCGCCCCGATCCCACGGGGACCACAAGGGGACGTGCCCTGCTCCCGTCTGACACCCAAAATAACATACCAATTTTAACCTCAAATGTTCAAATGCACAAATAACCAAATTAAAGTTATACATCAAATCCAAATTTAACAGATGTCAGACAAGGGATGAAAACCAAAATTACGAATTGCGAGCACGACTCTAAAATAATCTTGCGGGTCAAACCACCCGACAAGGGTTCAGGTATGCAGAAGTAGATCTATGCCTCAGCCTCAGGATCCTCCTCTACCTCAGTAGCACAGCCTGGAGAGGTTACCAAAACATTAAGGGTGAGTGGGCCGAAACTCAAGTTTATAAAACCGTTTAATAAGTAAAACATATAATTTACCCCTCCGTTTTCCAAACATACATGCACCAGAATTTAAAACCATAAATCATATAATATAAACCATAAGGCATGTAATAAAACCATAAACATAATTTTAGTTACTGCACTATACACTCTGATCCTGACATCCCAGATGTCTGACGTCCCTGACGTCCAATAAGGTCACAGTCCCAAGGCTACGCGTACCACTCGGGGTCTCAATCCCGAATCCAATCCCCGAACCCCGTCCGGATACGACATACCAGATACCTAGCGTCCAAGACGCTCGATGTCCCAGACGTCAAATTATAGCAAACCAGCTCCTGAGTCATTTTACGGTCCGGTTCCTCCGTAGAATGACCCCTCGCAGACAATGCGCCGTGACCGCTCCGGGCTACCACATCCGGAGGAGACAGTATCACAAGAGCGTATCTATACAGTGCAGTACCAAATACATTTTATTGATATCCACATGCAAGACATATATACATAGATAAAATCCAAACCGATCTTTAAGTTTCATCAAACGGGTCTCAAACCCAAATACCGTGAAACGTGCCATAATCATAATTTCAATACCATCAAAACCATTTCTTGATTCCAGCATGTGAATATATAAGTAAATCAGAAAACATTTAAGCATGCAAGGGTTTAATGAAATCGGGCCACTCACAGTACAATCCTGCTGAAAACCGAATGTATACCCTCGTCCTGGTACTATTATACAATCCCTGTCATGTCCAAAGTATACGTAAAGGTCAATATAAGCCCCTAACAATCAATCATGAAACCCTAGACTGAAACCGACCCAGAAAAGCCACCTGAACGCGCTTCCCGAGGCAATAAACCTCATTTGACCAACTTAACGATCTCCGATCGGCCCGAAACCACCGCCATTGGATCCGGATCGTCGAAACCTAAAGAATGGTGGTGGTCCCCCCCAAAAATATTGTTCACACGCGCCCCCACACTCCAGTCAACGCAGGAACAGTACCTGCTGACGTCATCGCTGACGTCACTGCTGACGTCATCTGACAGCTGTCAGACTCTGACAGGTGCCATGTGTCAACACATGATTGGTCCACATCACTGCTCTGTCAGGCCACGTGTCAGGTCTGACATGTGCCACGTGTCAGGTCTGACATGACAGGACCCGCCCCGATCCTATCTGGGACCACATGGGGACGTGCCCTGCTCCCGTCTGACACTCGAAATACATACCAATTTTAACCTCAAACAATCAAATGCATAAATAACCAAATTAAAGTTATACATCAAATCCAATTAAACAGATGTCAGACAAGGGATCAAATCCAAACTACAAGTTGCGAGCACGACTCTAACATAAACCTGCGGGTACACCACCCAACAGGGGTTCAGGTACGCAGAAGTGGATCTATGCCTCAGCCTCAGGTTCCTCCTCTACCTCATTAGCACGACCTGGAGGGGTTACCAAAACAATAAGGGTGAGTGGGCCGAAACTCAAGTTTATAAAATCGTTTAGTAAGTAAAACATATAATTTACCCCTCCGTTTTCCAAAACATGCATGCAGCATTATTTAAAATCATTAATCATATAATATGAACCATAAGGCATGTAATAAAACCATAACATAATTTTAGCCACTGCACTATACACTCCAATCCCGAAATCCCCGATGTCTGACGTCCCTGACGTCTAATAAGGTCACAATCACAAGGCTACGCGTGCCACTCGGGTCTCAATTCCGAGTTCAATCCCCGAACCCCGTTCGGGTACAACATCCCCGATGCTTAGCGTCATAGACGCTGGACGTTCTATACGTCCGTGACCACTCCGGGGTACCTCATCCGGAGGAGACAGTATCATAAGAATGGATCTATACAGTGCAGTATTAAATACATTTTATTGATATCCACATGCAAAACATATAGGTATACATAGGTAAAATCCGAACCGATCGTTACGTTTCATTAGACGGGTCTCATGCCCAAATACTGTGAAACGTGCCATAACCGAAATTTCAATATCATCAAAACCATTTCTTGATTCCAGCATGTGAACATATAAATAAATCATAAAACATTTAAGCATGCAAGGGTTTAATGAAATCGGGCCCACTCACAGTACGATCCTGCGGTGAACCTGCGCGTACGAACTTGTACCGGGATTATCGTACAATTCCTGTCAGTCCAAATCACATGTAAGGGTCACTACAAGTCTTAAACGTTTAACCAAAAAGTCCGAAATAGAAACCGGCTCGGGGAACCCGTCAACACTTTTTCCGAGATAACTGGCCCTAACTGACCCATCAAAACTATCTCAGATCAACATGGTTAATTCACCAAAAATGTTCAGAATGAAGAGAGGAACAAAATTCATGTTGATCATGATCGGAGATAAGGTCCAACGTGCCCTCACGCGCCGCCCAAAGTGGATGCGCGTGAAAGTCACGCGCCTGACACTGTAGCTACAGTGTCACCACCTTCACCCGTTTGTCTGTAATACGGGCCTGCCACCCGCGGCTTGACCCGATTAATTGACCCTCAATCTCCACTCGATTTCACTCGTATTTGATCCTAACATGTTCATTAACTATCCAATTTAAGTTCTGAGTCAAAAATTAACCTCACTGGTCCCTTAAATGGACCCTCGACCCGTGATCAACCAAACGGGTCAATCACCAGAACTCCTTGGTTTCAAACCCATTGTCCAATTAACTTCACAGGGAGCATAATAGGATCAAAAGGAACCAAAATGAACAATCAATTGTGTCTGAAAGTACCTGAAGGTTGTCGTCCCAAGCTCTGCGATTTCTCTGAAAACAGCAGTCACCGTCCCAGCTCACCCATGGCTGATGGCCTTTGATTTCGATGTGGTTGAGTTCCAAACACTCCCAGAAGACTAAACCAGGCCTTGGTTTGGTCCAACAATCACCAGAAACCAAAACCCGATTTTCCCTCCAATTTTGCCCGAAATGGTTTCCCTGGTTTTCTTCATCAGTTCTCAGTTTTTTCAACATCAGAGTGATGCTTACCCACGTTCTAATCAGTTTTAAATAACCTCAGCCGTCCCAGAGGCTCGTGGAAGTCCAATTTGTCCACTGAAAATTGTTCCCCGAAAAGCTTCGATCTTGAAATTAAAAATTGTGGCTTTGCTGGATGTATCCAGCCATGTGCTGATGTCTAAAGGGTTTAAACAAATCCCAGCTTTCCAACTCACACACTGATTAATCAATTGGGGCACAGAACCACCGCACATGGTGGTGCCGTCCACGGTTCCCCCGCGGTTACTACAGTGACCAGGGAAAATGACCAAAATGCCCCTGGTTCAAATAATTACCAAACTGCCCCTTACTTCCTTGACCCGTAACTCAGCCATACGAAGTCCGATTTCGGCGTGCCGCCTGTCTACGAACTCAGGATAGCGAGACCTACCTAACGGTCCTTGAGTCATGTGAAAATTAGTTGCCAAACAAAAAGTCAACATTTTCGCCCGTGAAGTCCAACTTACGGTAATGCCCCTGAACTTCCGATAGTCATAACTTTTTCCCTTATCGTCCGAATTGGACGTGCCACCTGTCTATGGACTCGTGACGTCCCGAACTACGTCACGGTCACTGGTCAAAGTCCATTTGACCCACTAATCAAAAAGTCAACAATTTGGCCATACCATTCACAAGGGTAAAAACGTAAATTCAAATATTAAATTACAATATTAAAATCTTCGAATTTCCGGGGTGTTACAAGACATGTGCCACGTGTCAGCACGACACTGGTCCACGTCACTGACATGTCAGTGTTAACTGTGTACTGACATGTGACACGTGTCGGCTGAAGAGTGGTCCACGTCACCTGACAGGTCTGTCAGGGTGCCACGTCATCACCACTGTCCTCTCGACGGGTCAACCCGTTTCTCTGAAACTGGGTCGTTCAGACCCGCGATCTGACCCGGTCACCAATCCTTCAATTCTCAACCATTTTAACTCTAATTTTTTCCTAAGTGCTCGTCACAATCCCAGTAAGGGTTCTAGCTAATTAAAATCATCAAACAAGCACTGGATCAGAGGCTTACCTTGATGAACAGAACCCGGTTTTCCCGTCGCCGTTTAACCTCCGTTCAGGTCACCTCCGGTCACGAAATCCAGTTCTAGAGGTTCCTAACAGTCCATAGAAGTGAATAGAATCAAAAGGAATCGAAAATAAACGCTGAACAACAAGCTTCCATTTCTGAGTTTTCAAAACCGTTTCGGGTTTAGAACCGCCTACCTCGCCGCCGTCAGCCGCCGTGATCACCACCGTCTCTCAGCCCTCACCAACAAGTGACAGGACCCATCCCAATCCCCCCGGGATTACCGTGGAATGTGCCCTGCTCCCGTCCAACAAGGGGTGTCAGACAAGGGATAACCAAGAGCTACTGCCCAAACGGGCCATCCAGAGTGCGCAAGGACCGATGGAGGAGGTGTGCAATGTCTCAGTCTCTGCTGCAATCGCATCCGTAATCAACCTGAAGGGCATTAAAACCAAAAGCTGTGAGTGGACAAAAACCAATAAGTTTACCAAATACATTTATAAGACATTTATGCCCTCCAATAAAAACGTATGCATGCCACCAAAAACCAGTAACCAAAACGTTTGCTCAACCGAGCCATTAGGGCCTTAGCCCAAAAACCGTTAACCAAAAACCAAGTGTGGGAACTCAGCCCAAAACCGTGGAATACCACCACCATACATATTAAAACCATGTGGGTCACCACCCACTACCATAAATGAACATTAATTCAAAATCCGAAACCATTTAGGGTCCCTGACCCGACATACCATTTCATAACCAATAATCCATTTTATTCACTAATCCATATTTTACCATTACCATCACCTGCATCCCAGATGCTTAGCGTCCCAGACGCTAGACGTCCCTGACGTCATATCTCACGGTTTCATAAGCTACGCGTGCTGCCCGGGGTCTCTCCGGGTCCATATATCTGACATCCCTGATGTCTGACGTCCCTGACGTCAATCATAGCAATCCTGCTCCTGAGTCATCATACGGTCCGGCTGCTCCGTATAATGACCCCTTGCAGGCAATGCACCGTGACTTCCCCAGTGTCCCAGACATCTGGAGGAGACCATCATATATCCTTGTATCCAGATGGTATATGGAAAACAGTTTTATTAAATCCTTTTATCACATTATTACCATTGGGCCCTGCCCGAAATTTCCATAAAACCACATAATTCCATTTAGGGTCCTTGACCCAAAATCACCATTATAAAATATAGGGTCCCTGACCCAAAATCACATTTATTATCCAACTGGGCCTCATGCCCGATTTTATAAACCACTGGGCCCACGGCCCGATTTGTAAACCAACTGGGCCCGCAGCCCGACTTATAAACCCACTGGGCCCACGGCCCGAATTCGTAAATCAACTGGGCCCCTGGCCCGATAACATAACTCAAATGGGTCTCAGCCCGATTTCATACCAACTGGGCCCCTGGCCCAATTTCATTAACCAACTGGGCCCCCGGCCCGATATTCAAATGGACTCCAAGTCCGAAATTTCCAACATAATTGGGCCTCAAGCCCGAGTTCATATTTCCAATTTCAAAACCATTTTATCATATTATTTATTTAACCACAAGCACACAAAACCACAAATAAACCGTTAATCCCGATATACGTGAAATACGGAAAACACCTCGAAATACGTGCAACATAACCAAAATCAATGCTCACAAATACCATCATAGAAATCATGTATATAAACCATATAACACATTTAAGCATGCATAGGATTTATAAAACCAAAGTCCACTCACAGACCGTTTTAACCGTGTGCCTCGATACGCGTGCCACCGGCCCTCCCGGGCCACACCACTATCACCGGGACTCCCAATCCTGTCCAAATCACATTAGGGGGTCACTAACCTCAACATTAACATCCTATCAAAGTCCCGTAATTTTCCCGAATTTTTACTTATTTTTAAATTTAATTAAAAACCTTCGGACATCCCGAACAATATCGAGACGGTGTCCGATCGACACGAAACCAATTCCAAAATGTCCGTTACATCGAATGGATTAAAAGTCATGTTGACCTCACCTCGAGATTCGCGCCCACGCGCCGTCACGCGCCGCCGTGAGTGGCTGCGCGTGAAACTCACGCGCCTGCTACAGTGTCACCAGCCCAACCCGTTTGTCTGGTAAACGGGTCCAATTCACCCGCGACACAACCCGGTTCCAATCCTATCAATTCAGCCTTAATTACAACAATTGATCATTCCATTAGCTTCGTTTTAAGTTTAATTTAAGTTCTGTAACATTGATTACACAAGACCGTACCTACAACTCCACGATTCGATGATGAACACCAAGAACACCCGTCCGTTGTTCATCCTTCGAACCCCATCCATTTCAATCGATATCCTGAAATTGATTCAACCAGAAGCTTCCATGGACTTCGTAGATCATTTCCCCCAACCCAATTGCTTCAATCCAGTGTTCAATCGTCACGACACAAACTCGAGCACCGTCACTGTTCATCAATGGAGGTCCATCGATCTCGATCAGTTTCCTTCAATTGATGAACCCAGAAGCATCGTGGGATCATGAGAAGTAGTTTCCCCACCTCAATTGCATCCAACGAAGCCTCCAATTCCACGACTCAGCTTCGATTTCTTCCTCTGTCACCAAGCTCGATCAGAGCCAAAACGGCACCATTCCTTCTCGTTTTTGATGTGGATCGACTCGTCTCAACCTCAGGAAGATGTTTGTAACCTCCAATTCGATCATCACAGCCCAATTCCTTCAATTTGATTTTCCCTCCCAAAACTCAATTTTTCGAATTCTCAGTTCTTCCTCACTGCCACTCTCTCGTGTTTACCCAGTTGAAATCACACTCAACTCACTCACAATTCGCACTCTTAGGTTCAGCAATGGAAGAGGAATCAAGGGTGGGAGAAAACTGGATTTGGTTGTACACGGTTAAGAAAACACAAATGGAATTAATGGAAATTAAAATGATTAATTAATTAATTAATAAATATTAAAACATCATAATGATGTTTCCCCTAAGACAAGGATTCTGGTTTCAAGGGATGAGTGACACTTGTCACTCATCCAGGTGTGTAGGGTCAACGGTCACTATTCATTATTATATTATTATTTTAATCCCGGCCTCGGTTCGTTAGTTCGTTTCCTTGACCATAACGTCGTCGTCGGATCTCCGATTTCGGCATGCCGCCTGTCGTTGGATTCGTATCGACGATACCTACGTAACGGTCCTTGGCCCTCGTCCATCGGACCTCCCGATCAAAAAGTCAACATTTGGCCCCTAATAAGCCAAATTACCAAAATACCCCTCAACTTCCGAACACCATAACTTCCTCTACGAATGTCGGAATCGAACGTGCCACCTGTCTATGAACTCGTGACGTCCCGAACTACGTCACGGTCATCGGTCAAAGTTCGTTTGACCGCCCGATCAAAAAGTCAACATTTTGCCCACGACCAGGGGCAAAACGGTCATTTTGCACATTTTGTCCGATTCCGCCCTACTAACCACCGTTCAACCTCGCTAATCAAGATTAGTCACTAAACTAATCCCGGAATTCGGGACGGGTCGTTACAACAAGTCTCTCACACACAAACACAAAGGAGATGGGTGATGCTGGTGTGTTGTTTGAATGAATCGTATGTGTGCATTTCGGGTAGGAAAATATAGTAGCAATGAGAGAGATGATGAACCAAATGAGAGGGATGGAGGGTCCAGATTTAATCTTGGGAATGAGATCAACGGTGTATATGTAATCTGGGGTTTAGATGGGTGGCTGAGATTTAAAGAAGAAAGTTAAATCCTATTTAAATCACTTAGTGGAGTTTTTAGTTGTTAACCGATTAATTAATGGGACAAGATCCAATCTAGCCAATGGATGAGTGACACTTGTCACTCATCCAAGTGTCCTTCAACCATTAATTCAGAATAAAATAATCGACACGACTCCCGAGACGCAAACCTCCCGATTTCACGTTTCAGACCATAACTTCCTCGTACGAAGTCCGATTTCGGCGTGCCGCCTGTCTATGGACTCAGGACATCGAGACCTACCTAACGGTCCTTGAGTCATGTGAAAATCATTTGTCAAACGAAAAGTCAACATTTTTGCCTCTATCGTCCAAATTACGATAATGCCCCTGAACTACCGATAGTCATAACTTTTTTCTTGATCGTCCGAATTGGACGTGCCGCCTGTCTATGGACTCGTGACGTCCCGAACTACATCACGGTCATTGGTCAAAGTCCGTTTGACCCACCCATCAAAAAGTCAACAATTTGGCAATACAATTCACAGGGGTAAAAACGTCAAATCAAGCATTAATTTACAATATTGAAATCCTCGAATTTCCGGGGCGTTACAACCTTCCCCCCTTAAGAAATTTCGTCCTGAAATTTCAAAGAAACAAATAAGGAAATTGTTCTCGCATTAGTGCCTCGGGCTCCCATGTGGCTTCTTCCACATTCTGGTTTCTCCAGAGAATCTTCACTAGAGGGATAGTCTTCTGACGTAGTACCTTGTCCTTCCGATCCAAAATCTGTACTGGTTGTTCCTCAAAGCTGAAATCCTCTCGGAGTTCGATAGGTTGTTCCTCCAGTACATGAGAAGCATCATGTACGTATTTCCGTAGCATCGATATGTGGAAAACATCGTGAACTCTAGAAAGTTCTGGAGGTAGCGCCAATCTGTACGCAACCCGGCCAATCCTCTCCACGATCTCATAAGGTCCAATAAAACGCGGACTCAGTTTCCCCCGTCGACCAAAACGAATAATCCCTTTCCACGGAGATAACTTCAGGAAGACAAAATCTCCCACTTCAAATTCCAAGTCTCGAATTCGTCGATCGGCATAACACTTTTGGCGATCCTGCGCCGCCTTCAATCTTTCCTTGATAACCCGAATAGTTTCCTGGGTTAATTCCATCAATTCTGGCCCTACAGCCGCTCGCTCCCCTATCTCCATCCAGCATATAGGTGTCCTGCACTGTCGACCATACAGTGCCTCATAGGGTGCCATCCCGATACTTTCCTGATAGTTGTTGTTGTACGCGAATTCCATCAACGGCAAATGAGTATCCCATGAATCCTGAAACTATAGCACACAAGACCTCATCATGTCCTCCAGGGTCTAAATTGTCCTTTCAGACTGTCCATCGGTCTGTGGAATGGAAAGCAGTACTGAAACGTAGGGTTGTTCCCAAAGTAGTTTGCAAACTCCGCCAGAACCTGGAAGTGAAATGCGGATCACGATCATACACGATCGACTCCGGCGTACCATGCAATCGTATGATTTCCTTTACGAACAATTGAGCCAGTCGGTTAGGTTTATACGTCTCTTGAACCGGCAGAAAATGGGCTGACTTAGTTAACTGGTCCACAATCACCCATACTCCGTCAACTCCACTCTGAGTCCTTGGTAAGTTAAAGACGAAGTCCATGGTAATGTGATCCCACTTCCACCAACCCCTGCAATTGAGTTTTGAGTTCTCCTAACTCGGCCGGCGCCATCCGGTATGGTGCCTGGGATATAGGTCGGGTACCGGGGAGTAGTTCAATTGTAAACTCGATCTCCCGCGATGGTAGTAATCCAGGTAAGTCTTCCGGGAACACATCCGGAAACTCACGTACCACTGGTATCTCGTCGATACCCGGAGTATCAACCTGCTCCGACACGACATGCGCCAGATACCCTGACATCCCTTCCGTAGAAGTTTGGTAGCAGTAAGTGAAGAAATCACAGGTGTGCACAGGATTTGAGCAGTGGCTCGTGTATTTGATTTCCGTATGGTTATGGTTTTATGCTGAGTCCCTTATTGGTTTCTTTGTGGATTTGGGCAGTGGCCCGTATGGTCATTTTCATCATGGTTCTTTCAACCTTGGTTTTGGGCTTAGTTCCCACATATGGTTTATTTCGGATAAATGGTTTTTGAATGCATGCATGCTTTTTAGTGAAGGGTACAAATGTCTTTGTTAAAAGGTTTTTATAAACTTTGGTTTTGTCCACTCACAGTTTTTAATGTTTTGACTGCCCTTCAGGTTGACAGCGGATGTGGACTGTAGTAGAGATCGAGATATCACATTACCTCCTCCGGATCCTGGCGTACTCTGATAGCCCGGGAGGGCAAAGGTCTGAAATATCCCTTGTCTGACACTTCGTGTCAGACGGGAGCAGGGTCATCCCGCACTAATCCCCGGGGGGATTAGGATGGGTCCTGTCAGTTTTCTCTCGAACACGACCACTCACACCCGTTTAATTCGAACACACACACACACACACATACACACACACACACCGTGCACTCCCTAAAACCCACTACACACACTGCACATGTCACCATCCCCTCGGCTCTCTCACAAATATCCCAATCTCACTGTACAATTGGCCTTATCTGATTAGACCAAATTCCAAGACACAGAAAGACCAAAATGCCCCTCACTTATGACGTAAATTACGATAATGCCACTACCTTTCTAGACCCGTAACTCATACATCCTAGGTCCGATGAACACGTGCCGCCTGTCGTTAAACTCAGGACGACAAGATCTACCTAACGGTCCAAGGTCAACGTGTCAAAACCCGATCGTACAAAAAGTCAACTCTTTCTCCTATTTTAGCCAAATTACGGTAATGCCCTCAACCTTCTGAACATCATAACTTCCTCCTCAGACGTCGGAATCGGGCGTGCCACAACGGATTCGTGACGTCCCAAACTACGTCACGGTCACTGGTCAATACCCAATTGACCACCCGAACTAAAAGTCAACATTTTGCCCAAACTAGGGGCAAAATCGTCATTCTACGCTAAAGTCCAAAAGTACCCAACTAAACACTACTTAAGCTCACTAATCCTTCACTAATCACCGTCTTAACCCTAATTTCCGGGACGGGTCGTTACACTGTATGCCCCGAGTTGGCATCTTCTCGGAAGTGTCGCGGATGGGTTATACATATGTCGGTACGTATGAGGTTTTATGGAAGTGGTTTGGGGCAGAAACCCCGTATATGATGTTTTAGAAATGGTCGGGGCGGAGACCTCGTATTCTATGCTTTGTATTTCACTGAGAACGCAGATTTGGGCTGAGACCCACGTGACGTGATTTGGGCTGAGTTCCCACATGTTATAGTTGATGGTTTTGAATTGTGGTTTCGGGTCGGGGACACAATTGGATTTATGGGTCATGACGGTTTATGGGGCCGGGCATGAACCCTTAAAAGGTTTTGATATGTTTTCAAATGGTTTTATGAACGTTTTGATAAACGGTTTTTGAATGCATGCGTATGTATTTATGAAGGGCATAAAAGTCTTTATGTGAAAATGTTTTTATTAAATTCTTATTTTTGTCCACTCACAGTTTTCGTGTTTTAATGCCCTTCAGGTTGATCGCGGATGCGGGCTGTAGCAGAGACGAGACATCACTCCCCTCCTCCTACGATCCTGATGCACTCTGATAGCCCCGGCGAGGGCAGAGATGGAATTTTCCCTGGTCTGATACGTGGTGTCAGATGGGATCAGTTGGGTCCCACGTTAATCCCGGGGGATTTGGGACCGGTCCTGACATGAACTATCAGGGAACTCTGCAGTTCATTGTTGGAGAGTTGATCGATGTCTTTGGATTCCTCGATTGAGCAGACAACATAGTTGAATCTTTCACTCAATGCTATGAGAATATTTTCTACCACCGTGACATCCTGCATCATCTCCTATCCATATGTTCGCATCTTGTGGGCGACAGACAACACCCTTGAGAAGTACTCAGAGACTCCTTCTCCAATCTTCATCTCTAGGGTTTCAAACTCTCTGTGGAGAGCTAGGAGATGAGATCTCGTATCACTAGCACTGCCTTCGAACTTCTTCTTTATAAACTCCCAAATCTGTTTGGAAGTATCCTTCACGAGAATAGTTTCCAATATCGTTCGATCAATAGCCTGAAAGAGGTAGTTCTTGACTTTCAAGTCTTTCAACTTCAACTTATCAAGCCCCTTTTGCTGTGCTTCTGTAGTTCTGTCTGCGCCACCCCATTTTCTGGTTCGACATAGCCGTCTCCACCAATCCCCAATACTCCTTAGATCGCAAGACCATCAACATGCTCCAAGGTCATAGTGACCATCGAAGCAGGGAATGGCTCGCTACACGAAATTTCCTTCACTTTTCATCTTCTCTACTTCGACAAAGAAACCTTAAAGACTGTTGGTTTGATTTTGTCAAGTTCAGTGGGGGCTCTGACACCAGATTGTTAAGAACTAAGAAACACAATGAAGTACTCAACGATTCTGGAAAATAACTTTGGTCTTATTGAACAATATCGTCTAATAAATAGCCAATACAATTTGAACTGAAAAGAGAAAAACAAGAGTACGTTAACCACAATCATCGTGGTGTGCGCAACAAGAGGTGCTAAATGATCTTCCTAAAGACTAGGACTTATTAAAACTAAAAGCATGACTCATTCCAAATCCTAACTGAAAACCCCTGAACTTTCTCTTCACCTTCCAATTCTAATAGTGATTTGTCTTTGCCTTCTCCACCTTCCAAAACAAACCAAACAAAGAAAGACAGAGCTCTACATTTGGTCTCTCTCCCACCATCACCAACGTTGTCAGAATCAGCAAATCTCGCAGGAAAATCCTAGTTGGTTTTCTAGCTAGGCCTAACCTTCTCAAATCATCACCAATTTCGACATGCAACTAGCCAAACATATATAAACAACCTAAGGAATCTATTGGGAACAAAATGGGGGGTTCGACATGACCTAAGTTGATCGGAAAAGAGTCAAAAATCTTCGACTGCCTTTTCTGTCCTAGCTTCCTCTATGGCGGCTGAACAACGGAAAGAGTACCATGTTTGTTCTCATCTCGACGAGGCAAGCATGATAGTGGTGGTCGTAAAGGTTGGGTGGCTGTGAGATGAGAGTGGCAGCAACGGACAATGTTGCCCTATTTTTATGCTCTCAGTTGCACGATGGGAGGAGAAAATCGAGGGAAGGGAGAAGGTTTTGAGAGGGTTAAAAGGTGGAACGACAAATATGCATAGGTGGTGATGGCGGTGTCATCGCCTGGTCTTTGCCAGAATCTTCTTCACGTGAAGAAGATGGACGAAAGAGAGGGGATGGTACGTATAGGTAGTATGTGACCATGCGAGAAAGTGTGAGTGATCAGAGAGAGATGGTTAATTAATTGGGCTTCAAAACTAAACCATTAATATTACTTTGGGCCTCAGATCATTTTGGGCTCACTCCAACCAAATTGGTTGAGGCATCTAGGTCTAACAAACACACATGAAGGCAGAATTTTTGGTTTTTCGAATTTTCGGGACAATATGTAACATATAGAGTATACAAACATGTGTATTTACTTCTCTGTAATTCTTTAGTTCCACAAGTTGCAACTGCTTCAATTGAAAGAGAATTTTCTGCTATAAATATTGTGAAAACTCCATTGGGTAATAAAATGGGAGATTAATGATTGAGTGACAGTTTGGTTGCTTACATTGAGAGGTTATTTTGCATGTATTAATAATGAAGCTATATGTGATGTTTTTAGGATATGAAAAGTTTTTTATGGACGAAAAGTCGTGAACAATTGCAGTTTGTAATCTTTTTATAAATTATGAATTTTAACAGTATTTTTTAATTTTAAGAATAATTTTACCCCCCAATTTTTTTTATGATTTACAAAAAAAATCCTAGATACGCCACTAGTTATATTCAAGTGATTTAAACATTCCGTCTATGAAAAAAATTAAAAATCTTTGCAGTTATAACACTCTTAATTTATAGCATATCCTTTATTTCTTTGGTGCAATTCATATTCATCCATTAATGTTATTGAAAGAGAATTATTATTTTACTTATACACAAGTGATGGTCAATGTAGTGTAACCATTAATGTGAAGAAATTAAAATTTGGCCACAATATATATATATATATATATATATGTCCTCGTCCATTTAACTATACAATTTCAATAAATTTAATTAATTAATTAATTAATTTACTGAAATAAAATTATAAATGCATCAAATAACAACGCTCAAATTATACAGAAAAAAACTCTAATTTCGTATAATTAATGCATCAAGTACAAGGGCATAAAAAAAACCCCCCCCCCCTCTAAATCTCCACATCAAACCACCACCAGATCCAAAATAAATGAAATCCTCCTCCTAGCTAGCTACCAATAATTCCCTAAAGACAGATATTTAATTCAAATTATTATAGATAAATTTAGAGGACCCCTCAACTTAACCCTTTATAATAATTAATTATTAACACCCTCTTTAAATCATTCCCTTATATATCAATTTTCATCCTCTTTTTTCCATGAAACACAATTTATTTTTCACTTCATATTTACAAAAAAATATTCAATGTAAACTAAAGAAATAACAAATAATTAAAATTCAAGAAAAAATACGTACATCTGTTCTAACTAAATTAACTAGTCAAACTCAATTTCTTTGTCTCCTTTGTTTTAGTACTTCTTCGAAGAAGAAAAGTTTGAATTAAAGATTCCAGGTATTAAACAAAGATATCCAGATGAGAGTCGTTAAACGCATAAACATATATATATATATATATATATATATATATGAAGATGGTGGAACAGTTAATAGTATTGCAGCCATGCACGAGGATTCAAATGCTTTTTCTCACCATCGTAAATTATGCATTCTTTAACGACAGATGTCACCATTCAATTTGTTCTTTCACAAAAACAACTCCGTACTTATAATAAATCAAAAGTGACGAAGGGATAAGATGGAATCTCAAAAGCATCGAAATATTTTTTGATAACAGAAAACTTGTCACTCAAAACACTAACAGTTACATCTACCCCCCAGGGAGATAGCCAAGATTCCCCAGCATATATACTTGGGACATCAAAAAGATAAATTGGATACCATATATGGACCATAGCTCAATATATATATATATATATATATATATATCAATCTCTTTGGCCAAAGAGATCTAAGAATTTCTCTTTTTGCGAAAAACTAGAGATCGTTAATTAGTGTCAAGCTATATACCGTTGTATTTATGATCGATACGTATCACGCGTGAAATGATAATATAGAATCGAGTCTCTCCAACCAATGCATGTGACATTTATTAGAATAACGATACTAGAATATGAATGCATGAAACAATGAGAATATCTTCAAAGTGCATAATTCTTGATTAAAATTAAATTTACCAATAAAAAATAGGAGAAAGATAGAGTTTGGGAAGATAAAAATGGAGCAGTTATATGAAGGTACAAAATTAATGGAGATTAAATTGAAGGAAAATTACCCAAATGAGAAAATCACATAGAGAGAGTAAGCTTGAGGTTGTAGGGCTATAATTGTCAATATATATAAATAGTAGGTTTAGTAGCTAGCAGACTTGTTTTTTCATGATCCCCATCAACAGGTGAAGCTACCACATGATCTGATCTTTCCTATGACTAACCAAGAGATCCAGGGAAAGTTTAGATCATGCTGGCAGCTTCAACTGCTATTGGTCCACGACATCATTGATCCAACCAAAACCCCTAATAGTAACCTCACAGAGAGAGAGAGAGAGAGAGAGAGAGAGAGAGAGAGAGAGAGAGAGAGAGAGAGAGAGAGAGAGAGAGAGAGTTCTGGTTTTCTTTTTAGCTCTGGGGATGGGTTGGAGAAGAGGATTAGAAGAGAGTGATATAAATAGAGGGCAAAGAGAAAGGGTTGATTGGACGAAAAAAAAAGAGAAAGGGTTGATTTTGATATTATGTATATTATTGGGGGACTAGCTAATTAAAAAATTGAATGTGAATTTTTGTATGGATTAATGATGAAGAGAAGGGATTGATGATCGACGTGCCGAAGTGGTCCAAAGTAAGACAAATTGAATATTATGAGGGTTATGCCACCACCATGCAGACAAGGGTTACAAAGAAGGCAGTGATGACTTTGGTTGCATCATTTTTACCTTGAGAGCTATATTGCTACCTTTAACCAATTAACTTTTTAAGTGGGGTTGTCTTCCACAACATGCATGAACCAAAAAAAGAGATGAAAACACAATGAGTTTATTGGGGGACCATTATGGCACACTTAACAAATTTAGGAGAAAAAGGAAAGCAAAGGAAGCATCTCCTCAAGTCTCAACCAAAACAAATGCATGTGACAACCCCTTTTTATTATATATATAAAAAAATACAAGTTTCGAAACTTATACAAATACCATAATTGTATGATAAAAAAAATTATCGGTTTTGATGAGATTCAAAAGCTTATTACAAGTACAAGGAAATCATATCGGATGCTGACGAAGATTATATTTGATATGCAAGTGACAGAAAAAGAAAAGGCAAATGGAGGTTGCTTTATGAAAATGGTGGTGTCAAGTGCACAAATAAAGCAATCAAAAAAATGACAATGGCATGAATTAAGTAATGTTTGGGAGTCCAAATGTAAAGTGAAGGATGTGATACAAGGAAATAGGAAAATGATGATCGATGACGATGTTGATGATGTGATTTTGTAATATATATTTTTGCGACAAACTTGGTTCTGATTTTGACATTAATTCTGTTGGCTTTGAATTTGTTTTGATCCCTTTGGTAGGTTCGGGCCAGATGGAACCAATATGTATGGTTGTAGAGTCATCCAATAAGTAAGAAACAATCGAAAAGTGGAAACCAAAAATATTCTAAAGAAAAACCTCCCAACATATTGGCTTATTCATTCGGATCGATCACACAGCCCACCATGGTCCTAAATAAAATATATATGCATTTCTTTATAACTCGATATAAATTAATTTCTTTGTTTGGATCAACAAAATATCACAAATATCTATTTTGTAATTGAGAAAATTCGATTTAGGTATATGTGGTTATCTGGTGTAGTCAGAATTCAACATTAGAATGCCTAATCATTTTTTAATTTCTTTCTACAAATACTCTTAATTCATAATATTTTTATTTATTAATTGTCACAAATATACAATTATGGTTGTACAAATTTCATATTTTAATTAATAAATTTTGAAGGGCATTTCTTGGAGTTTCTAGAAAAATATTATTTCATGATTTTCTTCTTTTTCTGTTTATTTGTATAAATTATGCATGCACGCTATGACTCTATGAGAGTCATATATTCATAATCTTAATTCTAATAAAAAATTAGGGAAATAGAAATTAAAAATAGAATCCTTTGAAAATATGTAGTAAATACATTTTAGGAATATTTGTAACTAAAAAAGAGGCAAATAAGGCAAAGACAGTAAAAAATTTAGAAATTTTAAATGTATATATAGTAAATTAGTGTAGGTACGTAATATCAGTATTTATTTATTTATTAAATACTTAAAAATTTTAGTATAAAATTATATGAGAAAGTAAACAGGTTACTGTAGATCAGGGCCGGCCATGGCCTAAGGCGGCAAAGGTGACCGCCCTAGGCCCATGAACAAAAAGGGGCCAAAAATATAAGAGTTATTCTGATTAATATATAATTATCTAGTTTGTCTTATAAAGTTATTAAGAATCTAATTCTAATTTTTTGATAAAATACCGTTTTTTAAAAATATAATATTGCAAATGACCATATTTTCTATGTATGATTGATTTGCTTAAATTCTTGAATTTTTTTGGTATATTGCTAGGAGGGTGGAAAAAAAATTAAAATTTGAAAAAATTATTAATTTTGTGTATGTAAATATATATTATAGGACATTTTTATAATGTTCGCCCTAGACCTCTAATTTATTGGATCCGCTATGCTGTAGATATAAAAGGATCCAATTCTTTTATATAATAAATACTTAAAACGTAACTTAATTATTATATAAAATGTCATTGCGTTTACTTACCAGTAAAAGAATTAAATCAAAAGTAATAATTTCTATTATGGAGTACACATACATTTTACTTGCAAAAGTAAATTTTTTTAATAAGTGAGTTTCACTTGAAATTCTCAGTAATAATAATAATAATAATCATTTATATTTGTATTTGTATTGATTTTAATATATAATGATCACTAATTAATTAATTTCTTGCATGGGTTGAATGAAAATTTCTTTTCTTTGAGAATAGAATATTGTTATTTAAAATTGAATAAAAGAAACATCAGCATTTGTTATTTAAAATTGAATAAAAGAAACATCATACAAATAATTATTTAGTTCATCAAAAAAGCTGAAGGGAACATACATATAATAAAAGAAAAATTACATTTTACTACTTTGTACATTACATCTAATTATAACATATTCATACATGAATTTTCAAATATATCAGTTTCCATCATAAACTCTTCAAAGTATTACAACTTAACCCCTTCATTAAAAATTCTATTTAAAATTCCGTTATATGCTTATGTATCATCGTTGAGTCACATTTTTACACACACCACAACTTATTGAGAAGCGAAATTACCTTAGTGTCCATGTCCTCTCGCCTCTAACAACGAGCATCTTGAGCGGGAGAACCTATTCATCCTTAGTTCCTCACTCTCACACGCACTTTCTCCATTTTATGCCCGCTTTCTTCATGTCAAACTTCAACGATAGTTTCTAAGGGAGAAATCGAATAGAAGGAACATCATGGATGAGGTTTAATTATTTTTTCGGGTTAGGTTTTAATTACTAGTGATTAGTGTAAAAATTTGCAGATTAGAATTCAAATTTTATGGTTTGGATTTGGGAATAAAGGTGTGTTATTTAAATCCCAACTTAACTTATTTCTTGTCTTTTTGTGATATTAATTTAGTGTTATGCCAGAATCTGAGCCCCATATTTCAATCCTATTCCACTGTTTGGTGTCTTGCTTCCTTTACTTTGATTTGTATAAATTCGTGTGAGTTATTTCTGATACGCGCATTGGTCAAATTATGGTCTCTCAGTGGGAAACCAGTTGAACACTATCGATCAGGACCTTTGTGAAAGCTGGGGAAAATTGGGTACGAGACCATACCTGGACTAAACGGCTGAATGTTCAAGAACCAAATCCTCTACTAAGTACTAACTCATCCAAGTCCCTCCCTCTCTCTGCAGCTTCAGTATCAGGTGGATTACAATTTTCAAGGATGTCGCGCGACAGTGGTGATCGAGTGGTGACCTTTCACTCTTATAATGACCAAATTTACATATCTACCATTCTCAATAGGTTGTTAAGTTGTACATATGGAAGAGTTTAGGGTGATAGGGTGAAAATTGATACACTTGAAAATTTAGGCATAATATTGTTACGATGTGCAATATACAGAATAATATGTTTGGGTGATCAAGTAGCTAAGAACGAATTTGGTGATCAAGCTGCCCTGCAATCAGTTTCAAGCAGTAAGGAGCAATTCAAGGAGTTAGTTAGTTAGTTAAAAAATAACTGTTTAGGAGCTGTAGTCCATAGCCACGTGGCTCCATTCCATAGGATTAGTTAGTTTTGCACAGTTAAAAGTATATTAGCTTTTTTTGTTCTCTTTTTGTAAACACACTTTTCACACACTAAAAACCATCAATCATCAAGAAGTTAAACCGTCTCTTTCTCTCTCTCTCTTTCATTCCCTCAATCTCTCTAAAGATTCTTCAAAGGTTTTCATGGTATCAGAGCTTCAGCTCGATCCGTGACACCTAGCTGGAGTTTCCTGATTACAACCTTCAAATACCTGCAAGCGTTGACCTAAGTTTTTCTCTTCTTAATCGTTTTTTTCCTCCATTGTTGCTACTTTCTGGTTGTTTTTTCTTCCGTTTGTATTGAAGATTGAGTTCTGTTGAATTCGTGTTTTCCACACATGAAGTTAGATGTTCATATGAAGTTCCTGGTTGTTGTGTGATTGAGGATCAGTTTCTTGTTAAATTCATGCCTTGCACTTTTGAAGTTAGATGTTTGTATGAAATCCTCTATCTGAATATGTGATTAAGGATCAGTTGTTAGTTTTCTTCATTGATGTAAAGTTAAATCGGTGATTGAAGATCGTTTGCCTACTTGAAGTTGCTTATTAGTCTGCTTAAATGACAGGACCCATCCCAATCCCCCCGCGATTAGTGTGGGATGACCCTGCTCCCGTCTGACACGAAGTGTCAGACAAGAGATATTTCCGATCATTGCCCTCCCGGGCTATCAGAGTACGCCAGGATCCGGAGGGGGCATGTGATATCTCGGTCTCTGCTACAGTCCACATCCGCTGTCAACCTGAAGGGCAATCAAAACATTAAAAACTGTGAGTGGACAAAAATAAAGAGTTTATAAAACATTTCAGAAGAAGACATTTGTACCCTCCACTAAAAAAACATGCATGCATTCGAAAACCATTTAACCCAAGAAACCATATATGGGACTAAGCCCAAAGCAGATATAAACCAAGGTCGAAAGGACCACAATGAAAACGACCATACGAGCCACTGCCCCAATCCATAAGGGACCTGGCCCCAAACCATAAAGAACCAACCATACGGGCCATTGCCCAAAACCTGTGTAAACACACATAATATATCATATCATATATCTCATATACCATACATCATATATACATATAATTCACACAACCAATTCTGTCACGGTTTCCAAAGCTACGCGCGTGCTACCCAGGTCTCAATCCGAGTCTTCTCAAAGTCAAGATCAATGTCCGTAGACCACTGACCCTACCCGAGGTAATAGTAATCATAGCCTTCCTGAGAGTAAGGAACCCAACTGGGGGGTGACTCCACTCAGTCGGTGCTCCGTGACTACTCCGGGGTCCACCCAGGCCAACGACCCTCCCCGGAGGAGATAGTAGAACATGTAAAGGAAGGTAGATGAACATATATATACATAACATAAACATTCATGACCGGTTCCCATGAACCGTCATGATCCATAATATCCATAACCAAGGTAACATGCCGGTTCCCATAAACCGTCATGTACCGTACTAACATAACCAGGTAACATGTCGGTTCCCATAAACCGTCATGAACCTGGGAATCCATTTAAGGTTCCCTGACCTGAAATCAAAACCGTAAAGTGACTGGGTCTCGTGCCCGAACATAGGACATCAGCTGGGCACCGTGCCCGAAATCTGAGGTCATATGTCCGAGACAAAACCAAATGGGTCTCATACCCGAGTTTATCCTTTTGAAATCCAAATCCAGTTCATTTAAATCAATAAAGAAATACAGACCCGTATAAGCACCGTATAAGGCCGAAACCTCGAAATACGTGCTCATACGTAACCACATACAAATGCACCCATGACATCATCAAACAAGCAATTAAAACATATAATAACATTTATGCATGCACCAATTTAGAAAACAAGGTCCACTCACAGACCGTCCGAGCTTCCGTCTCGATTTGCGTGCCATACGGCTCCCGGAGCCGATCACCATCACCGGGACTCCCAAACCTGTCCAAATTTTAATAGAAGGTTACTAACTACTTAATTAACCTCCTACCAAAGCCCCATAATTTTTCCGATTTTCTAACTATTTTTAAAGTCGATCATAAACCTTCCGATGCCCCAAAACATATCGAGACGGTGTCCGATTGACACGAAACCAGTCCCAAAATGTTCGTTACATCGAATAGAAGATTTCACATGTTGAACACATCCCCAAATTCTCCCCCACGCGCCCACACGCGCCGCCTGAAGTGGCTGCGCGTGGGCTTCACGCGCCAGCTACAGTACCTGCTGACGTCATTTGACAGCTGTCAGGTCTGACATGTAAGACTCTGACAGGTGCCACGTGTCAAGCTCCCATTAGTCCAGGTCAATGCTCTGTCAGTGCCACGTGACCGTCTGACATGTGCCACGTGTCATCACGGCACTGGTCCACGTCAGTGACACGTGTCAGCCCCTGATTGGGCCAAGTCACTGACATGTCAGTGCTGACTGTGCACTGACATGTGACACGTGTCGCACTCCTATTGGCCCATTTTCTGACATGTCAGCTGACATTGTCAGATCTGACAATGCTGACGTCATCCCTGACATGATGACGTCAGCAGGATGACGTCACCTGTCATCTCTGTCCTCCCGCGGGTCGACCCTGAATACCAGTAACCGGGTCGCCGTGACCCGCGGCTTGACCTGGCCAGTTCTCCGCCGTCCGGCCACCAAAACCGTTCCCGTTTGTCCCATTCTCTTCGTCTCTCCCTAACCTAGAGTTCTATGGCCCTAAAAACTAAGAACACCCTCAAAAACTATACCTTCCAAGTTCATCAATGGCGGCCGTGACTACCTCCGCCGTTCACGGCCGTTACAGGCCATCTAAGCCTTCGAAAACAATCCTAAAAGAACCCTAAGACCTCTAGGAACATTTCCCAATCCCTAGATTTGATTAAAACACAACAAAAATCAATTTTCAATTTTTGAAAGAAAACTCACCCACGGGTTCTCTCTCCCCGCCGTGTCCTCCGCCGTGGCTGGCCGTGGCCTGCCATCCCCAACCTCTTTCCACCACCTCACGGTCATGTTCAGCTCGCACAAGCAATGAATGGTGATGGTGTGTGTGTGTGTTTTGGGTTTTTGAAGAAAATGAAGAAAATGGAGGATTATGGGTTATGTGGTTCGGGTTTGAGGATGAACAAAGAAGAGTGATAACTGATGAGAGGGAGATGGAATGGAGGGTGTGGATTTAAAGGTTAATTGGTAATGGATGGTTAGGATTAATGGTTGTTAAGATTTGATAAAAAAATTAGTTAAATAATATTATTTTATTATTAGATCCACAATTTGGGGGAGTTAGCCAATAGGATGAGTGACACTTGTCACTCATCCATGGGACCCATCAAAATATCTGCCCAAATCAGATTTCGCCAAATTGTCCCCGTCTCGAAGTTCATGCATAGTGAAATCGAACTTCCGTGACCCATAACTCTCCCGTTCGAAGTCCGATTTCAGTGTGCCGCCTGCCTATGGATTCGTATCGTCCTTATCTACGTAATGGTCTTCGGCCCTCGGCCATCGGACATCCCGGTCAAAAAGTCAACTATTTGGCCCTTTTTAACTAAAATTACCAAAATGCCCCTAAACTTCCGCACGTCATAACTTCTTCCTCGAACGTCGGAATTGAACGTGCCACCTGTCTATGAACTCGTGACGTCACGAACTACATCACGGTCATCGGTCAAGGTCCATTTGACCGCCCGATTGAAAAGTCAACGTTTTACCACGATTAGGGGCAAAACGGTCATTTCGCACCGTTCGTCCGATTTCGCCCTACTAATCACCGATTAACCTCATTAATCGTGATTAGTCACTAATCTAATCTAGGAATTTGGGACGGGTCGTTACATTAAAGCTCTAAGTTTGCTTTTTCTTTTGAATTCTTCATAGGAAGTATGTCGAATTCACACACTGCAAGTTTTGGCCCTAGTTCTGCCTCTCAAACCACACCTATTTTCCTGCCAAACGTTGTGCTCGATGAGTCTAATTACTCTACCTGGATTTTTCGGATGGAGTCTTTCTTGGGAGGGTTACACTTACTTGGTTTTGTTGATGGTACAAACAAGTGTCCTCCTGAGTTTGTGTTGGTTGATGATGGTCTCACTAAGGTACTCAATGATGCCTATGTGACATGGAAAGGTCAGGACCAGAACATCATCAATCTGATAGGACAGACTCTGAGCTCTCGAGCCATGTCTTGTGCTGTAGGATACTATTCTCAAAGCAGCAGAGTATGTGACAGGACCCGCCCCGATCCCACAGGGACCACAAGGGGACGTGCCCTGCTCCCGTCTGACACCCAATAATTCATACCAATTTTAACCTCAAAACATTTAAAAGCATAAATAACCAAATTAAAGTCATACATAAAATCCGAATTAAACGAATGTCAGACAAGGGATATAATCCAAAATTACAAATTTGCGAGCACGACTCTAAAGTAATCCTGCGGGTACACCGCCCAGCAAGGGTTCAGGTACGCAGAAGTAGATCTATGCCTCAGCCTCTGGTTCCTCCTCTACCTCAGTTTCCCGACCTGGAGGGGTTATCAAAACAGTAAGGGTGAGTGGACCGAAACACAAGTTTATGAAATCGTTGATAATTAAAACATATAATTTACCCCTCCGTTTTTCCAAACATGCGTGCAACGTAATTCAAAATCAATAACCATATAATATGAACCATAAGGCATATAATAAAACCATAACCATAATTTTAGTTGCTGCACTATACACTCCAATCCCGACATCCCTGATGTCTGACGTCCCTGACGTCCAATAAGGTCACAATCACAAGGCTACGCGTGCCACTCGGGTCTCAATTCCGAGTTCAATCCCCGAACCCCGTTCGGGTACAGCATCCCCGATGCTTAGCGTCATAGACGCTGGACGTTCTAGACGTCCGTGACCTCTCCGGGGTACCTCATCCGGAGGAGACAATACAATATGGAAGGATCTATACAGTGCAGTAACAAATACATTTTATTGATATCCACATGCAAACGTATATATACATAGATAGAATCCGAACCAATCATTCAGTTTCATCGGACGGGTCTCAAGCCCAAATACCGTGAAACGTGCCATAACCATATTTTCCATATCATCAAAACCATCATTGTTTTAGCATGTGAATAAGTATAATAAAACCAGAAAACATTTATGCACACAAGGGTTTAAGAAAATGGCCCACTCACAGTACAATCCTGCTAGAAACCGAACGTATACCCTCGTCCTGGTACAAATTTACAATCCCTGTCAAGTCCAAGTTTTCGTAAAGGTCAAATTAAACCCCCAACATTCAACCATGAAAGCCTAGGTCGAAACCGACCCGGGAAAGCCGCCCGAACGCGCTTTCCAAGGCAATAAACCTTATTTTGACCAACTTAATGATCTCTGATCGACCCGAAACGTGGACTCAGTTTCCCCCGTCGGCCAAAACGGATAATCCCTTTCCACGGAGACAACTTCAGGAAGACAAAATCTCCCACTTCAAACTCCAAGTCTCGAATCCGTCGGTCGGCATAACTCTTCTAGCGATCCTGTGCCACCTTCAATCTTTCCTTGATCACGCGAACAGTTTCCATGGTTAAGTCCATTATCTCCGGCCCTACAGCCGCTCGCTCTCCTACCTCCGTCCAGCAGATAGGTGTCCTGCACTGTCGGCCATACAGTGCCTCATAAGGTGCCATCCCGATGCTTGCCTGATAGCTGTTGTTGTAAGCGAATTCCATCAGTGGCAAATGAGTATCCCAAGAGTCTTGAAACTGTAGTACACATGACCTCATCATGTCCTCCAGGGTTTGAATGGTTCTTTCAGACTGTCCATCGGTCTGTGGATGGAAAGCAGTACTGAAACGTAAGGTTGTTCCCAAAGTAGCTTGCAAACTCCGCCAGAACCTGGAAGTGAAACGCGGATCACGATCAGACACGATCGATTCCGGCGTACCATGAAGTCGTATGATTTCCTTCACAAACAACTGAGCCAGTCGGTTAGGTTTATAGG
Organism: Prinsepia uniflora; assembly: GCA_032719365.1. Lineage (NCBI taxonomy): Eukaryota > Viridiplantae > Streptophyta > Magnoliopsida > Rosales > Rosaceae > Prinsepia > Prinsepia uniflora. Next base: position 3,443,079 of record CM064870.1, on the reverse strand, counting down.
TTTCCTGAACTGGCAGAAAATGGGCTGATTTGGTTAACCGATCCACGATCACCCATACTCCGTCCACTCCACTCTGAGTCCTTGGTAATTTAAAGACGAAGTCCATGGTGATGTGATCCCACTTCCACTCAGGAATCGGAAGTGGCTGCATAGCCCCATACGGTCTCTGCCGTTCCGCCTTAACCTGCTGACAGGTTAAGCATTTGCTCACGAACTCAGCAATATCCTTCTTCATTCCTGGCCACCAATAATGGTTCCGGAGGGTACGGTACATCTTTGTACCTCCCGGATGCATAGCATAGGCCGAACTGTGGGCCTCCTCAAGTATCTCGGCCCGTAACTCTGCCACTGCAGGTACGCACAAACGGCCCAATTTCACCAGTGCTCCATCGTCCCGGATGGTAAAATCCTGTCTCCCATCCGCATCGACCTCAATTCTGTAAATACAGAGTATCGGATCCTGCAGTTGTGCTTCAATGATCCGATCAATCAGTACTGGTCGCACATGGAAGCTGGCCAACAAAGCTCCATGCTCGTCAGTACCCAAAATAACTCCCGCCTTCCGGAGTTCCACCAGCAAGGGAAGATACACCATCCCTAGGTGTGCAATAGTTCCTGCTGATTTCCTGCTGAGTGCATCCGCCACCACATTGGCCTTACCCGGATGGTACTCGATCGTACAGTCATAGTCCTTCAGTAGCTCCAACCATCTCCGTTGTCTCATGTTGAGCTCCTTCTGAGTGAATAAGTATTTAAGACTCTGGTGGTCGGTATATATCCGACACGTTGCGCCGAACAGATAATGTCTCCAGATCTTGAGAGCATGAACCACCGCCGCCAACTCCAAATCATGGGTAGGGTAGTTCAACTCATGAGTCTTCAGCTGCCGGGATGCATAGGCGATAACCTTGCCAGTTTGCATCAACACGCAGCCCAACCCTTGCAGTGAAGCATCACTGAAAACTACAAACTCTCCACTGTCGTCCGGCAATGCAAGGACAGGTGCAGTGGTCAATCGATCCTTCAACTCTTGAAAGCTCCGATCGCACTGCTCGTCCCAGATAAACTTTACTCCTTTCCGAGTCAGACGAGTCAATGGTGCAGCAATTTTGGAGAAACCCTCCACGAATCTCCGGTAGTAGCCTGCTAATCCGACGAAACTCCGCACCTCGGTCACCGTTGTCGGTCTAGCCCAGTTGGTCACCGCTTCTGTTTTCTGGGGATCCACGCAAATCCCATCCGTCGATATCACGTGTCCCAGAAAACCAATACTGCTCAGCCAAAACTGACACTTGCTCAGCTTGGCATACAATTGTTCTTGTCTCAGTCTCTCCAAGACCAACCGTAGATGTTCTTCATGTGCACGGGCACTCCTCGAGTATACCAAAATATCATCGATGAACACAATCACGAACTTATCCAGGTAGGGTCGGAAGACCCGGTTCATCAGATCCATGAATGCTGCTGGAGCATTCGTCAAACCAAATGGCATAACAAGGAACTCGTAGTGCCCGTAACGGGTTCGAAAAGCAGTTTTCGGAATATCCTCCTCCGAAATCCTCAGTTGGTGATACCCAGACCGCAAATCAATTTTCGAGAAGCACTGAGCTCCCCGCAACTGGTCGAAAAGGTCATCGATCCTGGGTAGAGGATACTGGTTCCTCAGTGTCACCTTGTTGAGTTGTCGATAATCAATACATAAACGGAGACTTCCTTCCTTCTTCTTCACGAACAACACCGGTGCTCCCCACGGTGAAGTACTCGGTCGGACATATCCCAAATCTACCAACTCCTGCAATTGAGTCTTGAGTTCTCGTAACTCGGCTGGCGCCATCCGGTATGGTGCCTGGGATATAGGTCGGGTACCCGGGAGTAGTTCAATAGTAAACTCAATCTCCCGCGATGGTGGCAACCCAGGTAAGTCTTCCGGGAATACATCCGGAAACTCACAGACCACCGGTATTTCGTCGATAACCGGAGTATCGACCCGTTCCGACACGACATGCGCCAGATAACCCTGGCATCCCTTCCGTAGAAGTTTGGTAGCAGTAAGTGACGAAATCACTTCAGGAGGCGAACCATCACGTTCCCCCTGGAAGATAACTTCCGGCAAACCCGGGCTCCGCAAAATCACTTGCTTGCTACAGCAGTCGATGAGCGATCCGTGCTCCGACAGCCAATCCATCCCTAGGATTATATCGAAGTCGTGGATATCCAGAATAATTAAGTCCGCTGGTAAATCCACATCCTCAATTCTTACCGGGCACCTCCGAATCACCTGATTCACAAGGTACACGGTACCCATCGGGGTGCCAACACCCATTTCGCAATCTAAGGCTGATACCACACAATCAAGCAAACCAGCACAACTCTTCGAAATAAAAGAATGTGTAGCCCCCGCATCCATTAATACACGTACAAGAAAATTAAAGATATGTAGTGTACCTGTGACCACGCCTGGAGCAGTCCTCGCCTGCTGCTGGGTCATTGCAAACACTTGGGCCCTCGGCCCTCCGTTCCGTCCGCGCCCGCGCGCGCCACGTCCCGCACCACGGTCACCTCCCTGACCGCGACCTCCGTTAGTGTGGGACGCCGTGCTCTGTACCACACTCGAGCCCCCAGCGTCGTTGTTTTTGGACAACTGCGGACAATCGCAGGCATAGTGGCCTTCCTCTCCGCAAGCAAAACAAGTTACTGGCCTTGGCCTGCCCGAATGCCCACCAGATGCACCACTCCAAGATGAGTGCTGCCCAGAGTTGTGTCCAGATCCTCTGCCCTGAGAGCCTCCACGTCGACCCGACCAGCCACGACCCTTGAAGGATGAGGGTGCTCCTCTGTAGCTCCCTCCCCTGTTGTTCTTCCGGCCCGATGGCCCATGGTGTGGGCGATCATGACGTCGCCCCTCCCCCGAAGGTTGTCGTGATTGGTGTGCCGCCAGACTGGCCTCGACACGCACCGCTGCGTCGACCATATCCCTCAGAGAAGCATGAGTGGTAGCAGTCACACTGGCCCGGATCTCCCCTCGGAGTCCAAGCTCAAACCGCTGGCATTTGTCCTCCTCCGTGCTTACGAATGAGGCAGCGAACCGGGAAAGTCTCCCGAATGTTTGCTCGTAGTCTGAAACAGACATGTCACCCTGCTCCAGCCGCAGGAATTCCGCCTCCCGCGCCGCGCGAAAGGATCGCGGGTAGTACTGGTCCAGAAACCTGGAACGAAAAGCTTCCCAGGTAGTGGTATGGACAGACCACCCGGACATTTCGAGTCCGTGCCACCACTGGTAGGCTCCTCCCTCCAGTAAGAAGGCCGCCAGAGTCACTCGTTCGCCCGGAGGGTAGTGCATCACCGAGAAGATCCTCTCCCACTTGGTGATCCAGTCGTGAGCATCCTCGGGGTTTGATCCCCCGCAGAAAGGAGTGGCTCCCAAACGTTGAGCCCTTTCGATGCTCGCGCATTCCATCTCTCTTTCTAGATCCTCGTCCGTTCGAGTATGCGGAATTCTCCTAGGAGGCATAACCAACTGTCAAGAGGCATAGATCAGAAAACAATATTCTTAAAAGTCGAAAAGTAACTAGTACTAATCGCTAGTCTAGCATGCAGACCAATACCCTAGTACTGACCACAACCTAGTGCTCTGATACCAAGCTGACAGGACCCGCCCCGATCCCACAGGGACCACAAGGGGACGTGCCCTGCTCCCGTCTGACACCCAATAATTCATACCAATTTTAACCTCAAAACATTTAAAAGCATAAATAACCAAATTAAAGTCATACATAAAATCCGAATTAAACGAATGTCAGACAAGGGATATAATCCAAAATTACAAATTTGCGAGCACGACTCTAAAGTAATCCTGCGGGTACACCGCCCAGCAGGGGTTCAGGTACGCAGAAGTAGATCTATGCCTCAGCCTCTGGTTCCTCCTCTACCTCAGTTTCCCGACCTGGAGGGGTTATCAAAACAGTAAGGGTGAGTGGACCGAAACACAAGTTTATGAAATCGTTGATAATTAAAACATATAATTTACCCCTCCGTTTTTCCAAACATGCGTGCAATGTAATTCAAAATCAATAACCATATAATATGAACCATAAGGCATATAATAAAACCATAACCTTAATTTTAGTTGCTGCACTATACACTCCAATCCCGACATCCCTGATGTCTGACGTCCCTGACGTCCAATAAGGTCACAATCACAAGGCTACGCGTGCCACTCGGGTCTCAATTCCGAGTTCAATCCCCGAACCCCGTTCGGGTACAGCATCCCCGATGCTTAGCGTCATAGACGCTGGACGTTCTAGACGTCCGTGACCTCTCCGGGGTACCTCATCCGGAGGAGACAATACAATATGGAAGGATCTATACAGTGCAGTAACAAATACATTTTATTGATATCCACATGCAAACGTATATATACATAGATAGAATCCGAACCAATCATTCAGTTTCATCGGACGGGTCTCAAGCCCAAATACCGTGAAACGTGCCATAACCATATTTTCCATATCATCAAAACCATCATTGTTTTAGCATGTGAATAAGTATAATAAAACCAGAAAACATTTATGCACACAAGGGTTTAAGAAAATGGCCCACTCACAGTACAATCCTGCTAGAAACCGAACGTATACCCTCGTCCTGGTACAAATTTACAATCCCTGTCAAGTCCAAGTTTTCGTAAAGGTCAAATTAAACACCCAACATTCAACCATGAAAGCCTAGGTCGAAACCGACCCAGGAAAGCCGCCCGAACGCGCTTTCCAAGGCAATAAACCTTATTTTGACCAACTTAATGATCTCCGATCGACCCGAAACCACCGCCATTGGATCCGGATCGTCGAAACCTAAAGAATGGTGGTGGTCCCACCAAAAACACTGTTCACACGCGCCCCCACGCGCCGGTCAACGCGTCGGTCAACGCAGGAACAGTTCCTGCTGACGTCATCGCTGACGTCACTGCTGACGTCAGCATGACCTCATGCTGACGTCATCTGACATCTGTCAGGTCTGACGTGTCAGACTCTGACAGGTGCCACGTGTCAACATCCAATTGGTCCACCTCACTGATCTGTCAGACCACGTGTCAGATCTGACATGTGCCACGTGTCAGCACGGCACTGGTCCACGTCACTGACATGTCAGTGACATGTGGCAGTCCCTGACTGGTCCACGTCACTGACATGTCAGTGCTGACTGTGCACTGACATGTGACACGTGTCGGCTCACGGTTGGTCCACGTCATCTGACAGACTGACAGGGTGCCACGTCAGCACCACTGTCATCAGACGGGTTGACCCGTATTTCTGCAACTCGGGTCGATCAGACCCGCGATCGAGACCCGGTTGCCATTCCTTCAATTCTGGATCATTTTCATTCCTTTCAATTCCTAATTACTCGTCCTAGTCCCTAGATTGGTTCTAAGTAATTAGAATTAAGTTTTAGGTCTAGGAGGTTACCTGAAACTCGACGGGAAGCTTGGTTGCCGGTTCTGGTAATCCTTTCCGGTGAGTCGACGGTTGTTCAGCCCTGGTCCTGGTTCCAAAATGGTCGTCAAGGTCACCTAGACGAGTCCTAACAACAACTCAATGATGTCAACGTCACAACCAGGTGTTTTGAAGCCGGGAAGGAAAATGGTTACCTACGGGTTTAACGTCCAAACGCCGCCGTGTCGCCGCCGTACACCGTCAGGGTCAGCTCCTTGCCGTCCAGTAGTCACGGTGATCACAACCGTACGTTGGTTCCAGTCCTAGATCGATGGTTTGGATGGTTTGGTGACTTGGGTTCCTCGGGTTTCCTTCACGGGTTTGGAAGGATGCCGCCGTGCAGGGTGGCCGTGGAGCGGTGGCCGGCGTCAGAGGTGTGGCTGCTGGTTGTCTGAGGTGTGGGGTTGAGTGGTGGTGGCTGATGGGCTGGTTCCAGGGAGAAATCGCACACACGGTTTGAGGGAATGAACACATGGGTGCATGATCTCATGGACTTTTAATACTGAATAGGAAAATGAATCAAGGGCCAGGATTAAATCTCAGAATGAGATCAAAGGCTGAGATCAAATCAAGGGATTTCAGATCTAAGGGCTGTAATTTAAAGCAGATTTAAATGATAATTAATCCAATAGTGGATCTGATCCAATCTAGCCAATGGGTGAGTGACACTTGTCACTCACCAGATGTCCTCCAATCAGATTTCCTGAATTTAATATTCGACACGAAAACCGAGACACGAACTTCCCGAATTCACGTTTCTGACCATAACTTCCTCGTACGAAGTCCGATTTCGGCGTGCCGCCTATCTACGGACTCAGGACGTCGAGGCCTACCCAACGGTCCTTGAGTCAACAGAAAATTAGTTGTCAAAAGAAAAGTCAACATTTTTCCCCCGAGAGTCCAAATTACGGTAATGCCCCTGAACTTCCGATAGTCATAACTTTTACCCTGATCGTCCGAATTGGACGTGCCACCTGTCTATGAACTCGTGACGTCCCGAACTACGTCACGGTCATAGGTCAAAGTCCGTTTAGTTCATCAATCAAAAAGTCAACATTTGACCATACCATTCACAGGGGTAAAATCGTCAAATCACACATTAAATTACAATATGGAAATCCTCGAATTTCCGGGGTGTTACAGTATGATCTGGAGCAGGCCTCACAGTTCACACCAATGCACAATCTGACTGCCATGATGGCTAACAATTCCTTAACCACTCAGGAAGCATCTGGTTCCTCCACTGTCTCCAGTGTGCCTTCTGGACCTGTCAATTGTCAGGACCCGTCCCAAATATCACCTCGATACTCGGGATGAACCCTGCTCCCGTCTGACAATCACACTTACAATACCAAAAAAAATAAACTTAATACAACTATAAGCATAACCATCAGACGAAGGAGTAAATATATACAACAGTAAGTCAGAGCATAGTTCTACAAAATGGGCACCAAAAGTCCTACAAGTCTAAGTCCGCAACGGAAGAACGTCAGAAGCCCTATGCCTCGATATCTGCCTCAACGTTCACCCCAGCGCTATCACCACGACCTGGAGGGAAATTAAAAACAAAAGGTGTGAGTGGACCAAAAGGAATGAAAGTTTTAAAACCGTTTACCAGCAAATCAAAGTAAGGAAATAAAATCATTTGTTCCCTCCGGTTTAAAACCAGGCATGCCAATGAAGTATTAGAAAAGTCATAATATGAAACATCATAAGAAACCAGAGTATAACCCGATCAAACCTGCTGGACCTATCCGAGTCTTTAAACTCAACCAGGCCTCACATATAAATCCGAGTCTTTAAACTCCCGAGTCTTTAAACTCAATAGGCCTATGGGGGTAATATCGTAATATCCGAGTCTTTAAACTCCCGAGTCTTTAAACTCAATCCGGGCCCGTCCCCCATCAATATCAATCCGGGTCTTTAAACCCATATCCAGATCCAGCAAATCCAATCCATATCCAGTGTAAAACCAATTCAAAATCCATCGCCAAATCCGAATTCGAAATCCCCGGTTCGAAGCCCTTCCGGCGTTCAGAACCGACATTCCGAACCCAAATCCGGGAAAAGATCCATGTTCATAGCAAAACCATAGGAAAATCCCAAACTCATATTCCACAACCTATTTACCATCATCAGAAAACATTTTTAGGTTAAATTTCTGAATTATAACATCAAACTCTGAAAACCCGCTTTTTCTCGAAAAACGTGCAAAATCCCGAAAACGTCTCGAAAAACGTGCAAACATCTCAATCACGTATAATCATCATCAGGACATAAAAACACACATAGAAATCATAAAACAGTAATTAAAACAGTTTGGCATGCTCGGAAGTAAGAAAGAGTCCACTCACAGTTTACAACACGTCACTCGCGCTTCGTGCGCTCCTCAACCGTCTCTGGCGTCTCCCGTCCTGTCAATAAATACCAAATAGGGTCACAACAACATCAAGGATACCTTCCCTATTTTCCCCAATTTTTCGGGAATTTAATCATATTTTAATCTGAAACCCTAAACCGTACGGATTCCCGAACCATTCCGTAACACCGTCCGATTAACCCGAAAACTATACCATTGGATTCCTTAGGACATTTAGGGCTAAACTCATGTTGGACGCTTGACCGGATTCCTCCCCACGCGCCCCCACGCGCCGCCCAAAGTGGCTGCGCGTGGGCCTCACGCGCCTGCTACAGTGTATCTTCAACCTCGAGTCACCCGGTTCAACTGTGTTGAACCGGCGTGACCGGTTCTCCTCCGTTCCTCCACCATTCTTCCCCATTTCAATTCCATTAGCTTCGTCCAGTCCCCTGCAACCAAACCCAGTCCTAAAATCCAGAAATCACGGCCTGAAACCCCTCGTCTTCACCCTCGAAAATCACTGCCCGTGAGCTCTGTTTTCCTTCCCGGCCGTCCACTGCTTCCCCCTTCACGGTGGTGATACCAGCACCTTCCTAGGACCCTACTTAGTCCTACCCAACTCACAGAATCCGTCGATTCATCCCCGAAGTCCACGACTTCAAGTTTGAAGTCACGGCCAAAAACAGAGTATTGGGTACTCGCCGTCGACTGAGCCCCGCCGTGTACGCCCCCGTCACGGCAGCCATCACAAACCAATCCTAAGACCTCCCTGAACAACACCCTGACCTCCTAATCCCTCGACTCTAAGCCCAACTCCACGACTCTTCAAATGAAAATCCACAAAAAAACAGGGCAAAAGAAATTACCTTTCGATTCCGGCGCCGCCGTGGGAACCGTCACCCACCACGGTGCTCGTGGGACTCCCCTAAACCTCCTGAGTCTCCTAGTGCCTTGAATCCGTCCACCACACCACACAACAGCCACCACCGTCCACGGCCTCCTCTGTTCCTTCCACTTATCCAACAGTCCACCCCGTCGCCTCCGTGCACGGTTGCACCACCAGACCACGATCACCTGCTCCTCCGTACCTCACTGTCTCTCTCTTGACTCACACTTCACTCTCCCTAGCATCCAAATCAATCACCGCCTCACCCCAATCTTCTCTCTGTTTTCTGTTTCCTTCGAAATTGTGCACGGTTCAAAAATGAACCAAGTGTGGCCGTGCACACTTTAGACACCTCCAGAAGCCTCTGGCTTCTCACCACGTGTCCACCAGCTATAGGCCAGCCCAAAAATATCTGCCACTTGCCCTTATCTGATTGGGCTGAGGGAAAATGACCAAAATGCCCCTCCTGCACAAAATTACCATTTTGCCCTTAGACTTTCCAGACCCGTATCTTTTCCGTCCGACGTCCGATGACAGCGTGCCGCCTGTCGTTGAACTCAGGACGTCGAGGCCTATCCAACGGTCCTCGGTCTACGTGAAAATCGCAAATCCTCCAAAAAGTCAACATTTCCCCTCTTAACTTAAAATTACGGTAACGCCCCCAACCTTCCGTACATCATAACTTTTCCTCCGGTTGTCCGAATCGAACCTGCCGCCTGTCTACGGACTCGTGACGTCCTAACCTACGTCACGGTCAAAGGCTAACACTCATCCAATCGATAGTACAAAAAGTCAACTTTTCGTTTACTATTCACAAGGGCAAAATCGTCCTTTTTACAAAACTTCACAAAAATTACATTTTTACCCTTCCCGTAGGTACGGGTTGTTACAATCCTCCCAATACTCAGCCACTGATGTATCCTAGTGTTGTTCCCTCCTTACCACTGTCATCTCAAGCTCAGCTCACTCATATGCCAGTGTATCCTATGGGGTTCCCTTTTGACTTTGGTAATGGTAATTCACAGTTTCCAGCCCTGATTGCTAATAGCAATTGAGGAGGAGGTAGGTTTGGAGATCGAGGCTCTGGTTCAGGAGGAAGGGGTTATCAGTTCAGTCCAAATTCAAATGTCTGTTAGTTGTGTAATAAACCAAGCCATAGTGCAAGAACCTGCAACAATATGCAGGCCTATAACACACAGGGAGGAGGTGCTGGAAACAGGTTTTCTGGAGGAAATGGTGTTGAATGTCAGTATTGTGGAAGAAAGTTTCACACAGCAGATAAATGCTATCATTTGATTGGCTTTCCCAATCAAAGAATGCAGTTTGGAGGATACAATAACACTTTCAAAGCAGGAGGGTATAATACCAATTTCAAATCAGGTGCCTCTCCTGGTGAGTTTCACAACAACATCTCCAATGGGTTTTCTGGCAATTCAACCTCTCAGTTTGGCACTCTTGGAGGACCTTCAGCCAATCAATGTGGTACCTCTGGTGGATTCTCAAACAACCTCAATCTCACTAACAAAGATCCTAGCATGCCTATCTCTGGTCAACATGCCATGATGGCTTCAGGTTCTGCTATGGTCACTTCAGCTGGTTCTTCATCTATGCCATATTGGCTTGCAGACTCAGGAGCTTCTAACTATATGACAAGTGACATTCAACTTCTCAACAACATTGCCTCTTATCTTACCACTGATACAGTTACTGTTGGCAATGGTGAGACTTTGCCCATCACACACAGTGGTCACTCAACACTTGGCATACTGACACTATCCAATATACTACTTATTCCCAAACTTAAGGCTAACTTACTATCTGTTCATCAACTCTGTAAGAACAATAACTGCAGAGTTATACTTGATGAATCTGAATGCATTGTGCAGGAAAAGGTGCAGGGTCAAATACTATTCAGGGGATTGAGTAGGGGAGGGTTATATCCCCTTCCTTGTTTTTCTGGTACACCTAAGACAACACTCAATTACAATTCCAGCCCTTGTTCAGATCAAACACATGCTGCAAGGAAAGAGCAACTACAACACTCAGCTCTTATTGGGAAATAATTTCAACATGAACTGTGGCATAAGCGGCTGGGACATCCCTCCAATGAAGTCACTCAGGTTATGTTGCAAAAAACAGGTCTAGTCAATATAAATAAGTCCTGCACAAGCTCTCATCCTTGTCAAGCTTGTATAGCAGGCAAGTTTACTAAACTTTCTTTTCCAGTCTCCACTTCTAGAGCTAGTGAGCCGTTTTCTTTGGTTCATTTTGATGTTTGGGGTCCAGCACCTCAATCATCGATAGAAGGTTACATGTATTTTGTACTCTTTATTGATGACTGTACAAAATACACATGGATGTTCCCCATGATCAATAAAAGTAAAGTGTTGGGTCATTTTAAAACTTTCTTTGCCTTTGTGTTAACTCAATTTCAAGTTTCTGTGAAATGTTTGAGATCTGATGGTGGTGGAGAGTTCATGAGTATCAAATTTAAGGAGTTTTTGAATGATAAAGGTATTCTGCATCATGTCTCTTGTCCCTATACCCCTCAGCAAAATAGAATTGCTGAAAGAAAAAACAGACATATTAAGGAAACTGCTGTGACTATGCTTAAGCAGGCCTCTCTCCCAGACTGTTTCTGGTATCATGCATGTGCCTTGGCAATCTTCCTGATTAACAGAATGCTTACTGCCACACTACAGATGCAGTCTCCATATGAGAAATTATATCAGAAGGTCCCTGGTTTAGATGCTCTTAAAGTGTTTGGATGTGCTTGCTATCATCTCTTGACTCACTACAACACCAACAAGCTTATGGCCAAATCAGATCAGTGCATTTTTTTTTGGTTTTGCTCTAGGGTACAAGGGTTTCATTTGCTATCATAGGAACACAACCCGGTTTATTATATCTAGACATGTCCTCTTTGATGAACACTGTTTTCCATATGCATTGTCACACTCAGTACACAATCCTCACCTCTCAATACATAGTTCTCAGTCCTTATCACCAAGTTCTCAGGTTCCTATTCCTGTTACTGGTTCCCCATCACCTTCAGTACAAGAATCCCAGGGTGTTCCAGTCCAAGATTCACAAGATGCTCCAGACTCTCCATCTCATCTAGTCAGCTCCCAGGAGCCTGAGCTTTCTCCAGGATCGTCAATACCTTCTATAGTTTCCACAGGTGCTTCATCTCCCTCAGCAGGTCCACAGATGCATTTTTCTGCTGATCCTGTAATCACCTCTCCTACTTCTGTGCCCTTGTCTTCTGCACCTAATGATGAGTATCCCATTGATCCTTCCCCCATCTCTGATGGTTCTGGACCTAATCTGCTAGTTGATCTCACTACTTTCTCTCCAGAACACCATACTTCCATTCATTTTGGGGAATCTACAGGTGCTGTCACAGTTAGTACCACTCCAGGAGAGGGACTCTCCATCCTTCTTGATACTACAGCTGACAAAAACAGTTCTAATCCCATTTCTGAGGCTAACATCTTGCATCCCATTGATGGTTTACTTGATGTCTCTTCAAATGTTCATCCTATGCTTACTAGATCCAAACGTGGTATTTTTAAACCCAGATGTCTACTAGCTATTCACTCTCACCCCTCTATTGATCCAAGTCTCACTGAACCTCATTCCTACAAGGCTGCTCTTCAGTGTCCTGAGTGGAGGGCAGCAATGCACAGTGAAATGCAAGCCTTGAAGTCACAAAATACATGGACTCTGGTTCCTCCTCCTTCCAATCGAAATATAGTCAGTTGTAAATGGATTTTTAGGCTAAAGAAGAGTGCAGATGGTACAATTGCTAGGCATAAAGCATGTTTGGTGGCTAGAGGCTTCAGTCAAGCTCAGGGCATTGACTATGATGAAACCTTCTCTCCTGTCATTCGCCATACAATTGTTAGCTTGATGTTAGGATTGGCAGCTCACTTTGGCTGGAGATTACATCAATTAGATGTCAAAAATGCTTTCTTGCATGATCATCTGCTGGAGGAAGTCTACATGTCACAGCCTGGATGTCAGGACCCACCCCGGTTTCACCCCGAAACCCGAGGTAAATCGTCATTCTAAGCTTACGGACCTATCAGGGCCACCTAACCACCGATTAGCGTCACTAATCCCACCTTAATCACACTACTAATCCCGGCTCTCGGGACGGGTTGTTACACTGGAGGATTTCTTGATCCTGATCACCCTGACTTTGTGTGCAAACTTGAGAAATCCCTGTATGGATTAAAACAGGCCCCTAGAGCGTGGAATGACAGGTTCACAAGTTTTCTTCCTACCCTAGGTTTCTCCACTTCGTATGCTAATCCTAGTCTGTTCATCAAGAGTGAAGCTGGTTCCTTGGTTTATTTACTACTCTATGTGGATGACATTATCATCACTGATAATGATCTTCGTATGATTGACAATGTTAAAACAGCATTGCAGCAGGAATTTGAGATGACTGATCTTGGTAATCTGCATTACTTGCTGGGATTGGAGATCAAGTACTTACCAGCTGGTGGCCTGTTTGTTTCTCAATCCAAATATGCCAAAGATGTGGTGATCAAGGCAGGAATGACAAACTATAACACTCATCCTACACCTAGTCAAGTTGGGGTTAAACTATTTAAAGAAGGGCAGTGGCTGACAGATGCTGAGACATCTTATTTCAGAAGCTTGGTGGGATGCTTGCAGTATCTCACTTTTACTCGACCCGACATTTCCTATAATGTCAACACAGTTTGTCAGTTTCTTCAACAGCCCACTCATCAACACCTGATTGCTGCTAAGAGGATTCTGAGGTACATCCAAGGTACAATTGATCATGGCATTGTTTTGCAGGCTGCTTCACCAACAAACACAGGACTTCAGCTTCAAGCTTTTGCTGATGCTGATTAGGCAGGAGATCCAAACAACAGGGGATCCACCACAGGTTTTGTCATTCTCCTCAATCAGTCTCCTATTTTCTGGTGCAGTAAAAAACAACACTGTGTTAGTCGATCATCCACAGAAGCTGAATACAGGAGTATGATCGACACCACTTCTGAACTTCAATGGTTCAAGCACGTGTTCAAAGACTTACAAGTTACCCTTGCTGAAGTTCCTTCACTCCACTGTGACAATATCTCTGCCCTTGCCCTTGCAACCAATCCCGTGCATCACTCAAAACTAAAATACATAAAGGCAGATGTTCATTTCACAAGGGAGAAAGTGAAAGACGATTCCATCACTCTACATTTTGTTGCCTCTAAGCTTCAACCAGCAGACTTGTTCACAAAGGCTCTATCCTCACCCCATCACAACTTCTTTTGTCACAGCTTGATGTTGTGTTCCCCCTATCAAGCTGAGGGCGGGTGTTTGGGTGATCAAGTAGCTAAGAACGAATTTGGTGATCAAGTTGCCCTGCAATCAGTTTCAAGCAGTAAGGAGCAATTCAAGGAGTTAGTTAGTTAGTTAAAAAATAACTGTTTATGAGCTGTAGTCCATAGCCACGTGGCTCCATTCCATAGGATTAGTTAGTTTTGCACAGCTAAGAGCATATTAGCTGTTTTTGTTCTCTTTTTGTAAACACACTTTTCATACACTAAAAACCATCAATCATCAAGAAGTTAAACCGTCTCTTTCTCTCTCTCTTTCATTCCCTCTGTTCGTGCGGGATTTCACCCCGCACTTGGATCGGGCCTAAGTCCAATACGAAGCCCATATTGTAAAAGAAACTCTAGCCTTTGCCTATTTAAGGAGGGCATCCCCTCATTTGTAAACAAGCTCATACAACTCCACCACATTATTTGGAGACATCCTCTCCACATTTACTTCAATGGCTCAAAGCCACAAACATGTAAACTCTACTATTATCAATAATAACCATCTCGGAAAGTTTGTCCCGGGGACGTGGCCCTATTCGGGTGAACCACGTACGTGCCGGTGTCTTAATATTTATGCATCGTCTTCTCGGTCTCGTTGGTGCCATTTTTGGCATCAACACCCTCAATCTCTAAAGATTCTTCAAAAAATTTCATAATAAACTGTAATTTACCCTATTATAAACTAGTTGAGTTTTGAAGCTAGATAATTAGATGTTGAACGTACGTAGTTAGTATATATAAGGATCCTTCGGGTTATAATAAAACTAGATATCACATGCACCACATCCTCATTATTTTTTCTTCTTTTCATTTTATTCTTAAAAAAAAAAGTGCAAATGAATAAGACATCCAATATATGACATTATAATTCACGATTTTGAACCTTTTTTAATTCTGAAAAAATATAATAAAATTATTTTTGTATCATTTTTATTTTATTATAAGCTTTTTAAAGTTAATTACATGGGATATATGTCTCTTATGTCGTTTAATAGTATTCATCTTCATGTATTATTTAAAAGGTCTTGATCGAGTTCGATTTTTGTAAAGAATAAGGTCGATATCCAATGTATTTAATATAATTCATTTTCTTTGTATCATTGTATATATCATTGTATATAAAACAGAAAGTTCACATGAGACAAATATTATTCTTGCTATTTTTAATAAGTTTATACTTTTTAGCTTAGAATTGTGCTAAAAAATTGCAATACATGTGTCAAAGAAGTCATAAGAGTTTTGTTAACAAAATATTCCATCAAACATCAACAATTGCATTAATATATGTTCACAAAAATTATGAGATAGCTCACAATTTTTAGTCATTTTCCAAATTTTACAAAAATGTGCCACACCCCAACCCGATTTTAAAATCCCATTACACCTATTAATTAGAGCAAATCTAATTAATAAGATTTTTGTTTATGTGCACTTAAAATATTAGATCAAATTAATTTCAACAATCATATTGTTCACAAAAATTATGAGATAACTCACCTGTTTTTCAAATTTAAAAAATCGTGTAACACCCGAATCCGGTCCTTTTTTAAAAAATCTCATTACACCTATATATTAGAGAAATGTGATTTATTTTTTCTCATGAAACGTTCTTTTAAGTCGAACTTTAAATTTTAATTATAAATCATAGGATATATTCCAATTATAGTGAGTTTTCTTTTATCTTGTATTGCAATATTGCTATCGAATTCATTGATGCATGCCTAATCTCTAAGATCTGTCACAAAAATTTGCACTCCGAATGATGTCATATTGTTGAATTAATTAAGGTCCGTTTTGGAAAGATAATTACAATATAATTAATATTACCTTAAAATATTTTCAAACTGATCATTCACAGTACATATTGATTGAACTGGTTAGACTGATCGATCTCATCAAGGCTCAAAGTTACAATCTCTTTCCTCAAATCAAAGGCTACATGCTTATGGTGGGTCAAATTTTTGAATAATAATTTAACTGTTCGAATTACAAAACTATATATTATATTTATTTATATAGTAAATCTGCTAGGCATTGAGAGACATCATCTATTTGTGCATGATTTTGGAAGATTGCTTAAGATCCAATTAACATGATCTCCTGTGAACATAGAGAGATCATATAATATGTATATGTAGATCCTTGGCATCTGTTTGTAGTAGTGGGGGTGGATCGATGTTACTAAAAAAGAAGAGAGCTGGGTTAGAAAAAGGGGTGAAAGCAAAAAGAGAAAGGTGTTAGCTAGAGCAACGCATGCTAAGAATGACAAGATGAATCTAAAAGCAGGAGAAGGAGAATATACTATACAATACACACTTACAATACAGTAGTCGATCTCTTGCTTTATGTTGCTTTCTTTCTTTCTTTGAAGTAACTTCAAAGTTGGAGAAGGCCGGGCCTGCCGGGGGCTGTGCGTGTTTGTGTGTTTGGGTCCCAAATGGGAAGGAGTGAGGCTGTCAGAGCATGACCTAGCTAGGGTTAATAATAATCTCATCACTTTAATTAATTAATTAGCCAAACCTAGATCATGCTGGCAGCTTCACTTTTTCCCCATTGGCAACTTTCTTTCTTTCCTTCTTTCTTTACAATTTACAATAGACAGATATATATATATATATATTACTATTAGCCTATTAGGTCAAGGGATTCATAGTGAATGAAAACCATTCAAGGGTTTCATCATCACAGAAAGGGGCTAGGGTTTTGTGGGGTTTTCTTATTTTCTTTATAAGAAAAAGAGCAAAAGAGAGAAAAAAGAAGCAGGGGGGCTTAGGGTTGAGATGATGATGACGATGATGATGATAAAGCTGGGAAATGAAGTGTTGATATTTATATAGGGGCCGGTGATTTAAGAGAGAGAGAGATGTTAAGGAGGTAGATGAAGGGGTTCATAAAAACCTAACACCCCACCCATCTTCAAAATTAAAAGAAGCAAGAGGATAGAGGCAAACATCATTTGGACAAGGCCAAGAAGAAAAAGCGTACTAATTAAACTAAAGCTATAATATAAGAACAAGAATTGAATCAAAGCAAGGCAATTGCAGCTATATAATCAATAAGCTAGCTGGCTAGGTCAAGGTTTAGGTCTCTACTCTCTAGGTCTAGCTCTGCTGCTGCTGCTCAGTGTTTGTTTTAGACTCACAGGTGGTGCAAATATAGGGCGGCATTGCGCTGCCCAGAAGCACCCTCTCCCTCTCTCTCTCTCTCTCTCTCTCTCTCTCTCTCTCTCTCTCTCTCTCTCTCTCTCTCTCTCTCTCTCTCTCTCTCTCTCTCAACAAGCAGCAAACCCAAGAAAAAATAAAGATAGAATCGAAGGCATATATAGGGTAGGGGAGTAGGGGCCGCTCATACTGAAATTAAGGTCATAACACAATTCAAACCACTGTTGCTTATCCAAAACAAGGCAACTGTTCTGCAATTATTGGGTTGGCAACCACATTTTCACTTTTATTTTGAATATATATCTGATAATTAAGACTATTTATTTATTTTCCTTTCCTCAACGAATTAGAAGATTGATCAAACATATCAACGACATTCTAAACAAAAAAGATCGATACTCTCCGTGAATTAGCATCCAAATACCGAATAACACCTAAAAAATCTCTAATTTCGTTGATTTTTTCATAGATAAATGATTTAGGAGTTGAACTATTTTGATGATATATATAATGACAATTCAATAAATATTCGAAAGAATTGTAAGACTAGGGTACCCCAAAAAGAGTAGCACTACGTATACATAAGAGTTGTACAAAAATATAATATGATATGTGTGGAACCCAAAAGTCACTCTAATATTGTGGAGCTGCCACGCAGCCCATAATTCCCGAAATGACCAAATTGCCCTGGCAGTGGCATTAATGGCTAACAAACACCCACATGTTTAATAATGTATTTCCAGAAGTGCAATATTAAATCGGGTTAAAAGTCTCGATAATACTGATACTATTCGAGAGGCAATTAATTATTTATAACAATAAAACATTCGTTATATATAATTAACCATCATTATTATCGTAATTAACATTAACATTAACTTTATTGTCATTATAATCATAATGAACAATTATTACAACTATTATTATTAAGTAATATATTTAATATATATTATTTATTACAAATTTAAACCGACCAATCAGAATGCTCTGAAGCTCCCAAAGTTTTCCCGTAAATAGCGAAGCTCATTTCACTTCTAAGGTAGGTCGATTCTTCGCTTCAAAATATATCATATTCCTCTCTCAAAGCTGATTTTGGCATCAGAGTGTTCTTGGTCGAACAACCCCTGGGTAATCAATCGAGGCAACGATAGTTAATTGTTTGTTGTTTGCAGGAATTGTGAGAACTTTTCGCGCCGGGTTCGATTTTTTATTCAACAATATGGCATATCTAACAAAAAGCATGTAAAGGGATATGTTATTGGATATCAAAATTCACTTTTATGAATATTGTTGAATACAAAATTTAAAATCTCTCGCAATATAATAAGTAGAGCTACTATTGATATAAGGAATTACATGTAGATTGAAATTTTAATTAAACAAAAATAATTCACAATATCTTTTTCTAAAGGTGGTCAGTAAAGAGATTATAAAAAGTTATCCTTGCCAATGAAAAGCATGTAAAGGGATTGTGAAGAGCTTCTATGTATTATTAGGTTATTTTTTGAGAAATATAATTTAAATATTAATAAATTTAAGTTAAAATAGATATAGTAATTATGCCATAGAAGTTGTTCAGGTGTCGTCACTTGAGAGCTAACTCATCTTCTTCTATGATAAGGGTTGCTTCAACGTCCCATTTGTCCTTATTTTTCTCCTTTGAGTAGGAAGTAACAGTATTACTCTCGACATACTTTTCGTTGGACCAGCAATCTTTTGCCATGTGACCCTTCTTTCCGAAATTGTAGCATTTACCCTCAAAGCTAATATTCTTGAATTGTCCACGATAATCGTGATACTTTGGAGCTCCCCTTAATACCAGGTCGTGCTCTAGCTCTTCCTAATTATGTCATGTCATGTCATGCTTCCAACTTCCAATGGGAGTTTGTAAGGATATTGAGCGGATACTGGCCTGTTATTAGTGGGGTAAGCAAATTTTATAGCGTGGTATGTATTGGGCATCTTGGGACAAGCTCACGGCTCTAAAGGATGTAGGAGGTTTGGAATTCCAGGATCTTAGGATGTTCAACCTTCCCATCTAACAAAAATTGGGTGGTGGCTTCTAGATCAACCTTCTTCTTTGCTTGCTAGTCTGTTGTGTGCAAAGTATCATAATGGGACTTTTATCTTGGAGGCGAAGGAAGTGGCTAGATCCTCATGGGGTTGGAAGGGTATCCTGCAAAGGCTCCGAATTCTAAAGTCGGGCCTTCGTTGGCATGTAAGGGATGAATCTCAAATTCGTATCAGCTCAAACCCATGGCTCCCAAGTGCCCGGCCTTTCTAAGTAAGATATCTCAACCTTAATCTCCCTTTACTGTTAAGGAATTGATATGCCCTATTAGTCATACTTGGTTATGTGGTTTGGTGGAAAGTTTGTTTGATGAGGAGGAAGCTAATGTCATTTGTTCCATTTTGTTGAGTAAGTATGGTTGTCAGGACCATGTTACGATGGGAGATAAAGAGTCGACTTATGAGGAGATAAGGATAAGAGTTGGCAGCGACCTAGCCTTGGTGCACTCAAACTCAATTGTGATGGCGTCTGGTCTAAAGAAACGCATAGAGAGGCCTATAGCTAGATTCTACGTTCATGGCTAGGGTCTTTTGAAGCGGTTGAGGTGCTAGTAGGGCAGGTTGTTTGTCTACCCTTCAAGATGAGGTTTTGGCTATTCGTGCAGATTTAGAGGCTTGTATGTCGACTATGCACAATACAATCGCGATGGAATCAGAACTCTTCCCAGTTGATTCAAATGTTATCCTAGAATAGTAATGATGATACTTTATTTATTTTTACGATATTCATATATTTTGTGAGTCGTTTATGTCGATTATGTTCCAATTTGCTCCTAAGGCATGTAACATAGTAACTGATACTATAGTATCATGTCAAATGTAAGAAGATATCATGTACCAACTTAATTGTTTAATCTTTTCGTAAAAGATACTGATGTTTCTATAAGCGTTTAAGTAATAAACATAAACTTCCAAGAAAAAAACATTTATTTAAAAAAATTAAATATTAGAAGTTATTTGATATTAATAGATTTTCATTAAATAATAATCTTGTTCTTCACGAATATCAAAGGGGAGACGAAAAATTTGTTTTGTGAGGATGATAGGTCGGTGGCAAACAAATCGGACGGTGAAGAAGAATGAGAGAGTGATCGATATGGTCGGCTGCCCTGGATTTTACAGCTGTGCGATTCATCTAATTTACTGATGAAGATGGTAAATGCGAGAATAGGACAAAAGAAAAGAAGATGTGGAATTAATTACAAGCCGTTGACAAGCTGAATCATCAATCACTGCATGTCTCCATGGAAATTGAAGATCAAACCTCATCCCTCTATTTTGATGTCTACACCTGTCTATCAAGGCTAAAGCTGTTTAGCCGTGTCATAATATTTACCAATATATATATTGAAATTGAATAGAAACTGAGATATATTGAGCCGTAGTAACTAGTGACTGTACCATGATATGAACAGCTGATATGGAGTAAATGCATAAGTGTAAAGTCTGGATCGGCTGTTGGAGGTCCCACTGCTTTCCATGTTAGCCTGCACTATATTTACGCATGGAAGAAGCTGAAGATGGATGCTGATCATTCAGAAACGCTATTATTTCTATTGATATACTAAAATAATCACATTTATTTGGCACAGCAAATTGGTCCACCGGATATTTCAAACACCACAGTTTTTAACCGACGAAAGATATTTATGAATCCGCCAGTTTTAGAGGATAATAATTCAATTATTTCCCATTAATTTATAAACAAAAAACAAAATGGAGAAGAACAAATTGGATATGCATGCGCTTTGTGTTACACTACATTACATGCAGTGGTGAACAAAATAAGGTGAAAAATAATCGTGTTCTTGAATGAAATTATGAATTTGATGAAAAGAACCTGTACAGTTTCAATAACTCTCCTCCATCTGAAATTTTGGCCGGTTTGAAGGATATATCCGAGTTATATCGAAAACCATCCAACTACGTTGTCACAGTGCAATCTCTCCTTCAATATCTGATTGCACGTAACATAACCAACTCAACAGCTCTTTCTTGGCATGCAAGGTTTGAATCAAAACAGGTTTGGTGCTTTAACCCTCATCAGAGATCACCACAAGAACATTCCCCATCCTCAAAATGGTGAAATCTATTGGCATCTCACACAATAAGAACTCACCTAAAATTTTTTGAAACTAATTTAATGAAATTATGGCAGTCAGAACATACCCGAAGGTTCATTGTGATTCGGATAAGGGTTCCCTCAGAAGTTTTGACTTTTGAGCAGTCCATGCGCAATGGCTAGCCTTTCACTGTCCATAAAGCATCTGAGCTTTCTTTGCTTCCTCTACATTGTGCAAAACAAGTTTGGTTTAAGCCACATAATCTGCTTCCCTCTCTAACCTCTCAGTAATCCGAGCTAATTTTTCGTGGATTTCATCAGATTGAGGATGAGATCTGTCCCTCGCCATGAATGAATGAACCTTGTTTCCAACCTCAATCCAACTGCATCCCGGATTTTTCTTCAATCCAACTCCCTTCATTCTCATCCTCACGTTTTCTACGTCTTTCCATCTTCCACCAGCAGCATATATATTAGATACAAGAACATAATTTCCTGGGTTCTCCGGGTCCAACTCTAAGATCTTCTTAGCTGCAATGTCTCCTAATCCTTTGTTAGAATGAACTCGACAGGCCCCAAGAAGAACACACCATACTTCAGCAGTAGGTTCATTTTGCATGCCGTTCACAAAATGGTATGCCTCTTCCAATTTATTGGCGCGACTAAGAAGATCAACCATACAAGAAAAATGTTCTGGCCATGGCTTAATTTATATTCACATCTCATTCTTTCAAATACTTGTTTTCCTCCAACAATCAAGCCAGAGTGACTGCAGGCATTTAGGAGAGCCAAAAAAGTAATATGACCAGGGATAATTCCTTCACCTTCCATCCTCTTGAATAAATCAAGAGATGCCTTTCCATGGCCGTGTATTCCATAGGCATTAATCATAGAAGTGTATACAATTAGATTTCTAATTCTAAGATAATTATATACCTTGTAAGCATTCTCCAAACTTCCACAGCGAGCATACATATCCATTAAAGAGCTCCCGAGAGAACCCTCTAATATGAAGCCCTTCCGGAGAAGAAAACCATGAATCTCTTTCCCTCTCTTCAAAGCAGATAAACTAGCAACAGCTGATTGAATACTAATGAGTGCAATCAAATCGGGTTCAACATTTGTTTTATTCATGAAGTGGAAGAGTTCAAGGGCCTCAATTGCAAGACCATTGTGAACACAAGAAGATATCATGCTTGTCCAAGACACATCTTTAGATTCAATCAATTTGAACACCTGAATGGCATATTCTATGCATCCACACTCTCCATATCGGTTGACAACTGCATTTTGTAACATTCGATCAAATAGACCTCTCCGCATGATGTAACCAAGGATTTCTTTTAACAAAGATATACGTTTCAATGCACCACAAGCCTGCAAAATGCTTTCTACCATCATTGCATCAACATCCAACCCTACCGCCTGCACCTTCCGGCATAATTATAAGGCCCGTATGTGACAACTGTTCTGAGCATAGCCAGCTATAATAGTTGTCCAAGATATGAAATCCTTATTTGGCAACATGTCAAAAGCACGGCCCATCAAGTTCACACAACCACACCTTGCATACATATCAATCAGTGTGTTTCGAAGCTGCAAATCACAATCGAGTCCATGTTTTATCACATAAGCATGAACTTCCATTCCAGACAATAAATTTCCTAATCGACCAGATGCTGCAAGGATATTTAACAGTGAAACCTGATCAGGTTTTTGGTCAGTACTCTTCATATCATGAAACAACTGCAGAACTTCATTATGAAGATCCATTTGGGAAAACCAGAGAGCATAGTATTCCAGGAGACAATATCCTTGTCGTCCAAGTCATTAAAAATTATGGTAGCCTCATCCATTTTACCACATCTCACATACATAGCAAGCAAAGAATTTGCAGCATAAATATCAAAGCAGTGACCGGATTTCAAAACAGCACCATGGATCTCCATACCAAGCTTACCCGAAAAAAGAATCCTCACAGGCTTGAAGAGCGGCAACATAAGTATATGTGTTAAGGGCCAGACCCGCCCTCTGCATTTCTCGAAATAATCCCAATACCTCAACGGGATTGCCCATTTGCTGAGTACGCCGAAATAATAGAGTTCCATGACACAACATCCTCTTTTTCTTTCATACCATCAAATAACTTCCTCGCCCCATCAAGATCATTCCAACTTGCGTACATAAAAGCCAGCGAGTTGACAACAAATGTTACATTATGATACCCGTATTTGATAGCTACACCATGGATTTCGGTCCCAGAGTAGAGACTGTCAAGCGCAATACATGCTTTCAACATACACGGAATAGTACAGGAATCAAGAGGAACCTCCAAAACTCGCATATCCTTGTACAACTCAACAGCTTTCAAAGGCTTCTTATTTGAAGCAAAAGCACCAATCATCACGTTCCAAGTAAAAATTGTCCTGCGGGGCATTCTATCAAACACCACCTCTGCATCCAAAAGAGAGCCACATTTCCCATACATATAAACAAGCTTAGTAAACAGAAACACAGAATCATACACACCAGAGTTTTACCAAATGGGCATGGACTTGTAGCCCTTCAGACAGAGCTTTCTTCTTAGCGCAAAGCTCAATGATAGATGAATAAGCTTCATCTAGAGAAAGCTTAAGTGAATCTTGAAGCGTGAGCAAACTGCCAAGTGTTTTAAAAGCTTCCGTAACGCTCCCTTGGCTGCAAGCCTCCTTCAAGGAAGGAAAGTTAATGGGACATTGCAATCCTTTGAAGATTTGGAAAGCGGGGTTTATATGCGCTTTCTTCATCAACATGAGGTGGTGTTGTCCAGCCGAGGAAGTGAAGCAACAGAGCTGGGTTGAAGAAGTAGCCATTACAGAGCTAGTGGCGGACCTAGAAATTTTTTCCAGAAGGGTCAATAATCAATATGTCCATACGCTTAAAAGTTAAATGCCACCATTAACACTCATAACTCTCGTCAAAATGATTTAAATATGTTAAAAGAATGTACGTAAATTATAGACAATTTTTTGTGTGCAGTTTCCTTGTTGAGAATATACAGATGAAGATGTGAAAAAATTTCTACAAAATATAGTGCCCTTCTTTTGTACACAAACTACGCAGTCTGGTTGTTTTGGAGGGTTATTTTTTTATGGTCTCTTTGTCCCAGCTTTTTTTAGTGTTTCCACAGTACCTTAAGTGTGACACGATTTAAAAAGGTATTCATTAATCAAAAGATTCAAAGTAACTAAAGTGAACAATGAATAGAGATGATGCATTTGTATGTTATGAGCACAGGCCAACAACTTAAACTGATTTCATGCATTCAGCTTTGTAAGATATCTGCTTTTTAGATGCAGACCAAAATCATTTCATGTACTGAACTTTATAATAAATCTGCCTTTAGATGGAGACCGCGAATGAAGCAAAGCAATTTTGAGTATAAAAGCTATTCTCACATTTCAATAAAGTTTAGTTATTAGAGTGTACAACTATAGAGGGTAGATTAAGTAAATTATGTTAATTTCAAAGACATCTCTGTGTCAATTGTTAAAAGTGAATTATGTTTATGTAAGCAATTCGACTAAGAGATAAATATGATACTTCAGCACAAACTATTGTTATACATCAGTTTTTCATTAAGTCTTCAGAAAAGGAAAATAATATATCTGCTTTTCGATGGAGACAAAAAATCAAGTAAAGCTATTTTGAGTACAAATCTAATCTTAAATTTCAATAAAATTTAATTATTAGAGGGTAAAATTATAGAGGACTGCTTAAGTAAATTATGTTAAGTTCAAAGATATCTTCATGTCAATTGTTACACTAAACTATGTCTATGTAAGCAACTTTGAGCAAGGAAACCAAAATTTTCAAATTTTAACATTCAAATCAAATCTACCTGTTATTATTACTTTATGTATATAGTCTTTGGTTAAGACAATAACTTTCATACTTAATGCATACACATCAGGTTTTCATCAGAAGTTTACTATCTGAGCTTTTAATTAGCACGTGCAGAGGTAGTGAGATAGCTTTTGATAAGTATGTTTTGCCAAAAGGAAAACATTAATCAAGTGTTCAGAAATGGAAAAGTGTGCAATAAATGAATTACATAGCAAATTGAAGAGTGAAAATTCCAGACATTTTATACTGTTGGTTTAGTAAGTATTTACCTTCTTTTTTTCAGTATTTTTGGTGAAGTAGATAAAGCAATTTCTTGCAGAATCTCTTTTCCGTTTGTAGAATTGTGGTGACAGCTCTGGTAAGGAAATTCTCGCTGAAATTTGAGAACTGGTCTAAACATTTAGTTGAAAAGAATTTAAACCATGTAGCTGACCAAACAAACATAAGCAATAAATATAAAATAGAGTTCACTAATTATCCATAAATTTCTTTAAATAATTTATCTGAAATTGCATCAGACATTTTCTAATCAATTGTGTAAAACATAAATATTTAATGTGAAAGCATTTTTTGATAATTTGTATTTAGGCTATACCAAAAGACATCAGGATGGACGCTTTCTGCAATCTATCATTTTCATTCAATCTTCCATTCAATATAACTATATCAGTTCTGTTTTTTTATTTCTTTCAATAATTTATCTGAAATTGCATCAGACATTTTTTAATCAATTGTGTAAAACATAAATATTTAATGTGAAAGCATTTTTTGATAATTTTTATTTAGGCTATACCAAAAGACATCTATCCTGAAACTAACTTACATCAATCAACTATTTCTAAATAAACTGAATAAATTTGGTTTTGAATAAAACATTTAAAGTTTGTCCAATAATTGCGCTGGCAAGAGGCACTCAGGATATTTACCGATATACATAATGTTAATTACATGGTTGAGATGTACTGACGATATGCATTATGCAAAGTTGGAGAAATATGTAATACGCACACCTACATCCCTTTATGCAGTAACAATGAACAAATGGCTCCTTCCTCCTCTATTTATCTACTTAAAATCAAAATCCAATCCAATAAAATTTTAGAACAAATGGCACCTTCTCCTCTATTTATCTACTTAAAGAAAGAATCGAAAGTTTCATTCTACACACATCATTATATTCATATTTTGCACATGTACATATTTGACTTTGAGCAAAGGACGAAAAAAGAACAGAATAAATATTGGAAGCATCCTTATTCAATTCCCTATCTAAAAATTTCATCTTTGATTCCTCTTATAGCCTCAAAAACTAATAGCTCATGACTTGGAAGACAGTTTCCATTTTTCCCAGACAACTAATCCATACTAAAGCTTAAACAACTACAAACAATTTTGATAAAGTGTATTATCATATCTTTACCCCTAATTGCTCAATGAATATTGAAATTTTCTCACTTCCATTTATTAAGGACCCTGCCGAATCACAGGAGATTGAGAATTCTTCTCCCTGATTCGGCAAATCATATCTCTACAGGAATCATGCTTGATTCCTTCCTACTGTATTTCTTTCCTAGTTAGTCTCTACCACTACATACCTAGTTAGGTCTCTATTTGTATATACCTAGTTAGGACTCTGTTAAACCCTCTGTATAAATAGGGCACTACTGTAAAGAAAAGTTATTCAAAAAAATATAAAACAGAAACCTGTTTTAAATACCTTTTATGGTATCAGAGCCTCCAAGCTCCACCGAGAAAAACTCCAAACCCTAATTCCCGAATCCTCAGTTTCCATGGCCGCCCCACCAAATCCTGCCTCAGCTCCCTTCCTCCCACCACCCCCACCACCCTCCGTCGACCCTACCCTTCCGCCCACCCTCATTACCATCAATGCCGCCGCCCAGCTTCCTGTCAAGCTCACAACCAATAATTACTTTCCTTGGCGTGCCCAATTTCATGCCCTCCTCCGTGGGTATGATCTTATGGGGTTTGTGGATGGAACTCATCCCTGCCCCCTTGAAACTGAGCCTGCACAGTGTGCCCTCTGGCTACGCCAGGACCAACTCCTCCTCCACGGCATCCTGGCCTCTGTCGCTCCTCAGGTCATAACCCTCATTGCTGCTGCCCCTACCTCTGCTGCTGCTTGGCAGCGTCTTGCCCACATCTATGCCAGCAAGGCCCGTGGCCGTGTTCTAGGCCTTAAGGAGCGTCTTCATCTCCTCCACCGTGGTGACCGCCCTGTCTCTGATTACTTGCTGGAGGTTCGTCTTATCTCTGACGAACTTGCTGCAATTGACACTCCCCTTGTTGATGATGATCTGCTTCTTTATGTTCTCAACGGGGTGGGATCCCAATTTAAGGACATCACTGCTGCTGTCCGGTCCAGGGACACAGCTGTGTCCTTTGAGAACTTGCATGATATGCTTGTTCAGCATGAGGAAGCCCTAAAGCGAGACAGCCCCCAACCAACCTCGGTCATCACTGCTAATGTCACTCAACATGCTCGCCGTTATCCCTCTCACAATGGCCGCTCTCAACCACCCCCCCCCCCCCCCCCCCCCCTCACGGTGCAACCCGCCCCTCAGGCCCCCGGCCCTCCTCTTCCATCAACTCGGGCAACAACCACCGTTCCTCCAATCCTCCCACTGGCTACAGTGGCTTCTGCCAATGGTGTGGAACTCAGGGTCACAGCGCCAAACGCTGTCAACAGCTTCAGTCCCCTTCCCACAGTCCTCCCGTGGCCAACTCTACCATCCAGGCCCCCTCCCCAACCTGGATTTTAGACTCTGGTGCCTCCCACCTTGTCACTGGTCACCCTCACAACCTCTCTGATGCCCAGCAGTACAGTGGCCCGGACGAAATAATCATAGGTAATGGTTTGGGACTTGGTATCTCCCACACCGGTTCTGTCTCTTTACCCACACCCACTACCTCTTCCTTAATACCATTCTCTGCAATCATTTTAGACATAGCATCTGATTTGGTTAAAGAATCTACAAGAGCACAAACAAAGAAAAATAATGAGATGTCAGCATAATGTTTGACATGATATGGGCGTTCAAAAAGCCCATTTTGACACTCTATCTTTGAAAATATAATCCTAAATCATGCCATTTAAATTATGATTGCTGGCAATTCCTGAGGTATGCATTGAAAATTTATTCAGGCTAAATGTCCTTATCCCTACAATAAGACCTCAGTTCTAATTCAAGAAACTCTACCCTATCCAGCAAAGTTTTCCTTTTCGGATCATTGATGGGTTGACCTTAAGGTAAAACGTTTTACAATTTAAATCTAACTGAAGATAAATAATTCTAACTTCATAATAGTTGAATGAAGAAAGACACTAATAGCTGCAACTCCAGAGATCTGTTATCACATCATATAACAACAATTAAGTGTTATCATATTATATAACATATGATAAATATATTTGATAAAAATGCTGTCACATCAATTAAAATTAACACAGCATGTTTTACAGTCAAGTCATTTTAAACTACAAATGTTTATAACCTAGCATCAGTATGTATCGAAGCCCAAATTTATGTTCTAGGACTCAGATGTCACCTGAAATATTGTCTCAGGGAAATTGGCGTTCAAACCAGCTCTGTCCATAAGCAAGCATGAGTTCAAGGTGAGGGAATTAGTAATGTAAACCCTAAACCAGCCTCGAAGCATGAAACAATAATATGAACATATTACTATGCAGAAAGTTGAGAAGAGTACATCAGGGTACAGCAAATCAAAATCCATTCATGAAAAACAGTTGCAGCTATATTACCATCTTCATTTAAATTAGGCTGAAACTTACCTATTCTAAAAACATCATTATATTCATTCTAAGTACCACTGCCTCATAACTACAATTTTTTGTCGCCCTTTTAGGGTTTAGGGTTTATGGTAGTTGATTACTTTAAGAAGCATTTGTACATGATATTTCATATCGATATTATTTCCACACTGATAAAAATTAAAATTTGGATTCTTCTATGACAAATTTGTACATCAGATTCATATAGCACTATGAAATAATTCAGCATAGAAATTTGTACATCATGATGATGATGATGATGATAATAATAATAATAATAAAAATAATAATAATACACATATTGGAAAAATCTATCAAACACTTGGTGTGCAAATCAGAAACTTCTGTAATTGGTTGAGCAAATCAACAATAGAAGTGCCATAATAGTAATTTGAGATATGACTTTTCTGCCAATGTTTAAACTTGAAACCTATAAACAAAAACAAAACAAAAATACTGAGGAAATCATCAATATAGATTATAGACCAAAGAATATCACGAAAAACTAAAATGAAATAAACAGAGCCGGCAGGGGAATGGCAATGCATAGAAAAATCACCAACCCTCAACCAATAATTGATTGAATCTTATGAACTTAACTGATAGAATAATAGGGATTACTGACTTTTACAAACTAAAGAACATTATTGACCAAAACATGTCCTCTAGTTTGACTAAATCTATTCAAATAAAAACACAACAATAAACAGGGGGAAATGTTTCTATTATCATATGGAAAAATCCAACGGAACCTCTGCCTATGACATAACCATTTTTCCCCAAACCCTCGAGAGACTTGCTGAGTAACCAAGGCAGAGAAAGAAACCAAATCTTAAAAAGAAATCCCTAAAATGTTATCATCTATAGACAATCCCTAAAATGTTACCATCTATAGACAATTCAAAGTTGGTGGAATGAAATAAATGTGAATAACCAAGCTGAAGCATGAATTATGTAAGACCCGAAAATATTACCCAATCCCTTCCAAATTGGAGCTCGTCCCAACCTCTTTATGCACCATAGAATTTGAGAAATTTCAAACCCCATCACCAGAGCGATCGCAACCTCCCTCGTCGACAAATACCACAAATTGACAAACAATATACAGCAAACAAATAATAAGAACATGACAGGAACAAGACATACCCTCTCTGAATTTGGGGATCTCCAAACAGTCCTTCAATTTCAACCAAAATTAAATCGAAAAAAGAGAACATACCTAAAATTTTGTCCAAAACCCAAAAATTTCTGCTTAAATCCTTCCAAAAAAACCAGCCTCCATAGCTTCAGAAAAAACTCAAAATATCCATCTCAATAACAAAATATTCAGTTAATGGCGTATTTTCTAAATATCTTTAGAGGTCTCAAAAATAAAATAAAAATTAATAAAAAATTCAGCAGCATAGGGTATTTTCGGCATTTTAGCAAATATTACTATTCAATGTATATAGAATAGATTACTATCAATTTAATCACCATGAAAGTACAATAATCTTGACATTTAACCTGGGTTTTACAATAATTGCACAGCAAGGTTTGTACTCCATTAACTCAAATTTTGAAATTAAGAAATAGAACAAAAAAAACAAAGAGAGCTAAAAATAGACAGAGAAAAACGAATAGGAAAAATCCAATAAAAACTTTAAAAGACATAGAAACTAAAGAAAGAAATGAGCAAAATGTGATTAAGATACCTAAATAAAAAAATTATAAAAAAAAATAAAAGGCAAGAGCTACAGATGCTATGCAGCTCTGCTTCATACCATGTCACAGTTCACCCACCAAAGCTTGGTACAAACCTCAAACCAAAAGAAGAAACTACATAAGCTTTACTTGAAGATAGTAATTCCCATATACATTAAACTATACAATATAACCTATTTATAATAATTCCCATAAACATTAAAATAGTATAAGCTTTACTTGAACTTGAAGCTTCACAGTTCACCCACCCAATATTCCGTTAATCTGAACACAGGTGATCGATGCAATCGGTGAAGGTAATAAAATATAAAGATAAGTCAAAAGCATAAAAAGTTCTTAAGTATCTTTATCTCATAAAGCAAATAATATCAACTAATAAATCCGCTCTAAAAGTTTGCAAATCATGTGTTTACACCCGAAAAAATACCCGCTAGGCTCAAGACATCGGCTCACGGAATTAAAGCCCCAAAAACACACAAGCTCAGCCCAGCGAGCTCGAACGTGAAGAAGAAGTAAGTTTGGGCGGTGCTGACAAAGAGAACGAAGAAAAATGAGGTAAGAGGGAGTATTCGAACAGGATAAACAGCAAACCGGGACTCATTAGAAAATCCTAATCTGCAAGTAGCAAGCTCATTCACCACCTATAAATAGAGACCAACCCCGCTTCTCAAAGGACAATGAATTAACCAATCAACCTCAGCAAATTGATCTTCATCAACAAAGTTCGCCCTTGTGTTAAAAACTACTCCTTCGAACTAGGAAATCAGGATACAACTTCTCTCCTCACCCCTTCAAGACATTTATGCACTTTCCTAACCGTCTTTCTAACCAAACAGTGTCCTAATGGTAGGCTTTTCATTCCTGCACAGACTTTTTTTTTACCACTCAGTGTCATATGGGTCGCCCTTTTCCTGGCTGACCAGTTCTTGGACTTTCAGCTGAGGTTCGCAAATCAACCTTCTTTCTAACCACTCAATGTCATAAGTGTTGATATTATCGACTATTGGCCCACGGATAGTCATTCCAACTACCGGCTCACAGACAGTCTCCGCCCACCGTCTTACGGATATCCATCTCAACTACCAACATACGGAACATCATTCCGACTACCGACACACCGACAGTCATCCCGACCACCGGCTCACTGACAGTCATTCTGACTACCAGTTTACAGATAGTCTCTAGCCATCGTCTTACGGATAGCCATCCTGACTACTGACATACGGAAGGTCACTGAGGAACTCAAACCTCCCATTTTGACGTTTCGCTGTTACATTTAAGTGCTCTGTCATCTCATGGCATGATTTCCAATTGATATTCATCTCAGTTGAAGATTTCTCGAATTTCCTGCTTATTACGAGCTTGAATTGCTGAGAAAATAATTTACTGTTTATGCACTTGTAATTTCAGTTGTTATTCAATTCCAATACTTTTACATTCATATACTTTTACTTCCATTTTTATTTCAATACAACCAGATTTCCTTAAGTAGTGATTGGTCCTTGGAATATATCATCCAAGTGTGGTTCATGACTCACTAACTCGGAACACCATCTGTAACGACCCGTCCCGAATTCTGGGATTAGATTAGTAACTAATCATGATTAGTGAGGTTAATCGGTGATTAGTTGGGCGAAATCGGACGAACGATGCAAAATTATCGTTTTGCCCCTAAGCGTGGCAAAACATTGACTTTTAGTTCGGGCGGTCAAACGGACTTTGAATGATGACCGTGACGTAGTTCAGGACGTCACGAGTTCATAGACAGGTGACACGTTCGATTTCGACATTCGAGGAAGAAGTTATGACGTTCGGAAGTCGAGGGGCATTTTGGTAATTTTGGTTTAAAGGGGACAAATGTTGACTTTAAAAGGGGGCCAAGGACCATTACGTAGAGCGAGTCGATACGAATCCATAGACAGGTGGCACGCCGAAATCGGACTTCGTACGGGAAAATTATGGTCTGGAACGTGAAATCGGTGAAGTTTACGTCTCGAAAACCGTGTCGATTATTTAATTCTGAAATAGTGGGAAAGTGGTTAGGGGACACTTGGATGAGTGACAAGTGTCACTCATCCGTTGGCTAGATTGGATCTTGTTCCATTAATTAATTGGTTAACAACTAATGTCTCCACTAAATAATTAAATATGATTTTATTCCTCCTTTTATCCTCAGCCGTCCATTTGACTCAAGATTGAATCTGTGTCGTTGATCTTATCTCCTCCATTCTTTTATATCTAATCTGATCCATCATTCCCTCTCTCATCAGACAACATCTTCTTCATCACATTTCATTTCTTCCTTCTTCATCCACATAACCCGAAACCATCCATATTTCCTCTATTATCTTCACCTTCATTCTCTCTCTTAAACACACAACCCACACCTCACCTGACAGGACCCGTCCCAACTGGACGTCAAAAACCGTGCCCGGTCCTGCTCCCGTCTGACAAGTCAACTAAAGGTCCGAAACTCCCCTTCAGTGCTTGCCAGACAAGGGATGTTTGCGCGGATTTCTGCTGCTGTCACTGCCTCACGATCAGTCCCGAACGTCGTACCACGGCCTGGAGGGTCACAAAACAGGAAAGGTGTGAGTGGACAAAAATGACCTCTTATAAAAACATTTATCAAAATACATTCTTACCCTCCAGTTTTCACAAACTTGCATGCATATCGTAAAACATGAGTGACCGATAAAATCAAAACATATTTTCCCATGGTCCATAAAACTCATGTTCACCAAATCAGTTCATGTTATAAAACATCAAATCCCGGCTCTCAGGCCAAAACATGTGAAAACATAATCACCTGGCCACAAAGACCAAAAATTCGTACTCAATACCAGTACATCATCACAACAACATCAATCAGCACTAATCACCAGTGCACCAGAACTATAACAATCCAATCAATCCGCACTACTCACAAGTGCATCAAATATCACAAATCACATCTGCACTACTCACAAGTGCACAATCGATCAAACTGCACTACTCACAAGTGCTGCACTACGCGTAGGCCAACATCCAGTCACTCTCGGGAACAGACACCTCTGGGCTCAACCCCCTCGGGCTCAGTCACCTCTGGGCAAACACATCCCCAGGTTCAGACACCTCCGAGTGGTACATCCAGGCTCAGTCTCATCCGAGAAGCTGACTACCATAGGATCAACTCCCGATCCTACAATCACATCCCCCAAGCTCCGGTCGTCTGGGTAATCCCCCCAAGCACCGACCGTCTGGGGATATCACAATCACAATGAAAACCATCTCGGGAACTACATCCCAGAACATTTCAATCAAATCTTGACTTCATACCAAGTCAAGATCATCCCCGACTGGGTCTCAAAGCCCAAAATACCTTTTACACATAAACCGTTAAAATCACATTTAAATCAATAGAATAATCCGGAAATCATTATTGACTCACCAACCAAGTCAAAATATCATTTTAGAAATCATTTAGACTCCGGGCCTAGCCAAAACATCATTTGCACGTTCCTCGTAAAACCTGCCCGAAAGACTGATTAAAATAATCATAAATTCCCAATAAATCATTAATTTCACAATTTCACAAATGACTCCAATTCCGAGTCAAAATCACTATTCACTTGGGTTCTCATGCCCAAAATAACATTATCACGCAAATCCATGCGTTGCAACCTCCGTTGCCATTTTCACGTAAATCCACGAAATTAACCCTCGACTCATTCCCGAGTCACCACATCATTTTTCAATCCATGACTCAATAATCCGAGTCCAAACATTATTTTCAATCAATTTCAATCCCGGACTCATAACCCAAGTCCAAACATCATTTTTACCAAATTTCGTAATTTCTCGAAAATCGCCCAAAATAATAATATAATATTCATAAAACCGAGAAATTACCGGATTGAAACAAAAATCATGCCCAAGCATATAAAATCATATAATAAGGCATTAGAAATCATATATGCATGCATCACGGTTAGAAAACAAAGTCCACTCACACACACCGTCCAAACGGTCCGTTTCCGAGCTGCACGTTTTTCGTAAAATCTGGAAATCACAACTCTTGTCCAAAATCATTATAGAGGGTTACTAACATCTCAAAATACATCATATAATTTTCCCCAATTTTTCCAGGATTTAAATACGTATTTTTAACGTAATACAAAACTTCGGATACGCGGAACATTATCGAAACAATATCCGATTTCCCCGAAATCAACGTCAAAATGTTCGTTACATTGAGAGGATCAAAAGTCATGTTGACCTCACCTTGAGACTAGGCCGGACGCGCCCTCACGCGCCGCCGTGAGTGGCTGCGCGTTAAACCCACGCGCCAGCTACAGTGCTGTCTCCCTCACCCGTTTGTCTGGTAAACGGGTCGTTTAACCCGCGATCAGACCCGTTTCCAATCCTATCAATTTGACACTGAATTCATCAATTGATCAATCAATTAGCTTCTACTTAAGTCCAATTAGAGTTCTGTAACAATAATTCCATGAAACATTACCTCAATCCTCACGATCACAGATGATCAATCGAAGGACATCCGGCCACTGTTCATCCTTCGAAAACCATCAAACCTTCTTGATTTCGTTCAATTGATTCACCAGTAAACTTCAATGGACTCAGGTAAGTATTTTCCCCAACTCAATTGCATCAATTCGTGGCTCAAACTCCACGACTCAAACTCGATTCTTCGTCACTGTGCAACCATGGAGTTCAATCAATCTCAACCAGTTTCTTCCAATTGATGGACCCAGAAGCATCGTGGGATCCTCAGGAACATAATCCCCAGCTCAATTTCAACAATCAAAGCTTCCAATTCCTCGACTCAATCTCGAAATTTCAGAGGCCACCCTTCTTCAGTTCTTCCACAATTCGACCCCAATTCCACTTGGTTCCTTCTACAAAATTGGTCGTAGTAATCCCAGAAGACAGAAACTGAACCCAATTTCGATCAACAAGGCTCAATTCATCCAATTTGATTTTTCCTCCCAAAAACCCAATTTTCGAATTCCCAGTTTTCAGCCACTCTCAACCTCCCGTGTTTCCCCAGTTGAGTTAGTCTCAACAAGCACTCGATTTTGCCCTCAAAACCAGTTAGAAATGGCAGCTAACACTCTCCAATTCTGCTGCTCAATGCTCACGGGTAAGAAAAACAAAGAAGGAGAAAATTAAGGAGAAAATGGAGGAAATGATGAAGGATAAATGATGATGTTGTAATGATGGTGTTGGGAGGGAAACATGGACCAGATTTCAGGGGATGGGTGACACTTGTCACTCATCCGGATGTGCACAGTCACCGGGTACTGTTCATATTAAAATATTATTTTATTCCCGGTTCGTTCGGTTAATCGAGCCCGATTCCGTGACCATAACTTCGTCGTCGAATCTCCGATTTCGGCATGCCGCCTGTCGTTGGATTCGTATCGACGAGACCTACGTAACGGTCCTTGGCCCTCGTCCATCGGACCTCCCAATCAAAAAGTCAACATTTGGCCCCTAATATGCCAAATTACCAAAATACCCCTCAACTTCCGAACATCATAACTTTCTCTACGAAGGTCGGAATTGAACGTGTCACTTGTCTATGAACTCGTGACGTCCCGAACTACGTCACAGTCATCGGTCAAAGTCCATTTGACCGCCCGAACTAAAAGTCAACATTTTGCCCACACTAGGGGCAAAACGGTCATTTTGCACATTTCGTCCGATTCACTCAACTAATCCCCGATTAGTCATTCTAAATCATAATTAATTAATATTCAATCCCGATATTCGGGACGGGTCCTTACATCACCACCATGAACCCATATGTCGTGTGTGACCATGAGAGAGTAATGAAGGACTGAAAGGACAGAGGACGGTGGCCAACGGTGGCGAGCCACGGCGGCTCATGGCGGGAGAGAACCCGTAAGGTGGGTTTTATTCAAAAATTCAAAACTCAGTTTTATGATGTTTTAATTGATCCTAAGGATTGGTTAATGTTTCTGGGGACCCTAGGAAGCTAATGGGATTGTTTTCGTGGCTTGGGATGGCCTGGAACAGCCGTGAACGGCAGGGGAAGGTCCGGCCGCCATTGATGACGGGTGAAGATACGGTTTTGGACATTTTGTTCTGTTTTAATTAGCTAGAAAGATTAGAAATGAGATTAGGAACATATTAGGATTAAAATGGGATGAAATGGATCTAAAATGGACCCTGAACTGGTCCAAAAACCAGAGAAAACTGGTTTGTCTCAAGCTTGAAGACGGGTGAACAGTACCCGCGCGTGGGCTTCACGCGGAGGTGACTTTCTAGGGCGCGTAGGCCATAATTTGGGAAAGTGTTCAACACGTGAAATCTTCTATTCGATGTAACGAACATTTTGGGACTAGTTTCGTGTCGATCTGACACCGTCTCGATGTGTTTCGGGGCATTTGAAGGTTTAAAATTGGTTTAAAAATAGTTAAAAGTTCGGGAAAATCACGGGGCTTTGGTAGGAGGTTAATTAAGTAGTTAGTAACCTTATATTACAATTTGGACAGGTTTGGGACTCCCGGTGATAGCGATTAGCTCGGGAGAGCTTATGGCATGCAAATCGAGGCGCAGCGTTTGGACGGTCTGTGAGTGGACTTTGGTTTTATAAATTCTATGCATGCACAACTGTTTTATATGGATTATGATTGTGATTGTATTATGTTGATTTGGATATTGGTAAATTATACGATTTCACGCATTTCGAGGCGATTTACGTGCTTGCACGTAAATCGAGATTTTTTCGATTTTACACGAATTTTCCATACTTATGACTTTGGATATGATTTCATGAAATGGTTTTGAAATTGGAAAGAGAAACTCGGGCATGAGGCCCAATTGTTTTGGAAACCTCGGACTTGGAGTCCATTTGAGTTACGCAATCGGGTCGGGGGCTAGTTGCTTTATGAAATCGGGTCAGGGGCCCAATTGTTATGAAATCGGGCTGAGACCCATTTGAGTTATACTATCGGGCCAGGGGCCCAGTTGATTTACGAATCGGGTCGTGGGCCCAGTGGTTTACAAAATCGGGCATGAGACCCATTTGGGTTATAAATATGATTTCGGGTCTGGGACCCTATATTTTATAAATGTGATTTCGGGTCTGGGACCCTATATTTTATAAATGTGATTTCGGGTCGGGGACCCTAAATGGAATTGTGATGTTTTATGGAGATTTCGGGCAGGGCCCATTGTAATGTTGTGAAATGATTTGATAAAACTGGTTCCATATACCATCTTGATACGAGGATATGTGATGGTCTCCTCCAGGTGTCTGGGACACTGGGGAAGTCACGGTGCATTGCCTACGAGGGGTCATTGTACGGAGCTACCGGACCGTATAGTGACTCAGGAGTAGGATTGTTATAATTAGACGTCTGGGACGTCAGACATCTGGGATGTCAGAGATATTGACCCGGAGAGACCCTGGGCAGCACGCGTTGCTTACTGTTATACCGTGAGATATGACGTCTGGGACGTTAGGCGTCTGGGACGCTAGGCATCTGGGATGCCGGTTATGGTAATGTGGTAAATATGAACTATTGGATCTATTAAATGGTTTTTCGGTTGGATTTATGGTTATGGATTTGGGCTTTGGGCCACATGATTTTGTATTTACGGATTTGGTATCCTACAGTTTTGGGCTGAGTTCCCACACTTGGTTTTGGTTTACGGTTTTGGCTAAAGGCCCTAATGCCTTGTTGAGCAAATGTTTTGATTACTGGGTTTTGAGGCATGCATACGTTTTTATTGGAGGGCATAAATGTCTTATGAAATGTGTTAATGAACTTATTTATTTTCATCCACTCACAGTTTTTATTGGTTTTAATGCCCTTCAGGTTGATTCCGGATGCGACTGCAGCAGAGACTAGGACATCGCATACCTCCTCCATCGATCCTTGCGCACTCTGGAAGCCCCGTTTGTGCAGTGGCATCAGGTTATCCCTTGTCCGACACTTCGTGTCAGACGGGAGCATGACACATTCCACTGTAATCCCGGGGGGATTTGACAGGACCCATCCCAATCCCCCCGGGATTAACGAGGGATGACCCTACTCCCGTCTGACACGAAGTGTCAAACAAGGGATATTTCCGACCTTTGCCCTCCCGGGCTATCAGAATACGCCAGGATCCGGAGGAGGTATGTGATATCTCAGGCTTTGATACAGTCCACATACGATGTCAACCTGAAGGGCAGTAAAAACATTAAAAGCTGTGAGTGGACAAAACAAGAAATTTATAAAAACATTTCCATAAGAAGACATTTGTACCCTTCACTAAAAAGCATGCATGCATTCGAAAACCATTTAACCAAAGAAACCATATGCAGGAACTAAGCCCAAATCAGATATAACCAAGGTCGAAAGGACCACAATAAAATCGACCATACGGGCCACTGCCCAAATCCATAAGGGACTCAGCCCAAATCATAAGTAAACCAAGTACACAAGCCACTGCTCAAAACCTGTGTAACCACACATCACATATCATATGTCATATCTATATCATATACACATATAATTCACACAACCAATCCTGTCACGGTTTCCAA
This sequence comes from Prinsepia uniflora, assembly GCA_032719365.1. Lineage (NCBI taxonomy): Eukaryota > Viridiplantae > Streptophyta > Magnoliopsida > Rosales > Rosaceae > Prinsepia > Prinsepia uniflora. Next base: position 3,403,735 of record CM064870.1, on the reverse strand, counting down.
AGCTACGCGCGTGCTACCCGGGTCTCAATCCGAGTCTTCTCAAAGTCAAGGTCAATGTCCGCAGACCACTGATCCTACTCGAGGTTATAGTAACCATAGCCTTCCTGAGAGTAAGGAACCCAACTGGGGGGTGACTCCACTCAGTCAGTGCTCTGTGACTACTCCGGGGTCCACCTAGGCCAACGACCCTCCCCGGAGGAGATAGAACATGTAAAGGAAGGTAGATGAACATATATATACATAACATAAACATTCATGCCCGGTTACCTTGGATGAACATATATATACATAACATAAACATTCATGCCTGGTTCCCCTGAACCGTCATGATCCATAACATCCATTCCATGCCCAGTTCCCATAAACCGTCATGTACCATAATAACATAACAAGGGTTCATGCCGGTTCCCATAAACCGTCATGAACCACGATACCATAACAAGGGTTTATGCTGGTTCCCATAAACCGTCATGAACCTAGAAATCCATTTAAGGTTCCCTGACCTGAAATCAAAACCGTAAAGTAACCCGGGTCTCGTGCCCGAACATAGGACATCAGCTGGGCACCGTGCCCGATATCTGAGGTCATATGCCCGAGACAAAACCAAATGGGTCTCATACCCGAGTTTATCCTTTTGGAAATCCAAAACCATTTCATTTAAACCAATACAGAAATACAGACCCGTATAGGCACCGTAAAGGGCCGAAACCTCGAATTACGTACCTATACGTAACCACACATCCAAATGCACTCATGACATCACAAATAAGTATTTAAAATATATAATAAACATTTATGCATGCACCAATTTAGAAAACAAAGTCCACTCACAGACCGTCCGAGCTACCGCCTCGATTTGCGTGTCATACGGCTCTCTAGAGCCAATCACCATCACTGGGACTCCCGAACCTGTCCAAATTTTAATAGAAGGTTACTAACTACTTAATTAACCTCCTACCAAAGCCCCGTCATTTTCCCGAACTTTTAACTATTTTTAAACCGACCCTAAACCTTCCGATGCCCCGAAACATATCGAGACGGTGTCCGATTGACACAAAGTCCCAAAATGTTCGTTACATCGAATAGAAGATTTCATATGTTGAACACTTCCCCAAATTATGGTCCACGCGCCCTCATGCGCCCCTAGAAGGCTCATATCACTGTTCATCGTCCCTAACCTTGGACTGAACCAGTTTTTACTGTTCATGGTACTGTTCACCCGTCTTCAACCTCGGTTTTCTCTGGTTTTCAGACCGATTTTAGGTCCATTTCATCTCCTTTTTATACTAATATCATCCTAATCCTATTTATAATCTTTTAGGCATTAAAAACCGAAGAGAAACCACCAAACCCGTACCTTCCAAGGCCGGCCATGGCGGTTGAGATTTTCCTCCGCCGTTCACCGCCATCCCAAGCCGTCCTAGCTTCCCTTTATGATCTCAAATGGTTCCTACGACCTCTAGAAACCTTTTCCAATTAATGAAAATCACCCAAACTTTTTAAAACTAAATCTCCACTTTTTGAATATTTTCTTACCTCACGGGTTTTCGGGTTCCCCCGCCGTGGACCGCCGCCGTGTGCCCTCACCATCGCGTCCTCATCATCACAGTCATTCCACACGGTCACACATAAGATGAATAATGGTGAGGTGTTGTGGTATATGTATGGTGTGGTATTTGAAAATGGAGGATGAAGAAAATGGTGGGGGGGTGCGGGTTTGAAGAAGAAAAGAAGAAGAAGATATCTGATGTGACAGGACCCGTCCCAACTGGACGTCAAAAACCGTGCCCGGTCCTGCTCCCGTCTGACAAGTCAACTAAAGGTCCGAAACTCCCCTTCAGTGCTTGCCAGACAAGGGATGTTCGCGCAGATTTCTGCTGCTGTCACTGCCTCACGATCAATCCCGAGCGTCGTACCACGGCCTGGAGGGTCACAAAACAGAAAAGGTGTGAGTGGACAAAAATGACCTCTTATAAAAACATTTATCAAAATACAATCTTACCCTCCAGTTTTCACAAACTTGCATGCATATCGTAAAACATGAGTGACCGATAAAATCAAAACATATTTTCCCATGGTCCATCAGACTCATGTTCACCAAATCAGTTCATGTTATAAAACCTCAAATCCCGGCTCTCAGGCCAACACATGTGAAAACATAATCACTGGCCACAAAGACCAAAATCCCGTACTCAATACCAGTACGTCATCACAATCAATACCAATCAGCACTAATCACCAGTGCACAAGAAATATATCAATCCAATCAATCCGCACTACTCACAAGTGCATAAAATATCACAAATCACATCTGCACTACTCACAAGTGCTGCACTACGCGTAGGCCAATATCCAGTCACTCTCTCGGGAATAAACACCTCTGGGCTCAACCCCCTCGGGCTCAGTCACCTCTGGGCGAACACATCCCCAGGATCAGAGACCTCCGAGTGGTACATCCAGGCTCAGTATCATCCGAGATGCTGACTACCATAGGATCAACTCCCGATCCTACAATCACATCCCCCAAGCTCCGGTCGTCTGGGTAATCCCCCCAAGCACCGACCGTCTGGGAATATCACAATCACAATGAACACCATCCCGGGAATTACATCCCAAAACATTTCAATCAAATCTTGACTTCATACCAAGTCAAGGTCATTCTCAACTGGGTCTCAAGCCCAAAATACCTTTTACACATAAACCGTTAAAATCACATTTAAATCAATAGAATAATCCGGAAATCATCATTGACTCACCAACCAAGTCAAAACATCATTTTAGAAATCATTTAGACTCCGGGCCTAGCCCAAAACATCATTTGTACGTACCTCGTAAAACGTGCCCGAAAAGACTGATTAAAATAATCATAAAATCACAAAAATCATTAATTTCATCAAATTCACAAGTGACTCCAAAACCGAGTCAAAATCACTATTCACTTGGGTTATCATGCCCAACATATCATTATCACGCAAATCCATGCGTTGCAACCTCCGTTGCCATTTTCACATAAATCCACGAAATTGACCCTCGACTCATTCCCGAGTCACCACATCATCTTTCAATCCATGACTCAATAATCCGAGTCCAAACATTATTTTCAATCAATTTTAATCCCGGACTCATAAACCAAGTCCAAACATCATTTTTGCCCAATTTCGTAATTTCTCGAAAATCGCCCAAAATAATAATATAATAATCATAAAACCGAGAAATTACCGGATTGAAACACAAATCATGCCCAAGCATATAAAATCATATAATAAGGCATTTAAATCATATATGCATGCATCACTGTTAGAAAACAAAGTCCACTCACACACACCGTCCAAAACGGTCCGTTTCCGAGCTGCACGTTTTTCCGTAAAATCTGGAAATCACAACTCCTGTCCAAAATCATTATAGAGGGTTACTAACATCTCAAAATACAACATATAATTTTCCCCAATTTTTCCGGGATTTAAATACGTATTTTTAACGTAATACAAAACTTCGGATACGTGGAACATTAACGAAACAATATCCGATTTCATCGAAATCAACGTCAAAATGTTCGTTACACTGAGAGGATCAAAAGTCATGTTGACCTCACCTTGAGACTAGGCCGGACGCGCCCCCACCCGCCGCCGTGAGTGGCTGCGCGTGAAACCCACGCGCCAGCTACAGTGCTGTCTCCCTCACCCGTTTGTCTGGTAAACGGGTCGTTTAACCCGCGAGCAGACCCGGTTCAAATCCTACCAATTCGACGTTAAATCCTTCAATTGAACATTCACACAGCTTAGTTACAAGTCTAATTAGAGGTCTGTGGACTTAATTACAAACGACATTACCTATAACCCCACGATCACAGTTGATCATTCGAAGGAGCTCCGGCCATTGTTTATCCTTCGAAAATCATCAAACCTTCACGATTTCGTTCAATTGATCCACCAGTAAGCTTCAATGAACTAAGAGAAACATTTCCCCTCCATCAATTGCGTCGTTTGATCACTCATTGATCACGACTCAACCTCGACTCAAGCTCTCTGTTGCCAGACCCGTTCAGAGCCAATTCGGCCTCGATTCTTCTCGTTTTTGATCTGGTTCCACTCGTCTCCACCTCAGGAAGCTGTTTCCAAGCTTCAAATCGATCATCACGGCTCAATTCTTCCAATTTGATTTTCCCTCCCAATTTTCTAAAACCCGAATTCCAGTTCTACAGCCATCCACAATCCCTCGTGTTTCCCTCGCTGAATTCGTCTCTGAATTCTCTCCAATTCGCACTCACAAGTTCAGCTGATGGAGAGGAGATTAAGGTGGAAAGAATTTGTGTTTTGGGTTGTACACGGTTAAGGAAAACAGAAGAGAATTAATGGGAAATAAAAGGATAATTAATTAAAATAATAATAAAACATCATCATTTGGTCTCCCCCAAAATCATGGATCCATGTTTTGTGCCTGATTTTAAGGGATGAGTGACACTTGTCACTCATCCAAGTGTGTCCAGTCACTGGGTACTGTTCATATTAAAATATTATTTAATTCCCGGTTCGTTCGGTTAACCGAGCCCGATTCCGTGACCATAACTTCGTCGTCGAATCTCCGATTTCGGCATGCCGCCTGTCGTTGGATTCGTATCGACGAGACCTACGTAACGGTCTTTGGCCCTCGTCCATCGGACCTCCCGATCAAAAAGTCAACATTTGGCCCCTACTATGCCAAATTACCAATATACCCCTCATCTTCCGATCATCATAACTTTCACTACGAATGTCGGAATCGAACGTGCCACCTGTCTATGAACTCGTGACGTCCCGAACTACGTCACAGTCATCGGTCAAAGTCCATTTGACCGCCCGAACTAAAAGTCAACATTTTGCCCACACCAGGGGCAAAACGGTCATTTTGCACGTTTCGTCCGATTTCACTCAACTATTCCCCGATTAGTCATTCTAAATCATAATTAATTAATATTCAATCCCGATATTCGGGACGGGTCATTACATGATGGGAGAGGGAATTAATGGATGGTTGGGATTTAGAGATTAGATGAGAGATGAAGGGCTAGGATTGAATGATAATTGGATTAATTATAAAATAATTAAAATAATAATATTTAATTACTTAGATCCACAAATTAAGGGATTTAGCCAATGGGATGAGTGACACTTGTCACTCATCCATGGGACCCACTCAAAATATCTGGCCAATCAGAATTTGCCAACTCAGCCCCGCCTCGAAGTACGTGCATAGTGAAATCGAACTTCTGTGACCTATAACTTCCCCGTTCGAAATCCGATTTCAGCGTGCCGCCTGTCTATGGATTCGTATCGTCCCTATCTACGTAACGGTTCTCAGCCCTCAGCCCTCGGCCATCAGACATCCCGGTCAAAAATTCAACTATTCGCCCCTTTTAACCAAAATTACCAAAATGCCCCTAAACTTCTGAACGTCATAACTTCTACCTCGAATGTCGGAATTGAACGTGCCACCTGGCTATGAACTCGTGACGTCACGAACTACGTCAAGTTTATCGGTCAAAGTCCATTTGACTGTCCGAACGAAAAGTCAACGTTTTGCCCATGCCTAGGGGCAAAACGGTCATTTTGCATCGCTCGTCCGATTTCGCCCAACTAATCACAGATTAACTTCACTAATCGTGATTAGTCACTAATCTAATCTAGGAATTTGGGACGGATCGTTACAAGATTGGGATGGGTCGTGTCACCATCTCCGTGCATTAGTCCGAGTACTTAGATCCCGACTTGAGGGAACCTGGGTCCATCTCCCACTTAGCTGCTGAAATAACGTCGCCAGATTTGAATATCATGACAGAATAACTTCTTATTTGGGCATCGATGGAAAGAAAAATATTTTAAGTTCTTGAAAAAGGCATAGAAAAGAATAGCGTAGGGATTTTTTGTCCGCCTGCCTCACAATCGCATTGATCAGAAGGAAACTTTTTGGGCTGAAAACGGAACCCAACTATACTGTCCAGTATCAGTTTCTCTACTGATGGCACGCTTGCACTTGAGTTAAAAGACTCATTTGCTTCCTGGTTCGCCCATCTTGGGATCGACCGTGGCTTAAGGCCCTTCCCGCTCAGCCCATACAACATCTCCATATTGCATTGAAGCAAAAAAGATCCCATAAACGGTCCACTGCCCTCGCTCCGCAGAAAAAAGGTTACACATGGAGAACTAGCTAAGGTTGCCTCAGGTGTCTCGACTCCTAAAACGAGCAAAAGATTTCGACAGTAACACTGTGGATATAACCCACGGATGAGATTTCACTAAATTCTTACCCAAAGAAAGTCTAAAGAAATCGTATCCTCACTCATGAACCGATCTGCAGAGAGGGTAGCCTAAATTGTAACCTAAGTCACTTTTTATAATTTATAATTCTGTTTCTCCAGTTTAGCCCAGTTGGCTTAGTGGTTGGCCACCTAGTCTGTGAATCTTATTAGCAACTTGATTATCTATAATAAATTCTTATTTTATCATTTTCTTCCAATTTTTTAATAAAATTTGACCCCTTTTTTCTTCTCTCTTCTTTTATTTTTTAATCTCATTTTTTGACATAGTTCAAATTTTAGCCACGCATTCATTTTTATTTTTTTTTTGGACTTGAAATCTAAGTCACATGCACCACTTGCTCGACTTCGGAGGAATCCAAAGGGACCTCCAAAACTCGCATGTCCTTATACCGTTCGAGAGCTTTCAAAGGCTTCCCATTTGAAGCATACACACCACACCAATCATCGCGCTCCAAATCAAAATTGTTAGGGGCATCCTATCAAACACCTTCTCCGTATCTAAAAGCGAGCCACACGGCCCACACCTCCCATACTTATAAGACAAGCTTAGTACACAGAAACACAGAATCATAGCACAAAACTCTACTAAATGGGCATGGACTTGTTGCCCGTATGATAGAGCTTTCTTCTTAGCACAGAGCTCAATGACAGTCGAATAAGCTTCGTCAAGAGAAAGCTTAAGTGAATCTTGATGTGTGAGCAAACTGCCAAGTGTTTTAAAAGCCTCCTCGAGGCTCCTTTGGCTGCAAGCCTCTTTCAAGGAAGGAAATTTAACGGGACTTTGCGATCCTTTGAAGATTTGGAGAGCTGGGTTTATCTGCGCTTTCTTCATCAACATGAGGTGTAGTATTGTCCGGCCGAGGAACTGAAGCAAAAGAGTTGGGTTGAAGAAGTGGCCATCATAGAGGCAGAGCTGGAAGTGCATGGAAAACGCACAGAAGGTCCAGATCAATGCATGTGCCATCAACACAATGGCTGGATAAGGATTGGCTCGTCTGTGGTTGCCTCAACTTACTGGGCTATTTGGAAGGAGCGTTGTTCTGCAATTTTTGATGGCAAATTGTTTAACCTTGCCAATGCAACTGAGGCTTCAAGAATTTTGGTTCATCACCTCTCGGGTGCAGTACAAGTTGGTGCCCACCGCAACCTAACTACATTAAGATCAACGTTGACGCCTCATGATCTGCTCAATCTTCGAATGCACTTTAGGCAATTTTAGAGGGATGCAAGCTTGCTTTAGGATATGGACCATTACGCTCATGTCGAGTCTGACAACCGAAGTTGTACAATGCACAAGGTTAATTTCTTTTGGGTTTCTCAGATCTCTTCCCTATCATCGTTGGGCTCAAAGATCTCTGCAAGGTTAATTTATTTTGGGTTCCTACGCTCGACGGGAAATGCACGGTAAGATCTAGATTGACCGACCCCCTTCTTCTTTAGTGCATGTGCTTGTAATGATGGGCTTCTTTGTGGACTAAGCAGTGTGACTTGTCACCGGTGGGTCGTCTTCTCCTCTCCTTCGGTTTTCTTGCCTTTTCTGGTTTTTGTCTTGGCTCTGTATATTATTGTTTCCGGCTTGTTTTTGCCTTTGCTTCTCATTAATGAAAGTTACTTTCAGATAAAAAAAATGCCCATAGACTAGGGCAACTAGCTTTGGCAGGGAGATTAATTTTGCTCTATCTTTTTTCTTTAGGAGACTGCGTAGTTGGAGAATCATTGCATTAGTGGAAAATATACATCACAAAAAGAAATGGCCATGAAGTGTCCCAATTACACTATTCCAAAAGAATTGTAGCCGAAAAAGGCACAAACTCGACGGACTCTACCAATAATTGAACCGTCCCACAATTCATACTGGGCCGGACGATCATCATCAATATCATCCACACGTTTCATACTCTCATGCCTGGACTCACTTTTCTTCTATACAACAACTTCATATCACACCGTTAGTCCACCTATTTACATTAAAAAAAAACACAAAATTGAAAGAAAGAAAAACCTGTAAACATTGGATGCTCCTTGTCCCACATGAAGAACATCCTCCCCCTATTCATCCTAAATCGTCCTCGTCACTTTGCCCTTCTGGTCCAAAGCTCAAGCGGCTGCAGCAAAGATCTGGTAGCACGGCGTATTTGCGTGGTGTCAAAACATCAGTTTACCAAAATATTAGTTTACGGGATAGGTTCCATCTTTGTCAATTCTATCAATCTTGTATACCTTTGTCCTGTTCCGATCCAGGCCAGCCCTGCTGCTGCCATATTTTGCCCTTCGTAGTCAGGGTAGGACGCCAAAAGTCCTTTCCGGGTCTCATTTAGAATTGGAAGCTGCCCCAATTGCTGAAGTTATCATACGGAAATCAAAGTTATGTTCTAGCACCATCACCCCTGATTCATTGAAGCTCTCAAGTTCTCATCTGGGACTGTCCATGATACCAGATGCCCGGCAGAATCCCCACTTAGTAACTGCTTGAGATCATTTGTAAGGTGCAGGGCAGTAACGGGATGCTTATGAGATTTGAGCACCTTATGGAGGATCAGCCTGTACTCCGGTGCCTTATCATTGAGATTTAAACCTCCCATTCCATTGCTTGTTGACGACTTCTGTTGGAAACCCTCGTGGATGGACTGGTGAATCATTTGCCACACCTTCACAGCCCCGCTCTGATGGCCCGTTACAAACCAGTTTGTGTCCAGCCAATCAGAAACCGAACTGCTTGTCACAGACAGGATTGAATCAGAAGGCAGTTGAGATGTATTAACCATCGCAAGGCAATCCCCATTGACACTCCAAACTGCAAGTAGAATTCCAGCTGCTGTCACAATATCCCCGGTTAAGTCATTCACATAAACTGCAGAAATCGGTGCTGGGAACTCAGGGAGCTGCCTAACAAAAACCAAGGAGCTGAGATCCCATATAATAACACTGCAGTCTTCCGATCCACTGACAATCAGCATGTAAGGCTGGCTAACATGAAGACATGTAATTTTGGATGAATGGGCAGAAAGTGCCTTCTCCAACTGCAAGCGTCTCAAGAGACGGGGACCATAATTACTGATTTTCCATACAGAAACTAATCCATCATCAGCTCCAGTGACCAAAGTTTGACCATCATGGGTAACACCGGAACATTTAATCTGGTTTCCCCCATGAAGATTCTCATGTGTGGAGAGGAGTCGGTCTTGATCATAGCTCATAAATCTTAAGCTATGGTCTGGAAAACCCCATGCAACATATTTGGTATACGTTCTTGGTTTGAGCAAACAATTTGTTCCTGCCACTAGGATTTTCTCATGGACTGTAACAATCTGAGTTATAGATGATGATGTCTTACGTATCTCATAAGGAACAAGATGGTATGAGTGCTTGAGCGGATGAGGAAGCCTTCTGTTGACTTGCCTTTTCACATGGGGTTTGGGAAATAACTGCTTAGGTGTCTGCCCAAAATGATTGATTTGCGCTAGAATTGAGGCTTTCATTGCCGGATCTGTCACTGAGTCTATGTCCACACTCCCCTCGTACGTGTAGTGATAAAAAACATTCACAGCTTCCTCAGCCGACTGTGAATTATCAGGAAAAATTATTATGAAAATAAGATTAAAAAAACAAAAAAGTAATGTAGAAGACAATGTCAGGAACAAAAGTATTTTTTCTTTTTTTGGCAAGTCAGGAACAAAAGTATAATTAACGTAAGTTATCAAAACAAAGAAATTAAAAAAAAAAAAGTACAGTAAAATTATATTTGAGTGAACTTTCAAAAAGAATCTTGATACAAACCTTCCCTTTCTGTTTATATCCAAAAATGAGATCTATCCAATGATGAAGATTTTCGGAAACATAGTCAGATTCCAGAGCCTCCCTATGTTTCCTGATGAACTCTCTTGCACTGCCTTTAGTCCATGGAGGTAAGCCAACATCACCAACCTAAAAATAAAGACAATAAAAATTTCTCATTTAAAAGAGAAAAGTACAGGAAAAAAAAGCATGCGAAAGGTAATTATTTTAAATTAGCACTGGCAGGAACACACAGAAAACCACTTCCCCCCCTTTAACTATTTACAATGTTCTGCTAAAATGTTCCGGTAGCTGGCAAAGATGCAGTTTCAAAATATATGCACCAACTACTGACAAAAGAAACTTTGTTTTCCAAACAAAAGAATTGGCACATAATTTCGTATACACAAAATAAGATAAAATACAATAAAACCTACCAGACTATTTGCACTTTGGCCCCTCAAAAGAAACTTTTGGTTGGTTAATAACTGTTAGACTATGTATATATCACCCTAGCACACACTGTACATTAGTTCCTAGGTTGAACCCGTGTACCTAAGTCCCTAGTAAAAGCTAGACATCAGTTAAGTACTAGGTACAGGACACCTGTCCTATTTAGAGACAGTTACCTACAGTTACATGTATATAGGACATCTGTCCTACCACAGTTAGAAGCAGTTTAAGGAGATAAGAACTGCTCTGTCTTATCCCTTAAACACACCCCTATAAAATGCCATATTGGCTGTTGCAATAAACACACAGTTTATGCATTTCTACATGGTATCAGAGCACTTAGTCTGATAACCACAACCGATCCCTCTGTTCTTCCCAAACTGAACCTCTTCTATTCTTCCCCCATTCAGATGGCCACCGATTCCTGCTCCACTCCCTCAATCTCCCCTACTCACGTCTCCAATCTAGTCTCTGTCAAACTCACTGAATCAAATTACCTCCTCTGGGAAAGCCAGATTAAGCCCTTCCTCATTGGCCACAACTACTGGCGCTTCATAGATGGTACTCATCCTGCCCCTCCCTCCACTCTCCCAACACCAAGTGCGACATCCTCTCCTACATCTGCCACTTCTGAGTCGGCTCTCACATTCCCTGCTGCCCCTCTCCCCAACCCTGCCTTCCAACAATGGTATCAAATAGATCAGACCCTAATCAGCATGCTGCGGGCCACCCTAACTGAGCCTGTTCTCTCCCAGGTCGTTGGCCTTCAAACCTCCAGAGAAATCTGGGAGTGTCTTCGCCAAAACTTTTCACAGCAATCCCTTGCTAATGCCACAATCTGCGTTTCCAGTTGATGTCTCTCACAAAAGGCACTCGGACCATATCTGAATACCTCTCTCACGCCAAAACTCTGGCCGACTCCCTTGCAGCCATTAATGAACCCTTCTTTCCAAATGATCTAGTCACTGCCGTTCTCCGTGGTCTAGGACCAGAATACATGATGCTCGTCACTGCCATGCTAAATTTCCCTCCCCTTCCACCCTTCAATGATATGCGGGCTCGCCTCCTCTCCTTTGAGGCCCAGCAGGTCACAAATCCCTCCTATGTCTCTAATCCTCCGCCCACTGCCCTCTATGCTCACTGCCCCACCCCTGCACCTTTCCCTGCCCCTCAGACATTCTATGTCCACAGAGGTCGCTCCAATTACCAACGTGGCTCCAGGTTTAACTGTGGCTCCCGGCCCTTCTCCCGCCGTGGTTCTGGCCGCTTTCCACCTTCCAACAACTCCCCAGGAGTCCTCGGTTCTCCTCCCACTTATCCAGCCAGGCCCCAAGGTCCCCAATTCTGGTCCTGCAACAAGTTTGGCCATGTTGCAGCCGCCTGTCCCCAACTTCACCAGCCAGCAGATCATGATCTTTCCCAAGCCTTCGCCGGACTTCACCTCACAGCCGTCAACGACCCCAATTGGTATCCTGACAGTGGCACCATGTCACCATGTCCCCTGTTGCCCCACACCCAAATCCTCCCATTACAGACCAAGTTATGGTGGGCAATGGCACCACCCTGCCTATCACACACACGGGTAATGACCAATTCTCCTCTGGCTCCTCCGCTTTCAATCTTTCTAATGTCCTCCATGTCCCATCCATCCGCAAAAACCTCTTGTTTGTTGCACAATACACAAAAGACCAACATGTCAGCATTACTTTCTTTCCAACACACTTTGTCATTCGAGATCTAATTACCAACACCATTCTGTCCCAGGGCCCCTGTAGAGATGGCTTGTATCCGATCAAGCCTAATTCCCCACCCCAGGCACTCCTCACCACCACTCCAAGTCTTTGGCACCGGCGGCTAGGACATCCATCTCCCCAAGTCTTACGTACCTTAGCAAATCAGCAACACATCAGTCATCCTACTGTTTTTAATTCTGTACCCTTCTGTAATCAGTGTGCTTTAAGCAAATGTACTCGTCAATCTTTCAATAATGTAATCCACACTTCCCAACACCCTCTTGACTTAATTCACTCAGACGTTTGGATATCCCCTGTGCCATCTGTTTCTAGTTTTCGTTATTACGTGCTTTTAACTGATGACTACACTAGATATACATGGGTCTACCCTATGCGACTCAAATCAGAAGTCTTTGATCATTTTTCAGCATTTTCCAGATATATCACAACCCAATTCTCTACCACCATCAAACAGTTTCACAGTGATGGTGGCAAAAAATTTGCTAACAAAGCCTTCCAAAGCTTCTGTTCCACCCATGGTATTCACCAGCGATTTTCCTGCCCTTACACCCCCCAGCAAAATGGGTTGGCTGAGAGGAAACATCGCCATATATCTGAAGTTGCCCGCACACTTCTAAATACAGCAGGTCTCCCCTTCTGTTATTGGGCTACTGCCATTACCACAGTCGTTTTCCTCATAAATCTCCTCCCCACAGCAGTCCTCAAATGGTCCTCTCCATACTTCCTACTCCATCACAAATCCCCACCCTATTCCCTTCTACGCACATTTGGATGTTCCTGTTTTCCCTACCTTGGAGATTACACAAAACACAAGTTAGAGTCCAGATCCCTTCATTGTCTCTTCCTCTGCTACAGTGCTCAGCATTCAGGCTATCGCTGCCTTCACGTCCCCACTGGACGTGTTTATATCAGCCGCCATGTCCTCTTTAATGAGGACCAGTTTCCGTATCCCTCAAATCCTACACACACCCCAGACTTTGCCTTTGTCCCAGTCATTCCATATACTGACCCTAATCCTCCCAGTACACACCAGTCCCCTTCCATCCCAACAGCACCTTCCCACAATACTTACCACCACAACTCTGCCCAAACACAAAACAGTCCTCCAACCTCACTAGCACCTTCCAGCTCCTCTGATTCACCTCCACCACTTCCAAACCGCAACATTCACCCCATGACCACTCGAAGCAAATCAGGTCACTCCAAATCCCGTAATCTTCTCTTTCTTTCCAAATACCCCCTTCCTCAAGTATATGCCACACTAGCTACCCAATCTCCTGAACCATCCACTTACAAACAAGCCTCCAAATATCCCCACTGGATCCAAGCTATGCAAACTGAGTACTCTGCCCTCCTCAACCAGAAAACCTGGTCCCTTGTTCCTTTACCCTCTCATGCCAATGCAGTTGGCTGCAAATGGGTCTTTAAAACCAAAAGACATGCAGATGGCACCATAGAAAGGCACAAAGCCCGTCTAGTCGCCAAGGGTTTTCATCAAACTGAAGGTCTTGATTACCAAGAGACCTTTAGTCCCGTTGTCAAACCAGCTACTATCCGGGTCGTACTAACTATTGTTGTCTCCCTTGGCTGGTCCATTCGACAAATGGACGTCACCAATGCCTTCTTGCATGGCACACTCACAGAGGAGGTGTATATGCAACAACCTCCTGGTTTTACTGATCCACAGCATCCCAATCATGTGTGTAGACTCCACAAGGCTCTGTACGGCCTCAACAAGCCCCCAGGGCTTGGTTTGAACGCTTCAGCACCTTCCTGTTCCAACATGGCTTCACTCAAAGCCGGGCAGATCCCTCGCTGTTTATTTACAAGACCTCAGCAACTATCCTGTTCCTCCTCCTTTACGTTGATGATATCATCCTCACGCGTAGCTCTACATCTGCCATACAGACTTTCCAAACCAGCCTGGCCCGTGAATTTGCAATCAAAGATTTGGGACCCATTCACTATTTCCTAGGTGTTGAAGCCACTCCAACAGCCAACGGCCTTCATCTAACCCAAAACAAATACACAACAGACATCCTAACCCGTAGTGGTCTCCTAGATTGCAAACCTGCTCCCACCCCCGTGGCCTCCAAACAGCTAATCTCAACCCACACAGGAACTCCCCTGCCTAATGCTTCCCTCTACCGTCAACTAGTAGGTGCCCTTCTATACTTAACCTTAACCCGACCAGACATTTCCTTTGCAGTATAGCATGCTGCTCAATTCATGAGCCATCCTACCGACCTCCATCTTATTTCTGTAAAGTGGATCATCCGCTATCTAAAAGGCACCATTGGCCTTGGCATCACCATTCACAAATCCCCCTTCCCCCTTAGACTCCAGGCTTATTCAGATGCAGATTGGGCAGGCTGTCCTGACACCAGACGTTCAGTCACAGGGTTTTGCATCTTCCTAGGCCCTACTCTTATCTCCTGGTGCTCCAAGAAACAGAAGACAGTTTCCAGGTCCAGTTCAAAAGCAGAGTACAGAGCCCTGGCTTACACGTGTGCAGATAGCATTTCGCTCCTAAATCTACTCCGTGAACTCACGTTTACTCCTCCCCTGCCCATACAGCTGCACTGTGACAATCTGAGCACTTGCTACATGTCTCAGAACCCAGTTTTTCATGCTAGAACAAAGCATATAGCCCTGGACTATCATTTCCTGCGAGAAAGGATGATTTCTGGAACTCATCATGTTCAGTTCGTCCCCTCCCAGCAGCAACTTGCAGATCTGTTCACAAAGGGATTGTTCACAGCCCGCCACAACAACCTTACAACCAAACTTGTCACCCGTCGGGTGCCTAGTTTGCGGGGGGATGTTAGACTATGTATATATCACCCAAGCACACACTGTACATTAGTTCCTAGGTTGAACCCGTGTACCTAAGTCCCTAGTAAAAGCTAGACATCAGTTAAGTACTAGGTACAGGACACCTGTCCTATTTAGAGACAGTTACCTACAGTTACATGTAAAAAGGTATATAAGTTTTATGTTGTATTGAATTAATTAGAATGTACAGCAGTGGTGTATTTTATACAGACCTAGACTAGAACTAACTAGGAAAGAAGTAAAGGCTATCTAGACTAGGAAGTAAATACATTAGGAAGGAATCAGTATTGATTCCTGTTGACTAATCCCAACAGATCAGGGAGATTGGATACTCAATCTTCTGGGATCTGCTGGATCCTAGGAGTGTCCTTAATACGCCCCCGCAAGACGGAGGAGCCATCAGCGATGCCGATCTTGGTGCGTAGTAACTGAAACCAGGGTCTAGGCAGAGGTTTGGTGAGGGCATCGGCCAGCTGGTCATCAGTAGATATGTGGGACACCTGAAGCCGACCACCGGTGACATGATCACGAACAAAGTGATAGTCAATGTCGATATGCTTCATGCGGGTGTGAAAAACAGGATTGGAGCAGTAGTAGGTAGTTCCAATGTTGTCACAGGAGATGGTTGGTGTGGCGGAAAGGGTGAGGCCCAGCTCACGGAGGAGGGACTGAACCCAGATCAGTTCTGCGGTGGTGGATGCCACAGCCCGATATTCTGCTTCAGTGGAGGACCTGGAGACTGCACGCTGTTTCCGGGAACTCCAGGAGATAAGGTTGCTGCCTAAGTAGACCAGGTAGGCGGTTGTGGACTTGCAGTCATCCTGGTCCCCAGCCCAATCGGCATCCGAATAGGCAAGGAGAGAGTGAGTGACGGCATGGAGAGTGGAGGGGGTCTTACGGTGGAGGTGTAGGCCAAAAAACAGAGTCCCCTTTAAGTAACGAAGGACGCGTTTGAGAGCTTGCCAGTGGAGATCAGTTGGGGCATGCATAAATTGGGAGAGTTTATTGACAGCAAAGGAAACATCAGGTCGTGTCAAGCTTAGGTATTGCAAACTCCCGACAAGGCGACGGAACAGTGGCATCGGCTGGTGGAGAGCCATCATGCAGGTGCAATGGAGGGGAAACCGCCAAGGGAGTGGCCACAGGCTTGGCGCCATCCAGGCGGGCCAAGTGGAGTAGGTCAAGGATATACTTGTGCTGTGAGAGGAAAAGGCCATGTGCAGTAGGAATGACCTCCATGCCTAGGAAATAGTGCAGGTCACCAAGGTCCTTAATAGAGAACCGGGTGGCAAGAGCTTGGATGAATTGAGAGATGAGCTTTTGATTATTCCCTGTCACAATGAGGTCATCAACATAAACCAGAAAAAACATAGTGCTGGAACCTTGCCTGAGGAGAAAGAGGGAGGTATCCGAGCTGGCGTGCACAAATCCTTGTGTGAGCAGGAAGGACTGAAGTTCTGTGTACCAGGCCCGGGGGGCCTGTTTTAGGCCATAAATGGCCTTGCGGAGCCTGCACACGTGTGTGGGATGCTGCTGGTCCACAAACCCAGCAGGCTGGGCCATGTAGACAGCCTCATGGAGAGTGCCGTGGAGGAAGGCATTGTTGACGTCCAACTGTCGGATAGGCCAGCCACTGGTTACAGCCAAGTGTAGGACCACACGGATGGTGGTTGGCTTGACTACGGGACTGAATGTGTCCGTGAAATCCACTCCCGGGCGCTGATGGTACCCTTTGGCAACAAGGCGGGCCTTGAAGCGGTCTATGTCACCAGTAGGTGTCCGCTTAATACAGAAGACCCACTTGTTCCCAACAATATTCTGACTTGGGTGAGAGGGAACAAGGTCCCAAGTCCCATTCTTGATGAGAGCATTCAGCTCATTGGACATGGCGGCTCGCCATTCAGGGTCTTTCTTGGCTTGAGATACACAGGTGGGCTCGGCCAAGGTAGGTAGATGGTGCTTGGTGGCGGTGAGAGCATAGGAGGGAACTGGTTTTACAGTTCCTGTTTGAGTTCGGGTTAACATAGGGTGGGTTTTTGTGGGTTGGAGGGAGGGAGGATTCGGGGGAGGTGGGGGAGGTCGGGGGCGCCTGGTGTAGGTGTGCAGGGGAGGTTGCTGGGGGACACTAGTGGGCTGAACAGGGGCAGCAGGGGCTGCGGCAGAGACAGGGGCAGCAGGAAGGCTGCTGGTGGCAGGGAGCAAAGGTGCAGGTTGTGGGACATGAGCAGGGGGCGATGCTTCTGCAAGTACCTGCAAGGATGATGTGTCGAGGGGGTCCTGTTGGTGAGCAGATAATAGCGCTGGTGGCAGTGACGTGACAGAGGGCGGGTGGGGAATGTGTGTGACAGGAGGGACAGTAGACAGCCACGTGGTGGAGGTTTCAGGGGACACACTAGTGGAGGAGGAGAGGGAGGTGGTGGA
Organism: Prinsepia uniflora; assembly: GCA_032719365.1. NCBI lineage: Eukaryota > Viridiplantae > Streptophyta > Magnoliopsida > Rosales > Rosaceae > Prinsepia > Prinsepia uniflora. Next base: position 3,386,203 of record CM064870.1, on the reverse strand, counting down.
AGGGAAGGTGGTCTCATCAAACTGTACATGACGGGAGGTGTAGAGTTTGCTGGTGGATGGGTCATAGCATAGGTAGGCACTTTGGTGGAGGGAATAGCCGAGGAAGAGGCAGGGCTGAGAACGAGGCTGCAGTTTGTTGGAGGTATATGGCCTGAGCCATGGATAACAGAGGCAGCCAAAAGTCCGGAGTTTGGCATAATTGGGAGTGGCATTGAAAAGAGCAGTGTATGGACATTGGCTTTGTAGGAGAGGAGTGGGGAGGCGGTTGATAAGGTAGACAGCGGTCTTGAAGGCATAGGACCAGTAGGTGAGGGGGAGGCGGGCTTGATGAAGGAGTGTGAGACCAGTTTCAACAATGTGTCTATGACGCCTTTCGGCTGCACCATTGTGCTGAGGAGTGTGGGGAGGGGTGAGAAGATGATTTATGCCATGTTCAGCAAGAAATGGTTTCAATTTGATGAATTCACCACCACCATCAGTGTAAAGAGAGATGATAGGTGAATTAAAGTACTTTTCAACCAAGGTTTTGAAGTCTTTGAAGGTTGAATAAACGTCTGATTTTTTTCGAAGTGGGTACAGCCAGGTATATTTCGTAAAATGGTCAACAAGGAGAAGATAGTAGGAAAAACCATCAATGGAGGTGTAGGGGGCAGGTCCCCACACATCAGTATATATTAAATCCAGAGGACGAGTGCTATGTAAGGAGGAAATGCCAAAGAGTTGGCGATGACTTTTATTGCAAGCACAGGAATTACATATAGGGTCTGGAATTTTGGAAGAAAAATGAACATGAAACTGACTTAAGACACTTTTGAGGGTTTTGGACTGAGGGTGACCAAGACGACGATGCCAAAGGTGAGGGGAAACTGTCACAGCCACCATTGCTTGAGGTTTGGGAAGAGAAACCGATGACCACTCGTACACATCATCCTTACTCGGGCCTTGTAGGAGAACCGCCCCCATGCTGAGATCCTTCACATGAAAATAACCAGGAAACAGTTCAATAGAGGTATTATTCTGTTTATTAAACTGGGAAATGGAAATTAAGTTGCGGGTCATGGATGGAGCACATAGGACATTTTTAAGATGGAAGGGGGGGAGGTGGGAGAAGGAAGTAAGGTGGATCCAGTGTGAGTAATAAGGAGGCCATTACCGTTGCCAATGATGATCTCATCTGGACCATTGTAGCGGGTAGCATCAGAAAGGTGGTGGGAGCTGGTTGCTACATGATGGGAGGCTCCCGAATCAAGGAGCCAGCCAGAGGAGGAGGCAGGAGTGGCTGGATTGGCCACCGGAGGTGGCGGGGCAGACTGCTGAAGGTGAGGGCAGCGCTTAGCACTGTGGCCTTGAGTGCCACACCATTGACAATAGCCACGGTATCCAGTTGGCTGGGAGGATGAGCGACGGGAACTGTCATTGGATTGTTGGTGAGGCCGGTTTCCAGAGACACGGTGGGTGTCCATGGGCTGAAAGTTGGACCTTTGGCCAGAGGAGCCCCTAGTGTTGCGGTTGGAGGAGTAACCACGAAAGGATTGAGTTGGGTGGGCTGTTATTGGAGGAGTGGGTGCTACGTGGGCTGCACGTTTGGAAGCAGCCTCATGCTGAACAAGCATGTCATGAAGGTTTTCAAAAGGGACAGTGGTGTCCCTGGACCGCACAGCTGCTGCAATTTCTCTAAATTCGGGTCCAACTCCATTAAGAACATGGAGAAGGAGGTCATCATCAGACAGTGGTCTGTCAATAGCAGCCAGCTCATCTGCAAGAACCCTAATTTCCTGCAGATATTCAGAAACTGGGCGGGAATCTTGCCTCAGAAGGGTCAACCGTTCCTTGAGGCCAAGGACACGGGCCCGGGCTTTGCTGGCATAAAGGTGAGTGAGCCGTGCCCAGGCAGCGGCGGAAGTTGGTGCAGCGGCAATGAGTTGAATCACTTGAGGGGAGACAGAAGCCAGAATGGCATGAAGCAGGAGTTGATCCTGACGAACCCAAAAATCATGAAGGGCTGTTTCTGTGGTGGGTGGGCAGGGCCGAGAGCCATCAACATAGCCCATGAGATCATACCCTCGAAGCAGGGCATTGAATTGAGCTCGCCACGGAAAGAAGGTGGTGGCAGTAAGCTTGACGGGAAGTTGGGCTGCAGTGTTGATGGTGACGAGGGTGGGAAAAAGAGGGTTTGGTTCACCGGCAGTTGGTGGGAGGGTGGTATTGACAGGGGCGGCAGTGGTTTGAGCAGCAGCAGCGGTGGGTTGAGCGGCCATGGATTAGGGTTTGTGTTTTGGGGTTTTTTTTTTTCTAGGGTTTGCTCGGTGGAGCTTTTAGGGCTCTGATACCATAAAAAGGTATAGAAGTTTTATGTTGTATTGAATTAATTAGAATGTACAGCAGTGGTGTATTTTATACAGACCTAGACTAGAACTAACTAGGAAAGAAGTAAAGGCTATCTAGACTAGGAAGTAAATACATTAGGAAGGAATCAGTATTGATTCCTGTTGACTAATCCCAGCAGATCAGGGAGATTGGATACTCAATCTTCGGGGATCTGCTGGATCCTAGGAGTGTCCTTAATAACATGTATATAGGACATCTGTCCTACCACAGTTAGAAGCAGTTTAAGGAGATAAGAACTGCTCTGTCTTATCCCTTAAACACACCCCTATAAAATGCCATATTGGCTGTTGCAATAAACACACAGTTTATGCATTTCTACAATAACTGTTGTAGATCAAATAAAATCCTTATTAGATTAAAGAATTAAAGAGTTTTAACCTTCTCTCCGGATTGTTTCTCTCCCAAATCAAGATTGAAACGGTTTTCCAGGAATTCTGGCATGTAAAAAAATTCTGGAATCAACTCCTTCACATCTGATGTGTTGCCCTTTCCAGCTGCACTGAACCAAGTATCTCTAATACTATTAAAGAGACGATCAGCATGGTCAAATTGACCTCCCTGTAGCTTTTGATTCTCTCCACTGAAAGGTGGTAGGCGTAGAAGATAGAAGAGGACAATTCCAGCACTGGAATAATGAGAACCATAATGAAATTTTGGAACCTCTGGATCATCCCAACTCTCGTATCTGCACAGAGAATAAAAAATAAGAGGAATAAATAAGCAGCACTCCAAAACATACAAGTGAAGATATATTATTTCTGCATACATTGCAAACCATGCTAGAGGAAGTGCTCCAGATGATTAAAGCATTTATACGGAAATGAAACCAGAGGAAATTAGTTCAAAGAATACACGAAACTTAAAAGTGAAATAAGATAAGGAAAAAAGTAGTTGATATTGGGATGACCTTTTCCTGAATTCTTCCTCGCCCTCCATTGTCTGACAGCCCATCGGTTTTTCAAGTCTGCGAAATGTTTTTGGATCCAGCAAGTCCAGATTTTCACTCTCATAATCTGCAAGAACCCACGGAAACACTGGATATTGGGTAAGATCATTGTAACCGCGTCCTGCCAAGGTGTTGAGATGCATGAGGTACTGGAAATTGCTTATTTCTCCATTTTGCCACCTCTTTGAAAAGGACTTGGCCATTGTCTTAAATAGACGGCTACCCTCATTGCTATCTTGTTTTGCTGATCCCGAAATGGTTGTGTCCAACCTAATGCAAGGAACAGAAGAAATCCCAGAAGATGAAGCAAAAGATATTAGGCACGACATACCGTCAACAGTCAAACAAACCAATAATAAAGGTAAAGTTGTGGTTCAAACTTATGCTAATACTTCATGACATGAGGTAGACAAACAGACAGACAAAGGGACACAAACACAATACTAGGTAGACTAAAAGATATCATGCAAAAAAATACAGCTACAATGATGTAAAAGCAAAAATGTAGATGGGAAAAAACTACAGGTAACTGGACATTACATGCTATTCCGTGGAAGATTCATGGCTACGAGATTTTTGAAAACTTCTTCTCTTTCTTTTTTGTGGAACACCAGGAGATCATTACATCCATCCATGCTAAAAATTTCCACAGCAACAGGACGCAGCTGGTAATCACGCTTCAAAATCTCATGAACACTGTTAAGTTTCCACATGTTCCAAGGGTGAGGTAGATTACCACTAGTACACACTTTCTCCATTCCCCATGCACCACCATTATAGGCCCACGCTCTTCCCCCAACCCCCGACTTTAATGTTGCTCCCCAAGATGAAGTTGACTTGGATTGGAAATCCATACTAGCATCCTTCTTTACACCAAGAGCCTGATCAATAATGGAGAGCTCATCTCCAAATTCCTTTTCACAAATGCACCCGGAGTCGTCAATAAAAAAATTTTCAATCACATAAAGAGAAAGCTCGCCTATTAAAAATATACCATCATGCTTATCAAGACCCACAACTCGTTCACAGTTATAACGAAATCGTATCTTTTCAAAATGTTCCAGATAAGGTCTGATTAAGTATTCGCCATTATCATGAAGTTCCTTGTCTGATTTATCATCTGCAACTTTGACATCATCAATTCTTGCAGAAGAAGATTGCCATGGAGACCCTAGTTCAGATCTTTCTTGTACGCTGTCATCCATAGGGACAGACGCTGAACTAGACTTGACACCAAACTCAAGTGCGGAGTGCAGACTTGCTTCATTGACACTACTAGCTCTATCATCAGTCCATTCATTCTTGATGGAAGCCACTTCTTTGGCATTATCTGGTTCTTTGAAAAACGATCCCTCATACAGCTCACCATCAAGGCCATTTTGTTTAGCACTATCAGTAAAAAGTTGAAAGAACGATTCAGAGTCATTATCAGATGCATCCAGATCATTCTCATTTTTTTCCTTGGACAGCTCTGCTTCCCCTACTTCAAATTGTCCATCAAGGACATTTTGAATAGTCTCAATCTTCAATTTGCAGCGCTCAAGTTTTTTGCGCATCCTGTATGGACCTTCAATTGGACAAAGTTCCCACCCAGGATCCTCAGTAGTAGAAGATTTTCGCATCGGGAATATTCCACGCTCATGAACGAGTTGTTGAAGATGGGTTTGCCACTCACTCTCAGCATGTAGAACCCATCCGTACTTGTCTTGACGCACAACTCTCAGCTCAGTGGACATTGCATCGCGCACCAATTCCAGTGCATATCTCCGTTCATTCACCTGCTCCCAGTGTTTTAAATCTAACTTTGACGTATCCCTTGATTTTCTACCCATTTCTCTCTTACGACGACCCTCCATAGCTTTAATTCTCACTCCAGGAAATTTTGCTGATCCAGTAATGTACTGTACCCACATAATGGCAGCACACTGCTCAAGTACTTTATTCACCATCGCTTCAGCACTTCGAAGCCACTCAAAAAAAGCAGATAAATTTTCAGTCAATAACTGGTCAAATCCCCCATGTAGCACATCCAGTTGGTGTCCTTGGTTTGGTTTAGAGACCAGCAAATCTTCTAGAGCTAACCGGCGATGAACAAGGAGATACTTGACAATATCAACTGCCATGTTCTGTACACCATGCCGCTTGTCTCGAAGAAGCGATATTAAATTCACACAGAAACAACAATTTATGTCAGTATCCATATTACTGGGGCAGAATATAATTCGCCTGTGAGCAACTATTAACTGTAAGACTGTGCAGATATCAATTCCTGAACTGTCAAGTGAAGAGTTGGAGGAAAGTCTCTTCTTTGGTTCAACTAGCAAACCCAAACATGAAAGAAGGTTGTCTTCTCCTATTGCAGACAAGAACGATGGCAGAAAACAATACAGTATCATACGATTTGTATTTTTAAGAAGTGAATGTACATACGCATCTAGTTGCCTGTTCCCTCTTCCAATGGATAACAGACCCTTCCCACTCGGAGTGGCTTCTTCAATTCGGCCATCTTTATTTGCCAATTGTAGCATAGATAACAAGAACTCGAGTGTTTTTAGTACACCAGAGGGTTGAGGAAAAGCACCCATATATGCACGATCCACTATCATCCAACATAATGCATCCAAATTTGAGGACCAACGAGTCTTATCCAGTTTTTTCTCATTTTCTTCATCATCACGCAAGAGACGCCTTTCCAGAAAGTTCATCAGTCTACTAAGGCACAATCCCTGGAATACTAACATGGAATCTGCATCAACATACAATGGAACGCTTTCCAAGATGCCCTCTATAGACTGTGATACTTTCATCTGCTCAGTCACAAACTCAGAAAGAACTTCCGCAATAAAATCTAAAACAGCAGTGGCTCCAGCAGAACAAGGACCACCTCCATAGCCACAATCATCCATTTCAAGAAGCAGCTTTGGATTAGCTGCAAAAAAGGTACTCGCAGTAGAAGAACCATGAGAAGTAGACTTTGGGTCTGAAGATGGATCAAATTCGGTATTAGTCGCAGGAGAATCAATGGAAGGGGTGGCAACAAAGGGAGATCTGGATTCACTAAACCCTGCACTTCCCAGCCAAGATGTCAATGCTAAAACAGGAGAAGGAGAGGGTGTGAGTGGGAGTCTAGAATTAGACTTTTCTGTTAAACTGGGAGAATCAAGCATGGTAAACGATGTAGAACTCTGAGAATCCGCTGCTTTAATTGGCTCAAGGTTGAGTTTCATGTTACGGAAGCTATTTGCATTCATGCTGGAGGTAGCAGAAACATGGTCAGCATTGTCACCATCTAAGCTCGGATGTGCGCAGTCTTGCACTGCTTTTTGTAACTCCTGCTGATCTACCGAAACGTTGGTCTCTGCTTTATCATCAACGTCAAAATTTATGGGAACACCTGTGTCTTCAGAACTTGTACTTATCTGACCAGGAGGGAGGCTTCCAACACTAATGGAGGTTTTAGCAGACTGATCCTGTTCAAGCGGTAGGCTGGAAAAAGTATTTTGTGAACTACAGGTATCATCACAATCATTCAAATTCTTCTCTTCTGTCTTCACAGAGAGCTCTTTTGCCATCTTCACAGCTTGGGCCGCTCTGCAAGAGACCAGATAATGAGTTGAGTAAGAAGAAAATTTTAGACTAAATAAAAAACAACAGTAAAATTTAGAAAAATGATAAAACCATATCAACTTCAGAGAATATTTAGTCCAATGACAAACCTGACACAAGAAAAATAAAGGTCAATGCAGCTTTCAAGAAATTCTGCTCGTTTGCAGACAGCAGTGAAAGGGGGGCACATTTTGGCCAAATCAACCATAAATCTCAAGACCGAAGTAGCAGCAAAAGGGGCTGATGCTTCCCCACCCATTAACCGTGCTGCATATGTTTTATGCATCAATGCTTCACCTTGAAGCTCCCCTGCCATGTCTGCATTTCCATTCACAAGTTCTGCCACAAGGCCAGCACCAACCTGAGACAGATTACCAGATTGGTGAGCAAGCATTGACTGAATGCTCAACCTATCAAATGTAGATTTTGCCATCGTAATAACAGATTCCATCAATTCTCCAAATTTCAGTTCCACATAAGTTCCATCATTGGGGATAAGGGCATGAAAGTCTAGCATGCGAACTTCTGGCAATCTAGGATAGACAGACTTTCCAAATATCAGACAGAACAAAATATAATATATGTCTGGGGAGTCATAGAAACTTGGAAGCACCCGGGACAATCCTTGATAACCTCCACTAGTGCGAAATTTTAGAGAAAATGTAGGAGATGAAGTAAGACAAACACCAAGAAGAGTCATGATCCATCTCATACTTGACGGGTGAACAGATTCGTCTAGAAAATAAGTAATCAGTTTAGACGAAACAATCTTATGCCACTGCTCTAGCAACTCTTCAGATTTAATGGTTACTAGCAGATCAATGAGCATCTCCAGCAGCATGTTTCTCACGATAACATGCTTTCCCATGGCCTCACGCATTATTGGGTGCCGTGGTGTCAGTTCAGGTGGATCAAATGTCATTATCACAAACCTTACTACATGTTCCAGTTCGGAAGGGAGAAACCCATCTTCTAAAATGACACCAAGCAATACAACCAATTTCTCCAAAACAGGAACTTCAACATCAACCCGCTGCAGGGTAACTAGTAAATGCTGAACAAGGTTTATTCTGCGCAGAACAGTAAGGTTATGATTCCTGTACCAGTGCATCGAGACTAGATGCTCTAGAAAACCAAGGAGTGCAATTTGAATTGATACCGGAGCTGTCACCCACAATGTCCAATCCAACAGGACATGTTCAACCATGTCTTCATTTGACAAGACAATGCAATTTGAGGTTTCAACTGCAATCTCAGCATTTTCAAGCTCCGAAATATGACTAAATGAATCTTTTTGTGCAGAAAAATCATCCATGTCTGCTTGAGAACCAACTGAAGAATATTCATCACGAAACCTTGATAAATTGAGTTCCTCAAAACTGGCTTCCTGCATAGTTGTAGCTGGTGACAAATTTGTGCGATTATATTTCAACTTCCTTGGTTCTGAAAATGAAGCTTCACAGGCAGCAATCTGGAAAAAAATCTCAAGTGATTGCATGTCAAAGAGTGACATTCGCCGACGTAAAAATAGAGCAAGCAAATGGTAACCCCGGCATTTCTGCATGTCCCTCACATTCTGAGGATTCTGTTGAAGAGCAGAGGCGAGTAAAGTAAGAGCCATGTGCAGCATGTCCCTTGTCTCAGCAGCCTCAACTAAGGCCAGGATAACAATCACCCCACCAACTGGGCATATAGTATCACCAATTACGCATTGCCTGCATAGGTAAGTATCGCCAAGAAGTCGCCCAAAGCGTGGTATACCTGCAGCAAACTTGACATAAGAACAAAGAAAATAGAGAAAATAATTCTAATCACCTGCACTGCGAGCTTTTTGCAGATATAAAATTTTTAATGTTATTACTTAGATGCAATATAGGAGGCAGACATACCCCCAATAGGAGAAGCAGCTGCTGACATTGGATCAACTAGATTGAGCATCGAAAGTTCCCCTGATGCTCGAATAGCTTCTGCACAGGTTCCATCGAATGCAAATATAAGCTTCTTTCCGGAGAGCTGTAAAGAAAGATAACCTAGTCTCTCCAAATCCCAAACAATTCCACTGCCATCTGCCTTGGCATCTCCTTGCTTACTAGATATGTCAAGCTTCTGCGTATTAGAAGTCAATGTCAAGTCAGCTTCTAATGTATCTAAAATAGCCATGCTACCACCACCACATGCCTGGTTAGGAACAAAGCGAAGAAGATCTGTGTCTTGGAAGAGCCCTCTGTATCCTCTACCAAGAATGTACATGAAACAAATACAGCCTGAGGTGAGCACCTCCTCAAAAAGGAAGCAAGAACGAACCTTCCAGGTCAAGTCACTAACTCTTGCACAACTAACTGGAGTCCCTATGGTAACCTGCAAAGCTTTTCCAACCGGTGATGGAGAATATCCAAGTTTCCCTGTGTGTCTCAGCTTTCCATCAAGATACACATAAGCAACACTAGCTTGGAACAGTCCAGCAAGAGCATTTGGTTTGCTATGTACAACTGCAAGATGATGCCACCTTCCTTCCTCAATTTCCAATCCTGAAAACGATAATGAGCTCGAGTTGCTGGTTGCAAGAGTAAGAACACCATCCTCATCGATATAAAGTTCTGCATAGAATGTATTATCATTATTTGCTGCACCAACGGAAAATATCCGTAGGATAGGCCGCTCGTTATATTGCCAAGTAGAACTAATCCGCCTTTTAGAAGGACCGGCTTTGGACTCTGTTTCTTTAACTTGAGGCTTCAAGAGATTTCGAAACTGAAACCAACAAACGAATGAATAACCAACAGCTGGAGGCCATGATCTTTCTCCCAGAGAGACCTGAATGGAAGCATGACCAATCTTGCTCATGTCCATCTCTACAAATGGGGCGAGAGAAATATTTTCTGAATCCTCCCTGAGAATTAATCTTTCCATCATGTCAACAATTATACGACCTGACTTCATTGACCTCATTTGCAATACACATCGTATAAGCATTTGGAGTTCTGATGCAGATAGCCTGCCAAAACACATATAGAAACACTTGTTATTCAAATTTAATAAAGTGAAAATAAAATCAACACCCAGAAATCCAAATTTAAACCCACAAGAAACAAATTTTGAACAAAAATAAAGTGAAAAACAAGAAAGAGAACTGGGCAGAGAAAATAAAATAATTCCAATACATAATGTATTCCTACCTATATGCCCCAAGGACTTCCACAACTTCCAGAGCATATTTAACTATTGGGGAAGAGCCCAAAAGGAAGGGGTAAATGGTTTCCAATAAAAGTTCTATGCAACCTGAATACATTAGGAAAAGTCAGAACACAAATCATTAAGATAGTAAGTAAGCACTAAACTATTCTTTTCGTACCTACAGAGGTCAGGTTTTCCTGATTGAATGGGCCAGCACGAGCAAGCTTTTCAATGAGGCTCAGCACTTCAAGCTGCATCTTTGGAGTAAAGAGCAGTAATGAGCGAATAAGAACTCTGACAGCACCAGCATTGAACACCCGCTCCTTTTCAGGATGAAATGAACCTGATGTGGTCATTATTAAAAGACTCGATGACTCATTATCAGGCACATCCGGGGATGTAGCACTTTCTGATGTCAAGAATGGTGGAAGCACAATCTCAAGAGCTAGTTCAAACAATAATTGTATGACTTGCTTTTCACAATCCACACTAAGTAAGCCAGAATCTAATAGAAGATCGTAGAAAGTTTGGGATGATATGATTGTGTGCAATTTTGTCCTATTAACAGCATTATCGCACACTCCAGCAGTCACTACACGCAACAAATACTTAAACACCTTAATGTAGACCTCTAAAGAAGATTGATCTGAATTCTGTCCATCACTTTGGAAACTATGGAGTGTGGTAAGCAGAAGAGAAAAACCAGTGGCTTCACCAAAAACCCTCTGAGCTGAATTATTAACTCCCAAAATGCGCCACAAAGCCCCCATAGTATCACATTTTGCATCATTGTGTAGTCTGTATTGAGATCCCGAAACACTGGTGACCATTCCGCTTTTTAGAATTTCAACAATCACCCCCAACTCCTCAGGATGTGCCTGATGGAAAACAAGAACCCAAAATTATTTGGACAATAATGAGCAAAAACAATTAGGCAAAGCTCAACAAATAAACTGCAATTGATTTACGCACAACAGCTCCTAATACTACTTAGACATCCACAGATTCTATAATTTCAAAGTTCTGGACTAGTCACTAGTATTTATTTCACAGAAATATCAACAAAAATTAAACAAGGATGAGAAGGGACAAGAAATGGAGGCATTCAAAGAAATTCAAATATGTACCACCAGAGTAGCAGAAGATCAAATAAGTTCACACCTGGGTACCATCTTCAATGATCAAGCATGATAATGCCCTAAGCACCCCTGTCCGGTGTATTTCAGACACAAGAAAAGGGAGAACAACAGTTACACCATTAGCCAAGCGAAAAGACAATTGATTGGTTTCAGCTTTCTTCAACAAAGAGACCATACAATCCCATGCAATAGCAATGGTACCATCAACTTCAAATATAGGAAGCTTCCCTGAACCAGATTCCATTAGCCTGGGTGATGAAATAATGACATCCTTTTTGTCCATGTTCTTTTTAAAGCTGCTTGAGCTGGACTTGCTCTCCAACTGCTTAATATTATTGCCATTTTGATGATCTGAGCCTAAAAGCAACTTGTGCTGCTTCAGCTCATCTATCAAAACCTCCAGGACACCAACTTCTCGAAGGACTTTCTTGTACTGCTGGTCAAAGGATAGAAGTTTGACAAAAAATGAGAGTATAGTGTGCTTTAATTCTGATGATATCGGTTGCTGCAACAAGCAACAAAGTGAAAGTAATTCTTGCTCAGGAACACAATTCACAACAGTCACCGCATACTCAAGAATTTTCAAGACTACGTCTTGCAGAGATGGAGGAAAACCAGCCATATTTAGGATGAAAAGTGGAACAGTCCGTAACTGCTGGCAAAGCTTGTAGTTTTCAAGATGACTTGAAAATATTTTGAACATTCTATTTAGAACTTCTGCTTGCAATTCCCTGCTATCTGCTTTGAGGAAAATGTCCTGCAACATCTGAACTGCTTCAAGGTCTTTAACTTTACTACTGTCCTTTTCCACTTCATCAGCCAATCTGTCTAAAGAAGGTGTACGACTTCTGCTATGACCACTAGACCGGGTATGAGAAGACTTGGAACCGTTGACCCCAGAAGATCCTGAAGATTCTGCTGTGCCAGTTTGAGCTAGATTAACCAGAACATCAAGCAACCTAGACAGAGTGGGAGAAAGCTGTTGGGTTAAGGGGTCTTTCTCTCCCCCTTCTGCAACCTCCAGTTCAGGGGGACCACCTGAAGAAGATCTAGAATGAATAGAATGGAACCCCTGACTTTTTTGCATCGAGGAAAGTGTTAAAGCAAACTGAACGAAGAACTGATAACCATGGGCATTATGTATATCCTCCCTAAGCCTGACACCACCAGCCTCTACAGGCCAAAATTGTATCAAATCAGAACCAACACAATATATAAGCTGCAGGAAATCATAATGAAGAGATAGAGCATAAGGAACAGATGTTTAGTACTCCCAGGACCAATCAAAATTCCTCCTGCTCATCTAATTAATCTAATTCAACCAAAGAAGAAAAATCATGAGCCAATTACCAGGCCTATATGACAATTCCACACATTCAAGCAATAAATCCACAATGCCCATTGTGTAGGTAGAATCACCAGAATCAGGATTGAAATCTTTAACAGCCATTAAAAGAACTTTTATCTGCAAGGGGGAATATAAAAATTAAGGTGAGAAATATTTTAAGAGGATAACAAGAAAACCATGGATCAAATCATAATTGTAATATAAGAACAAATAAACAAACTTCAGCAGGGCCTGTTGAGTCGTCATCTGATAGCTTATGTTACTAAAAGATATGTCAAATTATATGCTCATCCAAAACTAGTGAGCTAGTGTGGGAGGCATGCATGGCCAGTTTGAAGAGGGATATCATGTTTAACCATGTACCTAGGGATGGTCAAATGGGTTTTTTTGAGGGTGTGGGTAAACCCTTACCCTACATGGGTACAAATGGGTTTTATACCCATTCAGACCCATCCTGAATTTTTGAGGGTTTACCCAAACCCTACCCATTGGGTAATGGGTACCCATGACATTTTACATTTATTTTCTCCTTTCAATTTTTTTTTCCTTGTGTTTCATTTTGTTTTAACTTCTAACTTTTTATACCTTTCAATTTATTTTGCTTTTCATTTTTCTTTTTACTTTTCATTTTTTTTTTTTATTTACTTTCATTTGTCTTCAATTTTTTATTTTTAACTTCTAATATTTTTTTCTTTCAATTTCCTTTTTTTTTTTTTTTGCTTTTCATTTCTTTCAAATCCTCTCAATTTCTATTGGAGTTTTTGTTACAATCCGTCTTGAAATTTAAAGTGAGAATTAGTAAATGACCAATTTACCCTTCTATCCTTAATTATCAAAATTTGTCGAGTTGACCAAGACTAGTGAATGAGTTATTTGAGAATTTGCCTCCGAAAACCTTCCAATTAAATGAAGAATGAGTAGTAAATGTCGAAATGGAATTCAAAACTTGCAAAAAAAAAAACTCGTTAGAAATTTTATTACAAACAATTTTTAAGAATTTATAAAACTCCCTTTAAATTATTTCATGGTTGTGAAATCTTAAAAAATTTATAGTTTACGTTGATTTTTGTTAAATCATTTAAAATGAATCATTTAAGTTCTTAAAAAAAATTGATGTTAATATAAATTGGTAACATTTTTGTGTATAACTTTTTTGATGAAAGATGAAAAAACTGATATTTAATTGAAATAAAGTAATTTTAAATAATAATTCCTAATAAATAATAATAATAGTAAGAATAGAAAGAAAAAAATTAGTAAAGGGAAGAAAGTATTAAAAATTCATAGATAATTTGAAGAATGGATAAAGAATATGCTTTGAATTTAACGGGTATTAAATACCCTCAATACCCATGGATAAACCCTCACCCTACCCATTAGATGATGGGTAAATTTTTACCCATCTAATTTCTACCCATTTCAACAATACCCATGGGTACCCATACCCATGGATAATTATGCCCATCCCTACATGTACCAATACAGTGGATGCATATTTAATATCGCCATACCAGATGATGTCTGCGAATATATTTTGCTGTGCTCCCATTGTCATTGACCAAAAGAAGACCAAGAATCTGGAACAACACCCAGAAGTTAACACAAACAAAATCCAATACCAGGTTCCAAAGCTGATTAAATATTTTGACTGTGGGAAATGCTTCTATGCCACTATGAGTCTACAAATAAGGCAGCCAATATGTGTAAAGCATCTACCTGCATAGCATGTCTATGAAGCTGTATGCTGTGCAGCAAAACTAAACCCTCCTTGTATCGCGAGAAGACTGTCAAAGACCCATTCGCAACCATCTGAAAGAGCAACTCAAGCGAATCATCCTCAATTAAACTTTGTGCTGCTGAAGGATGGTTTGCCAGTGCTTTCATAATATGCACAACACTCCCCTCTACCTGCACAGCAGGTTTGAAACAAACAAAAAAAATTGTTTGAAAGGTACAATGGGAGATAGCAGAACATAAACAGCCGGTTTGAAAACCAAAATCAAACTAACATATGAAAAGTTCACAACTGAATAAAAACTTATATATTAATATATAAAGCACTGCAACACTATTAAAAATTCAAAATTTATGCTCTTAAAGTAATAACAACAGGTTCTGCCTGATAATGAAGTAATAATGACAAAAGACTGGCTGCCATGAGCAGATTCCAAGGAAACACTGTATCAAGAACAAGACCAAGAAGGTCACCATTGTACCACTTTCTGAGAAGAGATTAGCTATACAAGATGGAAAGCCATGGGCAGATTCCAAGGACATATTCTTGCCTATTTAATTTCTCAAAGATCATGCACATGCTATCAGACAAATAAATGCCTTTAATGAAAATAGGGGCAAATGTCAAGATAAAACCATAATACGATACATCATATACAAAGATACTAACTAAACTAATTGTTTAGTCCTGGAACTAAACAGTTACCCTAACTATGGAGCCATATTTGATGCATCAGCATATATAAGAACCAATGGTCCAATATGTAACAAGACAACTTGCCTCTTACTATTTTGTTACTTCCAATTCAAATGTACCAACATTAGATGTCATCAGGCATGTCAACCGACAATTATGTGAAACTCGCATTTGAGGTTTAGTTCAGCAGTTGGAAGACAATGTGGTACAAATCATATTAGATGTCTCACAGCTAGTGAAGATGACAAAATCAAACCAATATTAATATTTCCTACAACAAAGATATTCAGACATTAGTTAGATAACTCTCTAACCAGGATCACAAAATTTCTGTTTTTATTTCTTCTTCCAAGAGATGTGTTTTCAAAATTGAGCGTCGCATAGATGCACATGCACGTATCCACTAACATGCATAGTTTTGTGTACCATTAAGAAAAAGCTACCTCAAGCCGACGGACTTGACTGGCATCAACATCGTTATCTTTCTCAGTTAAAGATTGTTCATCACGATCAGTAGCCTTTTGCTTTTGGTTGGCTTCGTCAGGATCCAGAAGGGCATTGAGCATATGAATGAGACAACATAATATCCCCGAATCAAGGAGAGATTGCTTATCAATAGGCTGCAAAAAACAAAGGATAGAGTACAGTGGTGAATAAAAGGAAACAAAACATTAATAAATCTCATATCTTTGAATAGTGACCTAATTACAAATATTACAAACTAATAATCACTTAACTAGTATTTAGACGGGCCAAGAATACAAGGGTATTCTGAAGACAGGGTTCGTATGAAAAGTCAAAAAATCCTTTACAGCAAATAATGACTTAAATAGTGACCATCACAACCAAAGAGGTAACCCAATCTACATGAACATTAAAAAAATTTACCCCAGAAGCAAGGACTTGTAACGCAGTTAACAAATTTGAACCAGGACTGATGCCATCCTGCACAGAAATAAGAATTTGGCATCAAGAAACAGATAAGTAAAACAATGATAACATACACTTAGAAAATCTAAACACCAACCTTTGTCATTTCGGAGAAAAACTTTAGTACTTTTTCTACATCCAAAGATCTTGTTTTGCTGCTGATTTTTAGCTTCTCAATATCAGTTACAAATGCTCTTCCCAGGACAAATGAAAATATATGTGTTTCAACTAACCTGTGTTTCAGCAAAACTTGTAATGTTAGTATATCAGATTATTTCCGCTTTCTTTTTACCAGGATATAAGCTCAATAAACTCAAGTAAAAAAAATTGCAAGTAAAGGTTACAATAGTCGCAGAGTTTCACTTTACTCAAACAAGAAAAATTCCTTTTTCGGGACTTCATTATGCCGCATAAACCCACATGTTAAAAATTCAATCAAAACCATGCATCTCTATAAATTCAAAGTTAAAATCAAGTAGACGTTTCCAATTAGACATAACAAGAAATTTTGTTAATGAGATGTTCAAAAATAAATTGAGTAAATTCTTTTAACAAAAACGCTAGTAAGACATGAGAATAAAGTGGAGTAAACAGCCAATATTTGTCAATACCAGCTTCAGCAACAGAAAGTTGCAGTTAAATGCTGTAACTGATATACTTTTGATTTGCAGTGGCACGAGGAAACCAATTAAAGTACACACATAAACAACAAATAAGACAAGTAATGAACAAGAACTAATTCTTATTTAAGGATATATTTTGTACATAACTTGCATCTCTATGATAAAGAATAATTGATGCTTATCAGAAGTAATTTCATTGCAACTATCTGAATCATAAAAATATCTGTATCATTTTTTTCTGATTTACTAATCAATGCAGAATATAAGAAAAGGAGAAGAGCATTCGTACATGGTAACTAATTGAGCAACATTTGCATGCTGCTTTACTAATCTACAGAAAACATCTACAGTTATATTCAAGGCCGCTTCTTTCTCCTGCAAGTAAATTTTTGAAAGAAAAAAAAAATTAGACCCCATAATCATCAATTATAAATTTACAAGAAATTGCATATAAGTATAAAAGCAACCAATAGTACAAGGAACATCCTACTCAATAAAATCTACCCTTTTTAAATGTTTACCATAGTTCAGAGATTTTAATAGGGAATCGATTGGTGATTGGATTTGATTAGGAAGATTATTAGAGAGTTGATATATGGAATGGCCCATTAAATTGGTCAGGTATAACTACTTGCGGGCAGACCACACTACCATACATAATTTGAAAGCTGGACTCCCAGTTGCCCTTCCTCTTCTTTCTCTTCTCTTCCCTCGTATCACACACATACACGTAAACACACACGCACGCACACATCTCCCTCCTTTTCCTCGCTATGGACTTGCATCACAGTAAAAAGAAGATAACACAAGGACTAAGTAATGAAGAACAAACCTTTTCAGAGCTGGAGGACCGGAACTCTTCCCAAAACCTCTTGAAGTCCAATTCCAATTCATGTTTGTCTCTGCTATCACAGATACAGATGTTAAAGATCTTTCAGTGCCCCGGTATCAAATTGAAATATATGCAAAGACATATATACATATATAATCTACAAACAGGTAATAGCATGGCATCCTTGTTCTAAGAGTTATAAAAGCATCCAAGTCACAAAAAGTAAGATGCCATCCATCACAAACTCCCAATTATAAATGTGCTAAAGAAACAGTATTCGCCCTGTTCTTTGATACAAGAAGCTAGAAGTGATTTTTTTTTTCTGCAATGTATTTCAGTCGTTACATACTTTCATTTCATTGTGTTCCTTACTAATCCAAGTCCAACCATGTTTTGAGTCCTTGGCATAAAGTGACAGTATCACCTCCATTGTTTTTTTTTTCTTTTAGGACTTCACCTCTTTGCTCTGTGGGTCCTATTTATATGTATGTATACATATACACACATCATCTATGTTTGTTTTGAGTGGCAGTAAAATCCTTCACCTCTATTGTTTTTTAATACAACTTCAAATCTATCATTCTGTATGTTCTATTTACAAGCATATAAAACACAGCTAACTGCATATATACATATATATATAGACTCGCTTCCCTAATCTCCAACTGTTAGCATACGAGCTATCTGCTACATTCTACAAGTCCAATTAGATCATCAAACATTGTCTATTACCTTTACCTTTTCTTTTCTAAAACCACTCAGCCATTCAAAGGTCATTGATGCAAAGTTACCAATTAATGACCCAACAGCCAAAGCCACAAACCTTGATGGCTTAAATCTAATTCAACTGTCATATGTTAAAAAGGAAATCCATTGAAGGATGGGGGCATGAGCTGATCATATATCCAGCATATGAGGAAAAGCCATAATGACTGAGGTTTTTCCAACATAGTTCTGTGATTGAGACGTCAATGACATCAATAAAACAATATCCAAGGCAATGCAACCCTGCTCTGTACTCTAAACAACAGAGAAAGAAAACTTTGAATGAGAACCATGGACAATGAACTATATTCTACACTACTCTAGCCATTAGAAGTAAGTGGCTGCAAAACTATGGAATCGTTTCATCTAGCATTTGATCAAAGACCAAGCTGCAATGCTTAAGTCGACAAACCTCATCACGACTCACTCGCCAAAAAAAAAAAAAAAAAACTAAAGCTTCCTTACAGTGCATAACATTATTGTAGTATAATCACAGTTGATTCTGAACTTCAGAACAAACGTTAAAAAAAAAAGGCAATCCACCAGGACCACCACCTAAAACCCAGTAAAACCCCCGCATTAACAACAAATAAAATTCAAAGTCATACTAAAAACCAACCGGTTCATCAACATTAGCCAACAAAATCATAATTTAAATAATCACAAAAAAAAATGAAAAAAGAAAGGAGCAGAGCAATGGACCTTGAAGGAGAATACGAGCCGTGAAGAGCTGAATTAGCATTATTATCGGAAGAGAAAACCGACAACGACGAAGAAGCAGTGGCAGAAGTAGAAGAAGAAGAAGGCGACGAAGGCGATTGAGTGAGACCAACCTTCTCTCTTAAGTCCTTAAGCAATGTCCCCCATTTCATCGTTTTTCCTTTCGATCCCTGAAACATACACCTCCTCTCTCATCCGCCGCACCAGATCCAAGCTCCTCTGGAAGGATCTGATCCAGCCGATAACCTCCCCGTCCCTCACTCTATAATTCCAATTTCCTCCTCCGCCCCAAAAGAGTCCAAACACAAATTCCAGGAATATGAAATAATCACGTAGCTAATACCAAGCGTATCCAAATGAAGGCGATCCGAGTTGGGTCGCAAATCGAAGCAGCGAGATCCGTAAATTTGAATTCGATTTCTTTCTGCTTGTTGTGCTCGCTGCTTCTTCGTCTTCTTTGGTTTCTTGCGCGTTTTTTTGTTTTTCTGGCAACGGATTTTCTTTCCCGGATTTCGTTCAATCTTTTGGATTTTTTTTTTCTTTTCTTGTTTTGGGTTTAAGTGGCGAAAAACGCGGAAGAAAAGAAGAAGAAATAATAATGTCTGTATGTCTGTGCCTGTCGCGGACGGCCTCCTCCGCGCCTTGTTCGTCGCTCCTTTCTATTTCCTTCACACTTTCTCTCTCTCCCTATCTCTCTATCAAAGATTCAAAAAATAATAAAAATAAGAAAATAATTATTTTGTATATACTCCCCGACCACGTCAGCGTGGGATCCACATCGCCCAGCCCTCCACGTGGCGTATTGAGATTAACGTGCAAGACGTGACTGCATCTCCCGTCCAAAACAAATCAAATAAGATGGCTTTGCAAAAAACAAAAAATTGTTTATGGTTGGAACTTGGAAGCTTTCAATTAATATTTATTATTGATGTTTGCATTCTTTTCCCTATACAAAGGCTTTTTCTTATTAAGGTTTTTTTAGGCAAGATTTTTTAATCTGGCATCATAAAAAAATCCGATGTTTAAACATTTAAGAGTTTGACATCGCACGGTAATGGTGGCCTCTATTTAAATTTTCTTGCAGTACAGACGACGCCCTACAGTTGTGGAATTACTGGATTTTTAATTTTTGTTCCAATCTCCTTTACTTTTCCAAAAAATTCATCTCCTAACCATTCAAAAGAATCATGTAATTTTAATAGAAATTTCCTACAATTCCATTAGATTTATAAAGAAATTCACATAAATTCATGAATTATTTTTTACATATAAATCATTCAAAATTTTCTATCATTCTAATTGAATACACCACATTTATTTACTTTTATTTAATGTCGGATTTGTATTAGTAGTATTATAATTTGATAATATTTTTTAAAAGATATTAAAACTTTAGTTCAGTAAATAGTGAAGTTAACTCATATATAAAAAATAAAAAATTCTATTTGACAAGACAAGCTTAAATTGTACGTGTTTGGCAGAGACATGGGATCGGAGTCGGACCATACCTTGGCAACATGCTCGAGAGGTCCCAATTTTAAATTGTGCGTGAACAATAAAATGCATTACTGTTCATATAAAATTGATTAGGTGGTCTTGGCTTTTTTTTAAAATGGATTTACAATAAGGTGGCACAGATTTTGCATGCTATCTTCATTGTGAATTGTTGAACCAAATTTGGATTAAAAATGACATTTCTTATGTTATAAAATTTGTGTTGAATTATTCATTAAAATATACATGTTTTTTTAATCTAACCTCCTTTAGAGATGAACTATATTATAATTGGTGATTGGCAGACGTACTAAAAGAAATTTAGCATTTTTCAACTTGATTGGGTCAATTTGCAACACCCATTAACATTGTCTTCGTTTAATCAAAGTGAATGTATATGTCATCCTATTTTTAGTTAGGTCGAATTACAATATTTCTTTTAATAAGATTGAAAGGAGTAGAAAATAGGACCATTTCTAAGTCAAAAAAATATATAAAGAAGGCCAAAGTGGAAATGATGAAACTGAAGTTTAGGTCATTTTGCAATAGAAGTCATCGAAAATAAGATCGAATTGCGGTAAGAACTTACCCAACTGCGTAATGCCTCTATGATGTACGTGCGACACGCCGACACCCTTCGACCGCATTGGGTTGGTGAGCTCTACCGAAACATAGTGAGTGCACATAAACATTTTGTGTGGTGATACTGGTACCCTTCTATTATGTTATGAACAAGAATGAAAATATTGATATCGACGGATATATCCCTAATCAAATTTACGGATATCTCATCCCAAAAATCGATATCGTTTACGGTCAACAAAAATGATGGAAATTCGATCTAAAAGTTGAAAATTTGGAATGACACTTTGGGAAAAACTTAAGTACACAATGTTGGTTATATAGGACTAATAAAAACTATAAAATGACTATGATATAATAAATATATGATGAATAATAAGATATAATAGGGTTCAGCCGATGACTAATAATATAAAAATTTAAACATAAACATAAATTGAAGTGAATTACTATAATTGAATGTTAATATAATTAAAAACATAACAATAAGTATAAAAAAAATTAAATGGAAGAAAAATTAAAAAATGAATAAATATATGTAAAATTGAAGAAAAAAAAAATTAGTCAATTTTTGTTCAAAACTTTGAAAGGATTGATAGATTTAAAATTTTAAAAAAAAATGACAAATAAAATTGAAAGAAAATAAAGAAGAAAAAAAAATTGGCAACTTGCGTGCACCTGGGGTCAAACCCATGTTGCCTGCCAATTAATAAAGGGCAATAACAACCCACAACCAACTGAGCTAAACAAGCTCAATTTAAAATATAGGCAGCTCACTAATATATAAAGTATATTAATTAACTTAAAACAGTCATCTCCTACCTCGCGCGGGTCTGAGATTCGGGTTTTTTGACAAGCGCGGCATGACCCGACTGAAACTCTATGATTTTACGTCCGATTTTCATGTAATTTGGCTCTATCTCGATCGTTTTAATGAAATAAGGAGATCGATGGTCTTAACATAAGGAAAAATGTCGATATTTCGCTCAATTTCTTTCCCCCCTCTTACATGCCGCCAGCCAAAATTTCCGACATATCAACCGATATATCGGCGATATTGTCGACATTTTCATCACCAGTTATGAAAACATTTATTGTGAGTCCTCATTGAATGTAGGCTTTACCAACATTCGGTACGATGCGACTATACATAATTCTTCTACAGTAACAGTAACACTCTAACCAGTTGGTCACTTTCCAATCGTATTAATGAGGATTTCATTTTATTTTATTTTGGGGCATGGTGAGGATTTCATTTTAGGGTCATTTGTTTATCAAGAGAAACACTGCATAAAATAAAAATAGAAATAATTACAATTTTAGTTGGACACTCCATCCAAAGGGAAGTTTTACAATTCAAATTATATCAATTTAACCCAAAAAAATAAAAACATCTAGCATGTCTAATTAGGGACTCAAACTTAGCCAACTGACATAAAACTAAACAAAATTGTAGCTTACTTGGGAATCGAGATGCTGATTAAATAAAAAGTAATTTCTACCAAAATTTCCCATTGAAATCTCTTTCCCGCAACAATTTACCAAAATTTCTATCAAACTCCACCCACAAAGGGGATTAAATATCAAGCTTATAGAGCTACTTAACTATTTAGGGAAAATCAAATCAAATTGAAAAAGTAAAACAAAAACACAAACTAAATAAATTATACTACTCAAGACTGCTTAAGAATCCGAACTCGATCGCCTTACGACCCACAAGGTAGGAGCACCGCCAATTCTTGTCATCCGCTTCCACAAAGAGATAAGCTCAAACATAGCCCAAAAATGATAGGGAAGCCACCACAATCGATGAAGATGAAAGGAAGGAGCAAAGAGATATGAAAGAAAAGGCACGATAGAGGAAATGAATAGGAAGGCGAGCAGACAAGGATCTTGGGGCCAAAGGATCAACTCATATCCACCACGAGAAGGTAGAAATATGAAGTATCCCCCGCCCCATATTTAGGACCCATTGGATGGGGAGACGAGATAAGTGATAGCATTTTGTTTGTTATCTGCGTGTTTTTTTATGGGTCATTTAGATGTTGTTTCATTTTAGGGTGATTTAGATGTTGTTTCATAACTATTTATTTTTGTTATAACAATAATATTATAGGAGGCGATACATTATACACATGGGTGTCAACATCACTCTTTACAAGAGTCTAATGCATAATGTGTGGAAAAAAATATCATTGAGTGGTAGGGGTGGGCATGGTGCGGTTCGATACAGATATTGGCAATATCTAAATCCAAACCGTTAAAATCTTAATGGTTCGATACGGTTTGAATTTTCTAAAATTTGAAATAAAACGATTTCGATCCAAACCGAACCGTTAGTACCGTTAAGGAATATAGAAAAAATAAGGATACAAAAAAAAATCGATACTCAAAATTTTATATATTAAATTGCAAACATTATCACTATACTAAAATTTATCAAACACACAAACTATTTAATAATATTTTATTATACTCTATTGACACCATATCTGACCAGACCCACTGGGCCGTATACTTAAAGCCCTGACAACGCTCAAGGCCCAAGAACACCATACTTGCGACAGCCCTAACACCGGGCCCAATGTGGGATGCCGCGTGGAAGCATATCCACCCTCGATTTACGTAACACGTGTCCGCACGTAAATCGAGAAGCATTCGTCCCACATCGGAACTTTGGGAATTGGACATCCCGCCTACCTATACATAAAGGGTACACATTTCCCAATAAAGGTAACTAAGTTTTACTATTACAATTACTCTACCGAACTTACCATTTACTGCTTCCTCTTACGAACAAAGTAACTGACTTGATCGTCGGAGAGCCTTAGGCCGGCACCACACCGGTGCCCGCACTAACGGAGACCCGCGATCCACTTGAGTTGACAGGTCACAAGAGGGACGCGCGTCATTTGGTGATTGGGCAACGAGTACTCGACAGTTGGAACATTTAACGCTTCAACAGTTTGGCGCCGTCTGTGGGAATCTGACTAAGGTTGCCCACGCTCAACCAGACCGAGTTACGACTCATCCACAAGTTATACCGAGAGCCAGCTCTTCGTCACCAAACATGCAGGGTGAACACGACCTCGGTGAAATCACACCCGGGCAAGGCCCCAGAACGAGGGGAGAACCCTCTCCCAACTTCTTGCAGATAATCGAGAAACTCCAGAGCGACATGGCCGAGGTGAAAGCTAAGGGCACCCAGGCCGAGTCGAGGTGTCAGGTGCTCGACAATCGGTACACTGAGGTGGCCGAACAGCTACGGGTCGCACAGGCAGAACTCGCTGCCCACCGAGCACGCGTCGGTAGCGCTGAGGCCGATAAGGTGGTGGCCGAATGCGCGGAGCGTGCCGAGAAGAATCGCCGACTAGCGGAAAAAGGAAAGGAACATGCAGTCGCCGAGCCACGGAAGGGAAGGTATGGGGACACCGAGCCGAGCAAGAAACCGGCCCGGATGTTAATCATCCCCGGCAGTCAACCCGGTGACACCAGGATCTACCGGGACGCCCGAGACGCCCTCAGCGAGGGAGGGCGGAACCGATCGGTCAACGAACAACCTTCACGCCGACCTAACCCTCGATCGGAGGTGGGAAAAGGCGACCACCACCGAGGAAACATAACCGCTCGGTGGTCCCGCCCCAATATCAGCCATGGGACCTTCGTGACCGGAGATCCTGTCCCCATCACCGACTCGTCCATGGAGGCCGAGAGCACGGCCAAGTCCGCTCGGCATCTCGGCACCAGAACCAACCGCTCGGGCAGGGGGAGGCAAACATCGAGGTCCCCCCGCGGCGACACCCAGCGGTCAACCCACCTCGGCCTCCCGCTTCCTCCTCCCCCTGAACCAACCCGCCGAAGGAGCGCCGAGCGGTCAGGGCAGGCTGGGCGGCAGAACGACAAGCCTCAGGAACGATCCCGCCGGCGGGACACCGAGCGGTCTAGGCCGCTCGGTCAAGATGCAAGTATATGTCGGAGCATACCCAAACAGGGGTACACCGAGCGGTCACGGTAGGTCGGTCACGGAAGGAGTGAATCACAGAGCCCGCCAAGCGGAGGTGGCACCGACCGACCTTATAGGGTCGACCGTGATCGAGCATCCAGGGATAAACATCAATCCAAGACCGACTCGCTCGTCCAGCACCTCATGGATCGAGTCCGGACGCTTGAGGCCGGGACGGCCCGGGAAACAAGGCCAGCCTGGTCGAAAACCAGCCCGGGCCCCTTCACAGAAAGAATCAACCAGTTCAGGGTCAACCACGAGATTAAACCCCTGAAAATTCCCCTTTACAACGGGAAGGACGACCCGTGGAATCATCTGAACAACTTCTACTCGGCCATCGCCCTCAAGAACCTCGCCGATGAGGAACAGTGCCTCATCTTCAGTTCCACACTGACCGAGGCAGCGATCAATTGGTTCTACAAGTTGGAATCTAGGTCCATCGACTCTTTCGAGCAGCTCACCTCCACCTTCATGAACCAGTTCATGATACAAACCGACCGCCTGTCCTCGGCCGAGGACCTCTTCCAGCTCAAGCAAGGTGAAAACGAGTCGCTGCAGCGGTATGCAGCGAGATTCAGTCATGAATACTCTCGGTGCGCGGAAACGGACGACCGAGCAGCCTTTACGGCCTTCAAGGGCGGCCTCCGAAACTCCCCATTCAGGTACGCAGCTCACACCCAAGGTTGGAAAACTTATAACGAAATAATGAAACAGGCGGCGATCCACGCCAAGGCTGAGGCACTAACCCAAAGGTTCAACGCTGCCAATACCTACCAACCACCCCGGGCCGACTCGGTGAAAACATACCCACCGAACGTCCCGGAACAGCAGGGCCCGGCACAGCGTCCGCAGGAGCAGGGGCAACAGAGCTATGGGGGAAAATGGAAAGACTACCCCCACAGCAACAATCTGTACAGCCCTGGGAAGAAGGGTAAGAACCCGAATCACCAGGAGAGACAACAGGGGGAGCGGTCAAACACCGGGGAAAAACGGGTTCCTCGTTCCAAGTACGAGACATACACCATCCTCAACACCCCCTACGAGAATGTCCTCCTCAATGTGGAACACATGATCCCGAAGTCTACTTGGGCACCAGCGAAGGGCAAGCTTGGCAAAGACACGAGAATTTATTGCCAATACCACAAATACAATGGCCATAGCATTGACCAATGCGTTGCATTCCGGGATCTGGTGGAGGCTTTGGCCCGAGACGGGAAGATCAACCAATTTCTTCAACACGCTCCACCTCCACCTCGCAACCCACAGATCAACACGATCTCCGGAGGACCGTCAATCTCTTGCCCGCTCACTTCCAACCGGGCAAAAAAGAACTTTCTCCGGGCCACCAAACAGAATCAGCAGCTCTTCAGCATAGAGAAGGGAAGAGCCAAGAAAACAAATCGACTCGGTTGGGAGCCGATCACATTCTCCGAGGAGGAGGAACGCGGGATCATCTACCCCCACGACGACCCCATTGTCGTGATGGCGGAGATATCTAACTTCGACGTACAACGGGTAATGGTCGACACTGGGAGCTCGGTGAACGTCCTTTTCATGCGAGCTTTCAAGCAATTGGGCATCCCAGAAGCAAGTCTGGACCGCTCACCCACGCCGCTCTTTGGCTTCACTGGGGACTCCATTGTCCCGCATGGAACGGTCACTCTCCCCCTCTCCCTCGGAACACACCCACGGAGGGCAACCGTACTGGCACCCTTCCTGGTGGTAGACTGCCCCGCGGCCTACAACGCCATTCTCGGGCGGGGAATACTCAACCAGATGAGGGCGGTCGTCTCCACCCACCTACTACTGGTAAAGTTCCCAACCCCCATGGGGATTGGTCAAGTCAAGGGAGACCAAATGGCTGCAAGGGCCTGCAATTCTGCCACCCTCATCCAACCTCCGAAGGAAACCATGGCAGTATCAGAGTCCGCGTTCGAGGCCGACCCCGTAAGCCCTCAGGACGCACAAAAAGTCCGGGCCGAACCAATTGAAGATCCTCGGGACCATTCCGCAACACCCCATCCACTGCCCATTGAGGATGTCGAAGAGATAGTACTCTCCCACGACTTTGCGGACCGGAAGGTAAAGATTGGGACAACTCTTTCGCCCGACCTGCGCTCACAACTGATCCGGTTTTTAAGGGACAACTCTGAAGTCTTTGCCTGGTCGTACGCCGACATGCCCGGCATCTCCACCGACGTGATCTGCCACCGGCTCAGTATCGACCCTACCTACAAACCTGTCGAACAGAAACGCCGCCTCTACGATGCTGAGAGGACCGAGGCTATGAAGGCAGAGATCATCAAGCTCAGCACCATCCACTTTGTCCGGAAGGCCGTCTATGCTGCCTGGGTTGCCAATGTCGTACTCGTCAAGAAACCCTCGGGGGCGTGGCGAATGTGCATTGATTTCACTGACCTTAACAAGGCCTGCCCCAAGGACAGTTTTCCTTTGCCCAAGATCGACCAACTGGTCGACGCCACGGCAGGACATGGGCTCCTGAGTTTTATGGATGCATACTCGGGCTACAACCAAATCTTTATGCATCCAGCAGATCAGATCCACACAACCTTCCGGACAGATCAGGGGTTATACTGTTACAATGTCATGCCTTTCGGACTCAAAAACGCCGGGGCCACTTACCAGCGCCTAGTGAACTTCATGTTCGCCGACCAGATTGGGAAAACCATGGAGGTTTACGTCGACGACATGCTCGTCAAGAGTAAATCGGCTGACCTCCACATCCCCAATCTCTCGCGAATGTTCGACGTCCTCAAACGGTATCGAATGAGGTTAAATCCGGCGAAGTGCGTGTTCGGAGTCAGCTCTGGGAAATTTCTGGGTTTCATGATTAGCTAGAGGG